>PKRV01000812.1:326990-464776 GCA_003709505.1 Hyphantria cunea | reverse complement strand
ATATATATATATATATATACATATATATATATGGTAAATTTATATTCAGTATTACAGGATCAGGGATGTATCGGAGGACTGCCCTAAATGAAAATAAGCAATTTCCCTATGCATAGTTTTTTTATGAAATAGTGGGCAAAAGAGCAGACGTATCACCTGATGGTATGCAGTTACAGCTGCCTATGGACGCCCGCAACACGAAACGCTGAACCGTGGCTCTCCCACGGTAATATATTGTGGAAATAAATAAAATATGTCCCAAATTGAACTTACAAATTGAAATTGTCTGAATTGATTTAACATGTAATGTTATATAAATAAAAGAGGCGCTCATACCCCAGTTGCACTCGGTGATTAGAAACAATCACCGCGACGGCGGACAATGTACCTGGTTGGGTGACCGCTGGTGGCATTTTACCATGAGCGTCTCCGTGATTCGGAGGTCACGTTAAGCAGTCGGTCCAGTTGTTATCATACGATAACAGTCGTGAAGCTTAGTTGGAGGCCTTTAAGTGGCTTTAAAACATCCAACGGCAAGATGACGTAGCCAGAACGTTGTCTTGCCAGTCCCCAACCCACTCTTGGCCAGCGTGGGGACGTATGGCCTTAACCCTCTCTTGAGAGGAGACACGAGCCCAACAGTGGGTTATTATGTGGGGTATGATGATTGATGTTACATAAATTGTATGACTTTCAAGTTTTAGTTATTATTTTATATTATTCGTTTCTATTATGTCTACAAAAATTCGTTCAACGATTGCCGAACTTTTTATGCCGTAAGTCACGATCTTATTTCACATATTCAGAAAAAAATATGGTATGAAATCCTCGTCGCGTTCTTCGGTATTATTCTACGAAATCTTTTCGACTGTAAATATCGCAAAAGATTTATGGTGACAAAGATAAGATGAAGATGCTTTTAACAAAGTTGTCGATCGTCGATGGATCTTGAAAAGGGCAACTGAGTGAATGTAAATTATTATATTGCTGCATTAAAATTATTTGTATTACTTAAATTTTGTTTTGAAAGAAAGCTCTTGAACTACAAATATATCCGACAAATATAATTAACGGACTCAAAGAACACATAGACTCTGAATAATAGTTGTGGATTACATATATCCCATGTGGGGGTCGAACCTTCAACATTCAGCAATGGCTATGTCATATGTTTGAGCTCAACGGTTTGGCTCTTCCTTCCTATGTCAAGTAGTCAAAAATTGGAACTAAAAACCTGTAGTTAAAGGCTTAAAGTACCTTGTCACTATAATTCCCGGAATCAAGCGGAGGTTCATCAAGCGGGGCGTGAAAAATAGACCGCCACAGTGTGGCTCATATTCGGAATGAGTACGGTGATCTCCACTCTTGGCAGAGTAGACTCGATTTGGTAGACTTTAAACTAAACTACAGAAGTTAAAGTATAACCTTTATATTTTGTTAAAGCTGTTTTAAAAGGTCAGGAGATCAAAATAAAAGAAAACTGATACACTGTTTTTAGCTGACTGATTCTAAATTACAACGTACAGAGCGACAGAAAAGTTGTACCGATAGCAGTGGCGGAAACAGGACGACCTTACCTTAGCTATCTTACATTATCATAATATACAATAAACGTTTTGATATTGCATCGCGTACACACTTACCTTAATGTATGATTTTCATTTATTTATGGCTGAATACTCTGTTTTATCGGAGCATTCTCCCTTCCTTTTAGAAAATACACTTAAAAAGGGCAGCGAGACCTCATATATTTGGAGGTTACACCACATGCCTTCATTGTGTCTGTCATTATACCGGAGCTCTTAACATCGTTTAATATTCATACGTATAAAGGATATCCGAATAATAAAGTTGTTACGAACGCATGACACAATCCAACGTTTCTATGAATCAGGCGAGGTGGGGACGGTACCTATATAAAACGGCGCAATCGGAAACTAGGGATAGTTTTTCTTCAGGTCTCGCTCTGTCCACGCTTCCTAATTGTGACATGGGTCACTCCTGAGTCATAATAGTTTCCTATTATTTAATTTCTGATTTATGGTTTTTATGTGTATATATTTATGTCGTGTTTTGTTTTAATCAAATTGTGTTTAAATGGATTCATGACCGTTTAGTTTTTAGTATAGTAATATAGTAAATGATTAACTTCATTTCACTATATTTGTAGTTAATATTTTTTTATTGTAGGTAAATAATTACCTAACTTAATCCATTTATTTTTACCGATTTCCTTCACCGATTTTACAACAGATTTCGGTTACACCCGAAATACAAGTGCTTACCATAGTAAGATAATGTTTTTATGTGCTTAAAATGTTAAAACATGTTCTTACGCCTCCTTATCTAAGTGCATTGGTACATTTTTAAATCTTTTACGGGTAAAAGGCCAACGGCAATTTGAGTGTAATTTAGCACACAAAGCGATAAGTTTTACAACATCCTTTCAACTGAATTAAGATGTTCGCGAGTGGTTCTCTACAGAATAGAATGTACCTACATATTGCGACCGAACGTAAACGTGATAGAATTTGAAGATTTATATTCTGGTCACGCTTGCTCCTCTCTGAATGTGTTCCTAACAGATATGCCTGTGATTGTGGCGCCTTGTGAAGTGTTCGCTAAATTCTAAAATGCTAATGAGAAGTTTTTTAGTTAAACATTTTTACTTTTATCTTTAATATCATTGAAAAAGGGAGAATGTTTTTCGAAATTTTATATTATTTTTATTTCATTTTGTTTAGAATACCAACAGCATAAATATTATAAGATAAAACTTTAAAGTTAAGTAACAATAAAGCCATTTACAGGTACTCGCAAATAGAACCATCCATTGTATTTACCAGGTTTTCTTTTGGAGTTACTCTTTTTACCCCATAAGTGTTCTTCTAAAACAATAGATGATTAATCGTAAGATTATGAGCCGAGAAACGCTGAGAGTTTTTGTAACTGTCAATAACACGTTCGTTTGCGGTTTGCCTAATAAATTCACACGCTAGATACCAGTGTTTGAATATATTTAACTTAATATAAAACACGCAAGACGAATCGGTATTGTTATAAGTAACGATTCCAACCTCGTATAAAATATTTAATCATATCCTTAGAATTTAATAATCAATAAATAGTTGATTCATATTAATCAATAAATAATATTAATATCTTGGCGCCTTCCGCCTGTCAGCTTCCGGCGCTACTTACAAATATTGTTAATGACGTTTGTAATCTTTTTATACTATGGTACTTCCGGTGCAATAAATCTTTATTGTTACACAATCCTGTATTTTCAAATAATTATTGTATGTTAATAATCATTAGAATGATTATCATAAACAATGTTTAATATTATGTGATAAGCTTGGGAATTAGTATTAAATATGATCGATTCTGTCAGATGTTATAAAATGCCGTGGATTGGAGTGATGCGAGGACATTCATATTCTAGCCGTTCTACTTGATGTGCATTGGAGAATATTATTAGTTTATGCTAATATAATGTGTTGCTGTGCCGCCATCTTGACTACGCGCGTTACAGTATTCATCTTGCATATTCTGTATTAAATAAAGTGATTTGTTGTCATTCAATCATCTTTTACGAATATATCTAACGACAACTTTTGAAAAGCAGTCTCAAGATCTTATGAGATCCCCTACAGACTAGTTTAAACACTTACTTATCTTTTAATGATTCACATTCCACACATGCTCAGCAAATTTTAAAGGGATATTTGATTCTCAGTGGTGTGGTTTTGTGGTAAGTATATAGTACTAAACTAAATCTTATCTAGCTGATTTACTTGGTGGGATAGGCGAATACTAATAATGGAATGTGATTTTTTTATGTGTTGGGAACTCACTCAGAATCAGATATAAATATAGTAAACAATAAACTTACAATTGTAGTTACAATTCATCATAATCTTATTTGATTGAAGCTGGGGAGTAATGATTAATGTAAACCATTACTCTCCAGCTTCAAGATTAAAGCACTAAATGCTGTCAAATTATTTAAAAAGTTCACTAAATTAGTGGGATGCACAATAGCCATGATGACAGCAACCAAGAACCACTAAAATTATGTATTTATCTGATGAAATGGGGTTTTCTTGGTAATTTATTTTTATATTTAGAGCGAGATTAATAGTCAAGTAATAAAAATAAAACTACGAAATGCAGCAATCCGCCATGTTAAGTTGAACACCAATCAGAACGAGTTACGTCACTTATGTATAAAGGTCACTTTGTTCGGATATAATCGACAATCACTTCATTGTTTTATAATTGAGACTGGTTGTTAAATAGTGACGTCGTGTCTTATACAAACAAACGCCATGACACCGCCGACCGTTTTCTCGTGAATTTTTAAGTTAAAATTTAAATGGCAATTTTTTCGCATTAAGTCTTTATTTTTTGCAGAAATATAACTCTTTTTGACAATAAGAGATACTGCTGAACATCATAAAAGTTTTTCAAAATTCGTCATCATGCCTTTTAAATCAAATTCGTTATTTCCTAAATCTGAATTTGTCGTAATAAAACTAAATATAAATAAATGATTAAGTAATTCTGCTTTGAGAATAAATGAACAGACTTTTATATAGGTTACGAGAAGATTAATATGATATCACTAGTGTCTTAATGTTTAAATATATTTATAATCTTTTACCATCAGAGGTTGCTTCATTATATTAAATAGATAGAAAACATTGCCAGTGAGCTTCGGTTAAGTTCTTCAACACTAAGACAGTATCTATTGCGTTTTAGTTTTTTCTATTATATCTTCTATCGTATTGAATAAGAGTGATTATTATCATGAAGAAGCGAGTAACAAATCTTTTTTATTCCGGTAAAGTTTTAAATCAAGTAACTAAAAGTTAAAAGCATATTTAGTTTACGTTCCCGATTGTATATGTTACATGTACATGTATACTTTTTTTGTAAATGCACACATATTATACACAAAAATACCCGAACTCTAAAACAAATATTTGCAGATCATACAAACATTTGGTCCGACTCGGGAATCGAACCCGGATCTCATGATCAGTCGCGATTTGATTTAATAAACATTTCAAGTCGGTTTTAGATTAGACGTGGTCAAAATTTTGGTCAAGTTAGAGTATATTCTTGTTTCCTTTCTTAATAACTTTGATAAACAGAATATAATTAAGTATTTCGTAAATCATGATATCTAAATATACCTCATATTTACAACTCTATAATACATTTATAAGCAAATGCGCCATCAACACGTTGAAAGGCTGAATATTAAAATCTCGTTTAAAGGCTTCACCTATGGGAAATCAGTCTCGCATGACATAAAACTTTTATGAAAAACCATTTCATGAAAGTTATATGGAAAACTATCACAATATATATTTCAAGAACGGATATCTCTACATCACGTCTTATAAGAGTGATACTACGGTCTCACAGAGAACCGGTGTGAAACAGCGTTTGCGCTGTGTTGCACCGAGAGAGTGAGGATACTGGAGGCTCTTACCCCATTTCCTCTCCCATCCCCCTTCCTACCCCCAAAGGCTGGCAACGCACATGTGACGCCTCTAGTATTGCAGGTGTCCATGGCCGGAGCTAATTGCTTACCATCAGGCGATACGTGTGATCGTTTGTCTCCTATACCATAAAAAAACTCTAAAAATAGTAGGTTTATTTTTGATCATTATAGAATAAAGAAAGTAGGCATTAAATGAATCATCTGTGTGGTGACGTAATAAAAACACAGTGTTTATGTGTTTGTTTTTGTTTAGTGTTTTTTGTTTTTTTTGTATTTATCCCATGGGGTTGTAAGAGCCGATTAGTATCTTATGTGATTTAATCTTCGTGAAGAATGACGGCTTAAAAGTAAGCTATAAAATAGGTGACAAATGATTCCAACCGAAAGCAATAAAGCGTCTAATGACGAGAATGTTATAGATCTTGCAAATGAGTACCTTAATGCCTACCATCAGTGTTTATTAGCTATTACAGCACTAGTTTGCTTATATAACTTTATTTTCTTGTAAGCTTGTGTACTTTTGTTAGATATAGTTTAGTCAATATGTTGAAAATCTTAATTCTTGATAATACGAATAGCTTTTTGGACTCGTTATGTCATCTGGAAAAATGTGCGAAAATTTCAACCCTGCATATAAACTATTTCAAAAGTAATAAACAATTAAATATACTAAAGAAGGGGTTTACATTTTTAATTTACTTACCATTAAAATTATTGCGACCTGATAATTTTATTGATTAAAGATACTATAAGGTCCACACGAAGCAAAATTATTTTAAGATATTTTGTTTATTAATTATTAAATTTACAATATTAATAAGAGTTTTAACAAGATCTGTTAGTACATAATAGTCTCATTTATCGACTTATGATCACAAAACTAATTTTTTCCACGGATTTTTGAGATCTTTAGAGTGTTCTGATGAAGTTAAAGAAAATAAGGGACAAATGAACAGGAAGATGACTTAGCAGTAAAAGTTTTTGAATTGTTAATTTAACATATACAGGATTTAACATAGAAAGGAAAGTTTCGTTCGTGTCAACCAAGACTTGTTGTCTTAACACAGTGTTTCTTGCCTTATCCGTCTTCCTAAATAATAAATAAAAGAGTAATGAAAAAAGTCGGACTCGCGCCACCAGGCAGCTTTTCGCAATTTGTGCTATAATACGTCGCTTCGTACTAAATTTAAAGATTCTTAGTTAACGAGAAGTAACCTGTAGGTTTTGATTCCCTTGCGAGTGTCAAAAATTTGTAGCATAAACGGCTGTATCTTTTGATTGTGTTGACTTCAGTATTTGATATGAATTTCAACTTTGTACCGATACGCGTTTCTGAGAAAAAGGGTCTTGATTGACAGACAGACGGACTACAAAGTGATCCTATAAGGGTTCCGTTTTTTTCCTTTTCACGTATGGAACCCTAAAAAAGTTAACTGGTTAAGTGCCAAACTTAATTTAATTGTTAAATAAATTAGTTTACAGTAATAAGGTACAGTTATATTTAGAGTGTTAAATGTAGGTTAAGGTTAGTGAAAATAAATCAATGAAAGACGTAGGTGTTTGCAAACACAACTAATCTTTGACGTGGAACCAAAATGTGTTTTTGATGACAATCGCACCCAGTTTACGAGCTATACTTGCCATAGACGATGCGACTTTCAAATAAAATATTATTTTTGAGATTTTAATTCCTCGTATTCCTTTTATATCCTACTCGATTGTGGAACGACCTATTAGTCGCAATCAGACGTTCACAAACACTGACTGTATTAAAAAGAATGGTAAAGGAGCTTTACCTGGGAGACATCAATATCCCTTAACTTGCTGTTTCTTGTAAGTCAATTGGGTCATACTACTACATTTGAGTATTGAATTGTCACCTGTATATTTAACTCGTTTTTTGTTTGTATTTATTTATCTTTATATTCTACACTATGTATTACTATCACGGTTTATGATAAACTTTACTACTTAATTTTTTTCGTCTGACTTAGTTTAACACCAGACACTGTCGGGTGCCTGTAAGAGATTGCCTCCCTGCCATAAGGCCTATTGTACTTCTCTAATTTTAAGTGAACCTTGAATGAATCTGGTGTACAATAAAGATACCTGTTATTATTATTAAAATTACAGTTTACTAGCATACCAACACAACTTTGTCCGTGTCTCTTTTTAATCATGCTCGGCTCCTATCCGTCTAATCGTAATGTTAATTTTCTATCCTAGGCACGCTGGCAAAACACACATTTAAATAAAACCTGAAAATCTGTTCGTAGTTTTGGAGTTAATCGTGGGCAGAAACGTGACGCAACAATATAGATATATTATAGAATAGATTTTCAAATTAAATTTCACATTATATCGTGTACAATGTTTTTTCGTTTACGAGTGAGTGTATAGCCCCAGATCCTCTTCTGCTTAATTTAGGGGGAGAGAGAGAGAGGGGGTGTAGTCCAAGGGTAGCCACGAACTTATGACTAATAGTTGCAGATGGTTAATTTATATCATATTTTATATGAATTACAATCCCTTAATATGAACAACCCATCACAAATACACTGTAACCTTATTTATTGAAAAATTTACGTTATAACTTTCCACATACATTGTGTCGTTTAAGAAAAAATGACCATCTGTATTGTCTACTAGTATAATTACTGAGCCCACAAGAATACTGCAGTTGCTAGCAATTGCTAACAGTTGCAGGCTTTTGTGGGCACATGGGTTTGAATTGGCTTCAAACCCGATGTAAAATAGCAAGAGAAATCACAATACGGACTATAGTTATGTGTGTTACATTTAACGCAAAAGGGTCTCGATGCGACTAATAATCGCATATTGAGAAGCCAGCTGTATAAGGAACATCTAGCTAATGTTGTTTATTCCGATAGGAGCTACGCTCATTTCGTGAAATGGCCTATGAAAATTACTGCAATCAACGCGCGTCATGATTTTTCTGACTTGGAAAAGGTACACATGGGAAAAGAATACGTTACAGTTTTTTATGGAAATGTCAGATAGAATACATAACTATTTATCACACAGACTTTAACTTTCGGCAGAAATTGCCGCTTTAATTCTTAATTTGACTCATATAGAGAATATACCGATTTTTAGAAGTATCTCAATTAGGTTCTACAGTGATAATACACTACTAAAACACACACATACACAAAGTTTATTCATAAAATTGAAAGAAATATTGCTTTTCAATTTTTATACTCCACTTTCAGGTGTGGAAAAAGCTGGAAATAGCTACGTCAGATAGCTTATGTCATAAAGTTAGTTGAATGTGTAAGTAAACAAATGTGATCAGTTGACTCTTCACCATATTTTTTTGACGATATGGCAACCAGCCAGACCAGCTATTTCTGTCAGTGTCAAGTATTTAAAGTCTTAAATCTTGGAGTCTTCAAGTCTTCGTTGTGATGAAATTAATGATCAAAAATAAAAAAATTATGAGTGAGTTGAAATGGGGGTCGTCTTTCGAAAAATAAAAAAAACGATCTCCGACATTGGATTTTGCTTACCCGATTACTGCGAGACCAAAAGGAAAGGCAACGGTTTTGAAAATCGGTATATATTTGTATGTTTCACCGTAGCGCCTAAACTATTGAACCGATTTGAGTGCATGAGGTGTAGTAAATGCCAATAATTACCACTCTGGTAATAATAACCTGGGGGACATGGGCTACATGAACCTTTTAAAAAAAATTTTTCGTAGTCGGGTTCAGTTTTTGGCTGCAAAATGACTTAAATTTTAAAATGTATTATGTTATTAACCCCCGACGCAAAAAGAGGGGTGTTATAAGTTTGACATTGATGTCTCTCTCTATATGTGTGTGTATCTGTGGCAACGTAGCTCTCAAACGGAAGGACCAATTCGGATGAGGTTTTTGGCATTTGCAAGCAATTTTCCTTGCGGTGCTTATTATGTTTGGTTAACATCGGTCCAGCAATGTAAGAACATCAGCTTTTTTCAAAAATGATGTAAGGCATTTTTGGCGTATGAGTGCTTGGTTAAGTGCTTGGATAGGGGGTTCTTAAAGTTTTAATTTTAGATTTTTTTATAAACTATAACTGACATTGACTGAATTATTTTTGGCTAAGCTCCATCTAAAAAAAGTAACAACTTTTTAGTTTTTTTTATCATAACGTACATATTTATCATAGTATACCTCATACTTTAGCAGCGTATACAACTTAGAATTGTATTTTTAGGGTCTCTAAAATATTCCACCGTTCAAAAGTATTATATTGAAATAAATATTTTCTCCCCAAGCAATTTAGTTTGTTGGAAAGTAATTTTACCGTTTTATCAGAATAAAGATCTGCGCAAGACGGCTGGCAGGAGTTAGATGCGAGAAGCCGAGGATCGAACCAAGTGGCGTACAATTGAAAAGGCTTAAGTCCAGTAGTGGACTGCGGTACGCTGATGATGATGACTACAATATATTTGAGGTTCACGAAACTTCATCGAGTTTCAAGAATATCAAAGCGAAGTTCATTACTCCAGGCCACGTATCGGCATTTGAAACGAAAACTAAGAAGACTCGATTAATTTAAGGAAACCACAAACTCAGTATGTTACATTTAAGTTATCAGATATGTCCTTTATAAAGATTTGTTTGAAACATATTGTCCAATGTTGAAAAACTTATGTATTACAAAAGAGTATGACTTATGGAGATTTTTTCCAGTTCTTCTCCATAGAAATGAAATTTTGGAACAGAGTAACTGGAGTATGTAAGAAATAAAAGTTTTTTGATGTTGAGGAAGGAAATTTAACAGTAATTTATAGTTATTTATATAGTTTCAACGAGTTGGTTCGTAGTAACGCTCAGTTAATTACATGTGTAAACTACTCACGTGGGTTTTTGATTAAGTTTTGGATTAGTTCTGGTGACAATTAAGATCAAACACCAAGACTAAATTGGGATTTCAATTATTTGTAGCTGGAGAACTTGCTGGCGTACGCTATCGTACGTTTTACCATCATGATACGTTTGCGCGTTTTTCACTATGGCATAAAAAATGAGGAATTAGCATATTTTATCGTTTGTTGAATAAAGAGATTATATATTGTATAAGATTCGTAGTAGGCAGGAACCAGCTATTTATATCATTACCAGTTATGCTCGTGTCTCCGCCCACGTATATATTAGTCTTCAGGGTAAAAGTTACCTATGTCATTCCTCAAGAATCAAAGTACCCCAAAGCTAACTTTATTTTCATTGCAATCGATACAGCTAGCCATGAAAGTGTAAAATATACATTATCAATTAGAAAATAAGAAAAATATTTTTGTTGTTCTTACTTTGGTATATTCGTTTTTTATATTACCTGGATAAAATAATTCCTAAAAGTAGAAATAGAATAGTACACAGCCTTCATATATATTTTAGAAAATTATGAATTTCATACATCTACCAGGAAACCAACCAGAACATTTCCTGTAATTTATTTGACTGTCTAAAATAACTTACTGCAGTCCATAAAATATAAATAAATAAATAAAATAAATATTTCGGACATTTAACACACAGCGCCATCAAGTCTCAAGCTAAGCAGAGCTTGTGTTATGGGTACTAGACAACTGATATAAATATATTATAATATTTTTATTTTTAAAAACACACACACATACATATTTATTATACATAGAAAACACCCAAACTCCGAAAAAAATATTTGCAAATCATACAAACATTTGGTCTGACCCGGGAATCGAACCCGAGACCTCAAGCACAGCAGTCGCATACGCTATCTATGCGCTACCGAGGCAGTCAACTAACAGTCAAGTCATATAACTTGATCTTTGTGATGGCTACGAAACCAACGAAGTAACCTTGAATAAACGAATTTATTTTGTATCACCTATATTTTTCTTTCTTTATATAGGTACCAATCGTAAATAAAAATCATATCTAAAATGCACCTCGTCAGTTTTGAAATAACTCTAATCACAACTATCACAGAGTTCAAAGTATGTTTTGAAAGGATTCTATATAGAACATTTCTAGAAATAATCATAGTAAGCCTTACAGCATTCATACGCCTTCTTTTACACGTTAATGTAAGACAAGGAAAATGAAATAATCTTGAGCTTACATATAAAAAAGTAATAGGAATATTCGCAAAACCTTTTACTCAAAGAGTATGAGTTTCCATTCATGTCACGTAAGCGACTCAAGCTAGTATAGACAGAGGGCTAGTGTAGGAGAGGTCAGCTAAAAGTGTGGAGTCGACTTATTTATATTTACTCTAATTCATACTAATATATAAGTTTATAATATTGATGAAATGAAAGGCAAATCGGTAACATAGCTGTTCTGAATATAAAACAAGCAAGCAAGCCAGAAATGTTTTATCAAGACCTCCAAAGTACAATCCAAAATGCAAAGATATGTCATTGTAATGGGTCATTTTGATGGAAAAATCGGAGAGTGTAAGATAGGAGAAGAGAACGTTACAGGAAAATAGGGTCACGGAAAGTAGAACTCAAAATGGAGAACGACAAGTAACATTCGCGTTAAAGAACAACTCGATATTCAAGTTGAATACGTTTTATAAAAAGCAAAAATTGAAAAAGTGGACATGGATATCGCCCAATGGACTTTATAAAAACAAAATAGACTTTTTACTTAAAAATAATAAAAAGAATAACACACTGAAATACGGAGATAAAACACATTGAAAAATTATACAGAAAAAACAGGAGGTTTAAAGAAATACCTGAAGGAATTAAACACTAAGAAAACTTAGATGATAAATGTAAAACGAAAAGACGGAAAGAATACGAGTAAAAGACTAGAGATATCCAAAATAACTATAAAATATTATAGAAAATGTATATTAACGGAAAAAGTCAAAATTCAGAAACAGGTGCAAGGGAACATGCAACAATAGAACTAGGACTTGTACTTTGTATTCTAGAGAAAGAAATAACTAATGTGATTAGCACACAGATGTCAAAAAAAGCTCCAGGGCCTGATCAAATAAGTAATAAAATGCTTAAGATTACTTGGTCAGTGACTGCGTCTTTTTGATCTGTTTACTGATATTTTTCCTATAGAAAGTATTCCCACCGACTCAACCAAACCGATAAGTCTAGTATTAACCTATTTATAAAGTAATTTCAATAATTATCCTGTTTCATATTTTCATGCTGCTCGATGAAGATCAACCGTAGGAACAAGCTAGCTTTCGAAGCCATTTCTCAACTGTAGATCACATTTACGTATTACGGCAGTTATTTAAAAAAATAACAAATATAATAAAGCTTTTTACCTGAGGTTCGTGGACTTCAACAAAACCTTCGATTCTTTGGAACATGAATACATATGGCAAGCAATGGACAGGCAGGGAATAAAAGAAAAATATATTAGAATTTATAATTAAAATAAATAATTTACGAAAAAGTTAAGCTAGACACTACAGGTGAAGAATTTCAAATAAAAAAAGGTCCGCCAAGGTGATCCTATTCTACCTAAACTTTTCTCAGTTGTCCTTGTGATGCGCTCGCCAGTCATGTACTTTTGATTAAAATGGCGCGAGATTAGTTATGCTTTCTTATTGGAATCATCATCATCATCATCATCATCATCATCATTAGCCTATCACAGTCCACTGTAGGACATAGGCCTCTCCAATTTCACGCCACTTAGTTTGATCTATGGCTTCTCGCATCCAGCTCCAGCTTATTGGAATCGATTAGACCAAAATAATGACCAATGCTCCTCCAAGTTACAACATACAAATAAATAGCCAACGAATAGATTATCCAAACGAATAGGCGTATCTAGTCTACCTTTTTTTTTTTTTTTTTTTTTTTTTTTTTTAACGGGGGGAAATCCTCATGGATGTCCTCCGCTCTGGGGAGAGAGCGAAGGGGTCTGTCAGACTTTTACTGACTAAAACCCCCCGGTTTTCCGTCTATCTCCTACGCCAGGGATCACGGGAACTTAAAAGGCATCCGCAATCCCCGACTGGTGCCGGCCCGCTGCTGCGGACCACATCTCGTCAGCGAGAGGAGTGAGGTATTTGACTCCCCTCGAGACTTCAAAGAGGGGCGCACAGGAACACTAAGCGCCGCCACCTCGGGTCCGGTTAGTTGGGGGCGACGGACATCCCCAAGTCCACCGCCCCTGGACCCAGTTAGGGAGGCCGGTGGAGGTCAGCGTATGCCCTCCTCCGACGCCCGGTGCGCCTTCTGCGGACTGAGAGAGAGGTCAGGATCTCCCTCTCCCTTTCCGCAGTCTCCTTCTGCGAGATGACGGTTTCGCAGAAGGACACCACCGCGTCCCAGGACTCCTCGCCGTCGACCATAGAACGAACTACGGCCGGCAGCGAGAGGTCACTGCCTACTACAGAGATGAGCGCACGGCGCGGCCCCTCCCAAGCGGCACACTCTGCCAGCGTATGCCACGCCGTATCCTCCCGACAGTCGACGCAGTGGTGACACCGAGCGTCCGGCTCCCTGCCTATGCGACACAGGAACCTCCCGAAGCAGCCATGCCCCGAGAGGATCTGCGTCAGACGGAACGAGAGGGAGCCGTGCCTTCTCCCGAGCCACAGGTCGAGCACTGGCCGAATGGCCTCGACAGTGACTAGGCCGGCGGAAGGGCTTGAAAGCCTGTCCCGCCATTCCGCCACGAGGACCTCGCGTAGCTGTGACCGACGCAGCTCGATAACTCGCTGCGTCAGTCCTTCACCGCGGGCCCGCGCGTCCTCACGCCACCAATGTAACGACGCGAGGACTTTTGCCTCCAGGTCCCAGGGCGGAGATCCGGCCAGCACACAAGCCGCCTCATAGGAGATCGTGCGATAACCCCTAATGACTCTGACGGCCATCACCCTCTGCGGCTTCCGCAGAACGGTGATTGAACCGGCCGTCAGGTCAGCCGCCCAAATCGGGGCCCCATACAGGGCCATCGACCGCACGATCCCCTCATACAACCGCCTGCAGGCGGCGTTTGGGTCCAACCTATTGGGAAGCAGCGTTGATAGCGCCCCAGCCGCGCCCAACAACTTGGGTGATAGCTGCCGGAAGTGGGGGCCGAAATCCCACCGGCTATCGAGCACCAGTCCCAAATATTTTAGGGTGGGCTCGACAGCGATACGAACCCCCCCAACCACCACGTGCGAACCCGGTGGCGGCGCCCGTCGGGGGCCATGAAAAGCTATGGCCTCCGACTTGTTGAGGGCCACCTCTAGGCCGAGGCGCCGTATGCGGCTCACCACCTGTGAGACCGCCGCCGTCGCTAGCAACGCTGCCTCCCTGTATGAGCTTCCTCGGGCAGTGACCAGCGTGTCGTCAGCGTAACACGTCAGGTTCACACCCGGTTGGAGCTCGCCCCTCAGCACCCAGTCGTAGCCGATGTTCCACAGGAGCGGGCCCAAGACCGAACCCTGTGGAACACCGCACGACATGGGGCGTTGGTGTCTGCCATCACGTCCCAGATAGGTAACACACCTCTCCGTCAGATAAGCCCCAACGATGCGGCGGAGGTAGGGAGGTACCCGATGGTAGCGCAGTGCCTCTCGAATACAACTCCAGGGCAGAGTGTTGAAGGCGTTGGAGATGTCCAAGGACACCGCCAACATCACTCCACCCCGGGACACCGCTTCCTCCGCCAGATCTCTCACTCGCGAAATCGCCGTAATAGTTGAGCGCCCATGCCGAAACCCGAACTGGCACTCGGCCAGGTCCGGTCCATCCTCGCACATGTGGTGGACGAGGCGGGCTGCGACTATCCGCTCGAATAGCTTTCCCACCTCGTTCAGCAGCACTATGGGCCGGTACGCGGACGGCGAGTCCGCAGGGCGCCCCGCTTTTCTGAGCAAGACCAAACGACCAGCTTTCCACTGAACGGGTAACTGGCCCTGCTCCAGACACGCTGTATAGAGACCTATCATCTGGGGCTCCAGCTCCTTCAGAGCCAGGGCCAACACGCAGCCGTGAATGCCATCGGGCCCCGGAGCAGTATTCTTCGCCCGGAGCCGCAGCACGGCGGCCCCCAACTCTGACTGAGTCACCTCTGGGACGTAGGCGTCCTCCTCAGACTGTATCTAGTCTACCTAGGCCAAATAATTTTCACAACTAATGCTGTGCAAAAGGAAAAGGAAGGAATAAAAAGGAAAAAAGGATTGCAAAAACATGTAAGCGATTTTGGTCACTTAGTGAAATTATGAAAAGCAAAGATAATGCGAATATATGTAAAAGCTTAAGTTATCGACACACCCATATTTCCTTGTCTACCTTATGACACCCAAACGTGGGCATTAACAGAGCGATAAAGTAATAAAATAAAAGTATGCCAGAATGGTATAGAAAGGAGCGTAAAGGAGGCGTAAGCGCAAAAGGATTTAAAGGATAAAACGAAGTTTAATGACACAATCACTATGTCAAAAACACAAAATGGAAGTGAACAGGGTATGATGAGAAAGCAACAGGATAAGTGGTCAAAGATTATGACGGAGTGGTACCCCAGAGATAAGAAAACGCTGGAGTTAAGCGTTGGAAAGATGATATCAAGCAAGCAGCCGGTCCAACGTGGGGCCTAATCATTAAGGAAAGGTTAATGTTAACAAGAAATTCAAAACCCGTTACCGGTTGTAACAATTAACTTTTAAGGAAATAAAGAATTAAGATAGTTTAATTTAAGTCATAATCTTGTTATAAATAATATCGAACAACAAATACCAATATAGGCTTATTTCATTTATTTACACTACGTATTATTTAAATTACAAATTCGTAGGTAACTTTGTCAGTCTGACTGTTACGGTTTGATGGCTAAAGCGTTTTACCAATTTCAATTAAATTTGGCGTGGAAATAATTTGGTTCTAGAGAAAGAACATAAGCTACTCTTTATCGGGATAACCGTCATTAACGTGGACGGAGCCGCGGGTAAAATTAGTTCCTTTATAAAACAGAAACTGAGAGACTGAGATATATACCAGTTTTTAAATATACCGACAATTTTAAAGCAACCTCGTGATTATAATTTAGACAAGAAAGCGGTTATTTATTTCTTTAATATAAGAAACTTTACAAATTTCCTTCAGTCAGCTTACAGGCGTATTATGGTAATGAGGTTTGAGGTATTATTCTTTTAAACAAATATTAAGTAGGAAGAATACGTAAATTGAATATTTATGTTGAGAATATTCTTACAAATTACCAGATTTAATCACTTCAAAATTACAACTGTTTTATTAAGCTTAAGGATTGTATGAATCCATAAAATAATACGTGAAGCCAAAACTTTGTGCCCCTTTTTATAAAAATTACGCCAAATGGGCTAGCTCGACCGGAGTGATACCGCGACCTCACAGAAAACCGGTGTAAAACAGCGCTTGCGCTGTGTTTCGCCAAATGAATGAGGATACTGGAGGCCCATACCTTAACTTTAAAGAAATTAGTTATCAGATCAACAACTACACAGTGCTTTTTGTGGACATTAATGCTTTCTGTGTTGTTCTAGAACTGATTTTAATAAGAAAAAAACATTTTTAATTCTCTGCCATACTACAGAGCACATCAATGAATGAAAATGAGGTTTTAATGACGGCCTGAAAGAGCTCAATCTTGGGTATATGGCTTGATATTTAAGCTATATAATTACGAAAGAACTGGTTTTTTATTGCTACTGATGTTGAAATGACGTGGAAAAGCCGTAAATTTTTATCAGGTAGAATACATGGTGTAACTGATTATTTAGTATCTTCATTATGTAGCTATGTGTTTCTGAAATTTGAAATAAAACTATATTTAGATCACCATGCTACATTGATGCATGTTTATATTCACAATTAGCATTGTGGTGAAAACTCATGGGTTCAGCTCATGCTGTCCCTCAGGACGAGCAGAATTACTTTGGCTTGCTCATCCTTATGCAATCTGTTCTACGCTCTATGCGATGTCAGTTTTTTTAAGTGATAGAAATAGTGAATTAATGTTAGCGGGAAGTGGACCGGTCGGATGGTCGGTGAAAACTAACTTATCTTAACTCAAAAATATCTCTGTATTATTAAGTAAAATCATCTCTGAGTAACTTATGGGGCTTCGACGGATCTAAAATATTCTGAAAATTAATTGATTTGATTGTTTGGTAATCTTTTTATTTTAGTACAATAATTACTTCGTACAATAATTAATTAGATATTACATTGAATATTTTCTCATTCAGAACAAACATTGAAAAAGGTTAATAAAATATTCTCAAAAACTTTTCTAGTATTTTATTCAGCTGTACTAAAACTACTTCAGTGAGCTCGCAAACACACTTCAAGTATATGCTATACCAATAAATAAAATAACCAACTCCGATATAGCTATATGTAAAACTTTCTCTGCGGTATTAGTTTCATGATAAAATATCGTATTTTAGAAAGTTGAACAACAATCATTGAGAAGCTTTTTGCCTCTGGAGTCAAAGTGGAATATTGCCAGGGAGAACACGTCTGTCAACACTCTCATGAATTGCAAATATGAATTGAAAGTGAGTCAAAGAGAATAAATATTTTGTGTTCAGTACTTGGTGTGTACTTTTGTACCAACCGTAGAAATATACGCATACTATATATCATATCGCGTTTAGTGTTCAAGATATATGTATATAGATGTACTTCGTATTGCATACAAATCATATTATGTATCTTGACTAGTTTTTTAAAGTTAGTTGATGTTAAAGCTCGTCATATGTGTATAGAGAACTGGTCTCAGTATGGTCTCAGCCCTGTGGTACTCCTAATTTAATCTTGGTCAATTCCTACCGTCCGAAACAAGCTTGTTAGGCTTATGTCGTCAGGTAAATTGACCGCCACCCGATGCTCGGCGTTGTAGCTCATTTAGCGTAACTCAGAGAGTACTTTTAGGGTTATTAATAGATATTTCCTACGGACGCACTCAACCTCCCCCCTGTTAAATAACTGTAACGTTTTATATTTTACGATAAGGGATGCCCGGGAGGCTGTCAGGCAGGGTGCGAATCGCATTGAAAAATTATTTCATTGGTTTTCTGTGAAACCATAGTTTAGTTCACCGGACAGTATGTTTTATGAATTGTGAGGCAAAATGTCAGCGTGGCACAGTTGCCCAACACCTTTTTTCCCTGGAAAGCCATATCTCCAGCAGTAGAATGTTAAAGGCTATTGCTGATAATAATAATAATAATAATATAGAAAAAAATACGCATTCACATCCCAACATACGCTCTATATTTCCTCAGATTAAAAAATGAAGATAATAAAGAAAACAAAACAGCAACTACACAACATTATTATATGCCAAGAACCTACCATTATCACAAAGGTAACACAAATTGAATAGACGAGAGAAATCTTGTATATTTTCTACCAAAATGTTCATTATTATGTGTAAGAAGTTTCAGATAAGTGCCTCTGATGGCGCACATGATACCACACATCTGCCGAGATTAATGGCACAAAATATGAAATCCTTGGGGAAAATTTCGGGGAACATTTTGATAACGAGCGAGGATATATCAAAATAGAAGTGGTTTTGTCAATATAGCGCAACTCTGTCTTATAGTCGTTAAAAAGCTAACATCTTGCTGTAGCCATTTGTATTTAGTAAGTTTATCAAAAATATGATTACAGAAAAAAATTAAAATAAAGCATGCGATTTTATGCCCTTGAGCAATTCGTACAATAATGTAACGAACTGTATCACAGGCAACATGAGTTTATATTAGGGAACAATACTTTATTCTAAAAGTATCATCACATGAGATTTGATTTAATTACTTTCGTATCCGGTCTTCTTCATAGGCATATTTTTTATTTATTTTTTTACGTGTGGAAACCCCCTCGTGCCTTCACCCCACCGGGGTTTGCGGCGGGGCGGTGTGTCGGAATCGAACCGACTAAAACCACAAGGTGTGCCACTCTGCGCCTGACACGGGGGAGATCTGGGAACCGCTTTCTTACGCCATCCGGACGCATAGGCATCTTAATTTAACCATGGCTATTATGCTTAGACAAGCACGTAAAGCAGAGCTAGTGGAACCATCCCGAAAATTCGTCTCTTGGTAATAGACGTAATTAGTGTTGACGTTTCAATGAATAAAAGTAGAGAAATTGAAACTAATTTTATCTTCCTAGCCTTTATTATTTCCAAAAATATTAGGAGCAGCCACTAGTTCACCGGTTTTACCTGAATATCAATTTTCCATCATTTTCATAACGATTAGTTTTATGACATTAGTTACATCGAGAATTTTACATATTATCATTAAGATTTATAATGTGTGCATTAATTTCATGGTAATAGTACGTATTATAGCATATATTATACCACACACATACACACAGTTCCATGTCATGCGATTTTTCGATAAAACTAATGTCACGCAACTTATTTTATCGTACAGATGCGAAGTTTAGCCGTGGTATGAGTTGAGAACGGTAAACAAACATTCGACAGACGATAGAAATTTCGAAATAACTAATGAATACTAGCGAAATGATTTGCCCCGAAACACTTTATTATCTGAATATTTGAAATCGTCTGTATGACAACATTTTGCTATAAAAAATAAAGTTTTGATGAAATTGAAAATAAGATTTAGATTTTATTGTTGCAAAAGCAAAAAATAACAATAATACGGTAATGTATACTGAACTGCACAGTAATTGCAATATTTTTTATTAAATTAATTTTTAGTTTCAATTCGGAATTAGAATTATTAAGAAGTTGCATATGTTTCCATTTTCTGTTTATGTATCATAAATATATCTAGCAAAATGGTAATTTAAACACGAATCAAACGTCAGAAATAATAATAACGTCAGAAGCAATTAATATGCATATTATCTCGAGTATTACGAGATAAAATAACATTTGCTATATAGGTTAAAGTGTTTGTCCTCTTTTATTAGTAATATTTATATTTATTTTTCCTATAATGAACATTTATTTATTAAGTTTGAATGTTTTTCACTTCGAAGCAGATCGCTTACGATATATCTAGAGCTAATATTTATAATAGGTCAAACCTATTTTTATAAAGAAAGACTGTCAAAGTTCTACAAATACTTAAAACGTCCAAGGCAAACGTCCATGAATTGGTTATTTTTTCTCACAGTAGAAATAAATTGTTGAATAAATTAACATATTCTAAATGTTGTTGTAAAGCTATCTTCAAGATGCATGACTAACTTTTTATTTCAAACTTCAAGACAGCTTTCAAAAGCATTATAATTTGTTTGGTTGCACTCTTAGCGTGAGTTTCGTACATCTAAATTGCTGTTGTTAATTTAAATGAATCAGCACCTTTATCAACAGCAGCCTTTAACTGTCTACTGTTCATAGACCCATTTCTTCTTATTTATCCGACTCTTTCATACTAACACTAACTAATTTTAGGTCTGTAATAAAATAAGACAAAAATATTGAGATATGTTCAGACAATTTAACACGCAACGCCATCTAGTCCCGAACTAAGCAGAACTTGTAGTATGGGTACTAGACAACTGATATTAACACTAATATACTTTCTTTTTCGTAAATACATACATATTATACATAGAAAACACCGTAACTCCGAAACAAGTATTTGCAGATCATACAATCATTTGGTCCGACTCAGGAATCGAACCCGAGACCTCTAGCACAGCAGTCGCATTCGCTACCACTGAGCCACAGAGGCAGTCATTATATGGTTAATTCAGCCTTGTATTTAACGTGACCGTAACCCAACTTGCATCTCTTACACACGTTGTTACGTAAGATTTTTCTTACTTTAAAACTTGCACTAGCCTTTAGATCTGATTCATCCCATCATTATATCTTATAGTCTAAGCATAGCTAAAATCTCCAACTTATACCTACCTTACAATGCAATAAAACTAGTAAGGTTTTAAATAAAATCAGGAGAGAGTTAAGGTGACAGTTGTTTGATGGTCTTTTTTTCTTTTTTTTTACATCTCCCGCATTAGGAGTATACATTCCTGTGTCAGGGGATCTTTACAAACATACATGAAACGTACACAAAGTACACCCAGACTTAGGAAAACAATTTATGGATCACACAAAGTATTGTCCCATGTAGAATTTGAACCCACAGCACTTGGCGTAGTAGGAAGCGGTGTGGCGACCACTGAAGCCACTAAGCCAACCGTGTATTCTAGTCTAAATCTGTTCCGACTTAATATATTTTATTGAGATATCTTTCTTATATCTCCAGTATTAATTTTAATCGCCCTCCACAAGTTATATTAGCTCGTCGTTTATTCGTCATTGTAATGTCACAATAAACTGAAGTAGAATCACAAATTCTATACGTTTATAAACTTTAACAAAAATACAATTGCAATATCTGAATATAGCAGCAGCAACATAAGCAAACGATTTCTTGAGTTGAGACCGCGTCTCGACAAACGTAGTGTAGGACGTCCACAGGCCAGGTGGAGCGATGATTTGCGCGGGACGGCTGGCGGGAGCTGGATGCGAGAAGCCATAGATCGAACTAAGTGGCGTGTAATTGGAGAGGCCTATGTCCAGCAGTTGACTGCGATAGGCTGATGATGTGATGATGTGAGCATAAGCAAAAACATTCATGTCAATTTTTTCAATAGAGGGTAATCGTTTCGATTGGTAGAGAGTTAAGGGACAATCACAGTGCCAAAGTTGGCCACGGTGATATTGAAGTTGATATGAAAGAAATTCATATCAAGCTAATTGGTTATTGTATTTACTTTGAATTGAATTGATCGATGGAGTTTCTGAACTTATATAAATTACAAATTCGTAACATTTAAATTCATATGAATTTCTAATTTGTAATGAGTTCAGTTCACAACAATATCAACATGAATAATATAGGAAAGCAATTAATTTACAGAATGAGTAATTGTTAAAGTTATTCAATTACGAACTTGAACTAATTAAATTGTTAAAATAAAAATCCCTGGTCTCTAACAAGAAAATAATTAATTAGACTTTTCAATTTATCAGTATTTGCCTTCTGTTTGATCAATATATCATTTTAACTAAGATTAAATAAAAATAATCCAAATAATTACATCTCAATAATTTAAGCTTTTTAGTAAACAAAGTTAGAACTTCATTTATTTTCCATCTTTTATTATTTCTCTGTCATTTGACGTTAATAATGCATTTTTTAGGGTTCCGTACCTCAAAAGGAAAAGAACGGAACTATTATAGGATCACTTTGTTGTCCGTCTGTCTGAGATATCAAGTTGAAATTCATATCAAAAACTCAGGTCTACTGTCCCTTGGAGCTGTAAAAAAAAACAAAGTTCTAAGGCAACGCTAAGCTAAGCTTCAAATCTCCGACACTCGCGAGGAAATCAAAACCTACAGGGTACTTCTCGTGAACTCAAAATCGTAAAATTTGGCACGAAGAAAAAAATTGCGAAATGCATAAATTTTTAGTTACATCATACTATATACCTACAGTTTTGTACGGAATCCTCGGTGCGCGAGTTCGATTCGCACTTGGCCTGTTTGTTTGCTAAAATGTAGGTACAGAATTCCAGAAATTTGTAGGTTTAAACTAGAAAGTTACTTAAATATTCATTTTGTTGCTATATTGATTATCTATATGCCTAGATAGTATCATACCTAGTAGCCGAACACTAACGATCCTATTTATAAAGTTTTAAGTACAGACGCTAGTGACATTGTTGTATTGAGCTCTACAGACATACTAAACCTTGCCACAGAAACGAAGATTGAAAGGCTTGCAAAAACATACTATAAAATAAAAATAAATAAAATATAAATATTTTTGGACATTTAAACAGACAACGCCATCTAGTCCCAAACTAAACAGAGCTTGTACCATGGCTACTAGACAACTGATATTAATACGTATATATATATCGTATTTCCCTTTTTTTTGTAAATACGTATATATTATACATAGAATTATATATTAAAATCTGTGCAGAAAAAAGTACCTATTAAACTGAGCGATGGTAAAACAACTTTGCAAACTAAGTAGTTTACAGAACCTTTTAATTTCTACATAAACCTATCAGAAAAGTTTTCAGAAATGCGCAAAAAGGTTGTTATTTTAAAAGTGTACACAGATTGTTTTAATGTCGTTTGTTGGAAACATAAAAGTTCGTCCGTAAAATGATTGTTTTATTGTGGTTTTCTTGACAGGAATCATTTAAGTTTGTAGACAGTAAAAATGTGTCAAAATAAAAGTTAAGTTGGGCTCGTTGAGTACTTCGAATATTGAGTTAACTTATTCACATAAGTTCTATTTAAGGCTGTGTTCTAGAAATCAGCGACTGTAGAACGGCAATGAAGGCCCGTTGCTGCTCCTGTTGCCGCTGCCTTCGAAGCCAGTTTCATATAAATCTATGTATTAGAAGTTTGGAACGCGCCCCTGTCCGCGTCGACTCCGGCTGTCTTCATGCATGCGGCCTCAGTGTGATGGTAATGTCTGTTGCAAACACACTTGTCTGGCGGTAACGCGTTTCTGATTATTGTGTTGTGTGTAACTATAACAGGTTGCATATTCCGTTTGCCCAATTCTAGTAAAATGCAATTAAAAGTGATATATTTAGACTCTTACCTTGATACAGTATAACGCAGCTTAACACCACAAAAAATTGTTTCTCATCAAAATTATTTAAATTGGAATATGTAATTTCTTTCTACCAATATTTATAAGGGGCCCAGATGAAAAAGTCCATATACGTCCATATACGTATACTGTATGAAAGTATGCTGCATTATCATACAAAATTATGACAATAATATTTTAGTAGGATATCTATATTATGACAATTATAATCTGTTTGAATTTTACTTTCTTTTACATATACTGCAGTTTATATTTTTTATGGTGTAGCGGACAAACGAAAAGACGTATCGTTTGATGTAAGTCATTACCGCCGCCATTGGATACCCGCAACACCAGAGGCATCACAAGTGCGTTGCCGGTCTTTGGGGGATGGGGAGGTCGGAGGGAGGGGGGAGTTGTTGGTGAATGAGCCTCCGAATTCTTACACTCAACACTCGTAAAAGCACAGCACAGGCGCTGTTTCACACCGGTTTTCTGTGAGGCTGTAGTATCAATCTGGTCGAGCCGGCCGTAAAGTTGTATAAAGATTAACGTTGTATTTCAACTACTCCTACAATATGTTTAGACGTCGGGCGATGAACGTACGTATTTATAGTTTAGGTTGTATTTTTATTCAACGTATTCGTATATTTTTTTAAATTTTAAGTTTCATATTTTCCCTGCTTACAAAATATTAGTCTTTAAATTGAAAAATTTACATCGAGTTAAAAAAATATGAAAATTGTAATAACTAGTGATGTCGGTGAGAGTAGGAAAAACACTGCGTCGCGTGCGCATTTTTTATGTATGGGCCGCTAAAGTGACTCTACTGTACTTGAGGGAAAGCATGAACTGAATCATACTGTGTGTCACAATACCAACTGCATGATGATCATTTTGGTGGCCTATTGAAACGACTCTGCATCATTAGACCTCCAGTCTCGCACTCACCATCTAATACGACAGCACGAATGCGATTGGTCTTCAGTATGAAGTTAGTACCACCTTGAAGAAGGCCCGTTCGTGCAGAAATCAACGCTTGATCAAAACCTCCCTTGTATGAATGTAAATAAGGCCTCTCTCAAAGTTTTCGAAAGCAACTGGTCATGTGTCGCTCCCATCCGACAGGTACCCGTTACTTGCGCCAGTTCGAAAGACCACCAAGCAAATATCGCGGTCGCATAGAAATAACAGAAAAAGAGAATAGCGATTGTTTTTCTACTTTATTATCTACATAACGTTAACATAAATTTGCATAAGTATCGTTAAAACAATATTACTTCGTTTTGATTTTTTGTAGAATTATCTCAGTTTGTAATAAAGCTCTTATATAAATAAACTTAATACTTAAGTAATAATCAAAGTTGAAGTGACCGCTGTGGTTTCTAGAAAATCTTTAGTTTGGACACTGAGGTATTATTGTATTATTATTATTGTTGTAGTCACAGTGAAAAAACTAACTAACAAAATCTTTTGTACAGTTTTTGAATGGATTATTTTGGCAACTCTTATTTCTTTTTTAAAACTATCGATATTTTGGGGATCAATTAGTTTCTAGATTGACATTTGTATCATTTTAGATTGTAAATACGGTTTTTTCCTTGGATTTTAAATATCTTTATCGTTTCTAACTGATGTGTTGTTGTCTACAAGAAATTAACATCTTTGTTGTTAGAAAGATGCTAATCTCTTGCAGATTCAAAGTGCCCACACAATATACCAGTTTGAAAACTAGCTAACAGGTTACCGAAATTCCAAACCTCGGATTCCTTTGCTTTCAAATCACAAGAACTTACTACAGGAAAAAGGACAACAATAGACATACCCATAAAACCACTACCTCTTAAGATGGAGTCACGAACTTAATTACTTAGAAGAACCCCTAGTAAGAGAGGTATGAATATGTACCCATGTATCTTTTTGTTTAATGTATAGGCCTGCGGCTTGACACTCCTAAACAATATAAATTAAAGCGGCCCCTACATGGTTAATGGGTTGTCTCCGTACTAACTTCATTCCCATATCAACAGTGTGTGTATTGGACATTTTTACTAACTAGACATTTTAGAAGGTTGTTTAGCTACTGTTAATAGGTATGTTTAGGGGAGATTAATGATGTGTGGTTGAGAAGCTGGAATTAGGTACATGTTGAAATATATTTTTATATTATTATAAGCATATTGTTAAATATTACTATGGTCTCTATCTATATCTAGATCTATTTAAATTAGTGGTCGCCCGGCTGTCGATTTATAATTAATTTGATTTTCTTTGAATTTCTGCATTCTTGCTCCCTATCAACTTTAATTGTGCCAAACATACTTCTCCGTTTACGTAGTTTTCGTAAAAAAAAGTATATATAGGTAACTGAAATTAATGTATTTGTTTTTTAATAACATAATGATGGCTGGTAATAAATATTTTTTATTTAGTATTGTTTGAAGGCTCTAATTTAAGGGGACTTCGAGGCAAACATGCTAATTAACTTTAAACGTAATTAACTGTTAATTGACAACCGTAATGTGACGAGTTTAATCAGGTGTCTCTGGAAAAGTTTAATGAAAATGTAATTACGTTCGTGTCAATAAAACGTGTTTTTACAAATAGAAGTTCTATTTTAAGGTTCCGTACCATAAAAGATAAAAACAGAACTCTTATTGAAGTATCGTACCGTCTGTATATCTGTCTTTTTTACACTGTATTACACTTTTTATAAGAAACGCGTAGAGGCATCAAGCTGAAATTCATATCAAATACTCCAGTCTACTGTCCCTTGGAGCTGTGAAAAAATAAAACTTCTAAGTCAACGCAATCAAATACAGCCGTTTATGCTGCAAAAATTCGACATTAGCATGGGAATCAAAATCTACAGAGTACTTACCGTCATCTCAGAATATTTAAATTTCGTAGGAAGCAACGTATAATAGATACAGGAAAAATAGCGAAACGTGAAAATTATTGTTAGTTACATAATATAATACACCTATAGGTTTTAGACGGAACCCTCGGTTTGCTAGGCCGACTCGCACTTGTTTTTTTTCTATCCTAAAGTTGTCAGTAAGAAATTATCACAGTGCGACGTATACACGGTAAGAATCCCAAACTAAATTATTTGTTCTTGATATCTTTATATTATCTTTGCATATTTGACAAAAAGCTACAAAGCCCAGAAAAGTAAATAATCTATAAAGAATCCATCGAATGAAAATTACTAAAATGATAATAAGAGTAAAATCAATTCTAAACTCTACGGATTTTTGTTCAATTTTCTAAAAATGTAACTTATATTAGCAAAAATATCCGTCACTACCTACCTACCTACATTAAAAGAGTTTTTTTTATGGAATAGGGGGCAAACGAGCAGACTTATCGCCTGATGGCAAGCGATTACCGCCGCCCATGGACACCCGTAACACCAGAGGCGTCACAAGTGCGTTCCCGGCCTTGGGGGATGGGGAGGGGGTTGAGGGGAAGGGTTGGATTATGGGCCTCCGGTATCCTCACCTACTCGATGAAACACAGCGCAGGCGCTAATTCACACCGGTTTTCTGTGAGGCCGTGGTATCACTCCGATCAAGCCGGCCCATGTATACCGGAGCGTGGCTCTCCCACGGTAAATAGTAGTACATATGAACTTTTTTTTTCTATTCCTTACAGTTCAACATAGGCTTCAACTTTATACTCAAAGAAATTCGCGGCATATTTATCCTCCTTTAGATAATATCGAAAATAAAACATCCTCACATCAATAGCTTCCTATCAGTTATTGAAACAGTATAGCACAGACTATGTGGCTCGTAAATCTTGGTCATCAGAATCTACCCTTCCCTCCACGCAGTCGGGTAATAAAATATTTGCCTTATACATTTCCAAATTTATCGGAAAAGTAATTTACTGGGCTGTGTCGTAAAACAATCTGATATCATATCGGAAACTGTAAAAAAGAACACGAATATTCTGTATATAGTGTCACCGATGTTCGATTACTGCTTTTAAGTTTTAAACAAATTACGTTGTGTTAAATTCATCAATTGCATACGCGACTGAATTTGTGACCACTTACATCTTACTCAGAACTGATATGCATAAGTATAGACTAAGTAGTACAATAATAAATCTATTGATGTGTACCTATTGAAATATCATACCAAATTTCAACTTCAATTCAGTGACTTGCCTAAAAACCAAAAATTGGTTTTCGCGGGAATTCAGATTAAATTTATACTTATTGTAATAGTTATTTATAATGGATCTTTTGTTTATTGTTATAAACTAATTTAAAATAACTAAGCAAATATCTTTTTAAATAAAATGAGATATCAAAACAAAGCTTAAACCTTTAAAAATATTAGCTAAGCGTAAATATTGCTTACTGAACATAATTAACCATAAAAATAAAGCATAGTAATAAATAATTTACATACGACAGAAACCTTAAAAGTTAACATATCGAATGGAGAGACACTACCAAAGTATTGGATCCAGTTTATGCTTGTAATACAGTAAAATCATACTAACAGCGCCATCTAGCAATTAAAAGACAAACTACAAAGGTATAACAGCTTCTACATCGTGCAATTAAAGTTAACACGCTATAATCTCATAATCTCAAGGCTTCCTTAGCACTCAAATGTTTATGTTCTGACTAAAAACATCATCCTCGTGTGTTCGAATAACAAAACAGCTATGAGTGGAGAGATTCTGATACTCTTTTTACACTCTGAACATACATTTCGTAAATTGATATAAAACTTTTACTACGTATTAAAATATTTCTAAAATATTTTGACCCAGAAAATAGTAGCCCATCCACTAGATCGAGTGATGATATATTTTCATCCCTTTTCATGGCAACATTTTCCTTGATATTTTTTTCTGCTTATTTTTTTCTTTTCAATAAACAAAGGAATGCTATAAATCTAGAGACACAAAGCTGTGTCAAACTTATACTCAAGTTTGATAAATTTCATGTCACAATGGGTGTATAGTGTGCGTTTGTAAAGCATACTACACATTTAATGGAGACACATTTTCTTTTATACCTATTTGCTTATTTATACCAAATTATAGATAGATTTCAAGAGCTGTTTTTCATTTCTAATAAAATTATATTTTGAATATTGAGCCTATTCTACAATATAAATATTTTAAAAAAAAATGGGTTATTTTATATTTAAACTATTTTCATCAATAGCGGTTTGCAAGATATTTAATTTAACACTGTTTTCTTAGCGACATTCATAATTAATAATTTAAAGATACTGCTTTAAAGTATCGCTGATTTTTCTTCATTTTTAATACGGTTTCATTAATATAATTGATAATTATACTTAGAATAATAAATGCTTAATTCTAATTGATCGGTATGCCTATCCTTCTGTATGGTTGTCGGTCTTAACGCTTAATTGTCTCCACGCAACGTCTTCCAAGCGGAATCATTACTATAACTTCTCACAAGACTTTCTACGTATTAAACTGGAGTTTGTTTTGTGCAGTTTTAGTTCTAAGTGACATCTTTTCCTCTTATATATTTTTTAGAATGGCTTCACCAAAAAGCTTTAAGACTTTTCTAGACAACTCAGGGTTTTAACATAATTTCACCACCATTTTTGTTTTAAAAGTTGATTAAAAACAAAACAAGGCGGCTTTCAAATTGACGCCAGGGCGTTTACGTTCCAAATGATAGATGGCGACACATTCGATTATTCACGAGGCTTGTGGAAAATATAAATGTGCCATAAATCCTCGCAAACTGTTGTTTGAAAGCTGTGTAAAGTATTATATTTCTTTTCTCTCAAAGTATAAGGAGTAAGTGATTCATAAAAGATCACGTATTTTTATTACCCGTTGTTGTTATAATTTGTATGAAAGTAAACTGAGAAAGGAGCTATAAAAATATATTTAAGAACATTCTTGGAAGTAAGTTGTTTATTCCCCGAAATCATTCACGTTCACTGGAAAGAACGTGGCATAAATATTAATCGCGATTACATCTTTCGATTTCGATTTACGGATGACATCATCATCATGGCAGAAACACAGCAGGACCTACAATAGATGCTGAACGAACTGGCTGACTCTTCTGTGCGCATCGGCCTACGCATGAACTTGGACAAAACCAGGGTGAACATGTTCAATGAACATGTATTATTTTAGCGTTTGGGAAACTTCCTCGCATCTTTTTACTGTCGACCCCACGGTGTATCAATAGCATCAGGAATGAGGTGAAAGAACCAAGGTTATTTACATAGCCCAAAGGATTCGCAAGTTCAAGTGGCAGTGGACTGGCTATATACGCTGCAAAACTGATTACCGTTGCGGTAAACGGGCTCTTGAGTGGAACCGTCTCGGCAAACGTAGTGTGGGATGTCCACGGGCTAGTTGGAGTGATGATCTGAGCAAGACGGCTGGCAGGAGCTAGTTGCGAGAAACCATAATTCGAACTAAATGGCGTGAAATTCGAGAGGCCTATGTTCAGCTGTGGACTGCGATAGGCTGGTGATGATGATTATAACCAGACTGCTGATAAACATATTCATATATTATACTCAGACATTCTAGATAAACAATACTCAGGCACAGATCAAAGGGTCGTCGCACAAAAATTTTGTCCTGCTAACAGTCACGTCATTATATTATTAAATGCAAGATAACATCGATTTGTATGTCTGAAAGTAAAAAAACTCACATGCACTTTGCCACTTTTTTCATAGATGTACAGGTCTGCCAAATAAGGGATTCTACACTGCCTGAATCAAAACATAAGCAAAATTTAGGAGTGGTGGTCACCATACTCATTGCGAATGCAGACAATGAAATAATACAGCATTGTGACCCATACTATAAGGCCTATTAAGAAGCTTTGTAACATTGGGCATCCAGTCTTACAATCATCAACGAAACACATTAGATGGAAGATTGTCTACCTAAAAAGATTGATTTTCTATGGGAGGGTATTACCGCCCTGTTCGAGCCGGCCTGTTTGTGCTGAAATCAGCGTGATGAATTTGAAAACAAAATTCTAAGTATTTAAAGTTAAATCTTCTCGTGTACAATCTCCGCAAGGTTATTTGTCTCAGAAGTTATGTAGTTTCAACAGTATAAGTTTAAATCACGTATAAATGTGGTTCGGGCCTCAGGTCATACCAAGTTCAATATACCTATCAAAATACCTACTACATTTCTGATTAAGCTTAAAACTTTATCGTTAATTTAATTGATTAGGTTTTACCGTGTGTAAGTCGATTAAAGTGTCGAAATTAGCCTATGTTCTCTTCAAAGTCCAATCTATATCTATACCTATACCGAAATTAATCGAAATTGATTCAATGGTTTAACCGTGAAAACGTAACAAAAAGACGGACGTTTGAGTTTATAATATTATTATGGAAGTAAGGATAATCACTCATTTACAAAACATATTTTAACTATTTTAGAACCAAGAAATTTATGTGCACATATTTCAACTGATTATATCCTTATAATATTATTTTAATTCTGATTACAATGCAAAAATATAGAACTAAGATATAGAAAAAACTAAGACGACTAATAATTGTGTACAGAAAGTTAGGTCAGGATAGGTTTTAAAAACATACATCTAACTTAACTCACTACCACCTAACTGTGGAAGGACACCTGACAACAAGTTCATCCAACACAAAGGGACCACAAGGGGACCAGCTTAGGTGATCATATCTAGCGGGCCACAACTCAAAAGTTGATGTTTAAATGTTGTATGATAATGAACGTGAGAGCTTCTATATCGCGATGCAGGATCGATAGTTTCTTGTACGTTACTCCGGCGTTTAGTTTTCATTCGGTAGATGGTGCTGTAGTGTATTTTCTTGTTGCGCTGTATGTGGAAGTTGCCACATAAGGAAATAAGAAAGTGGTTAAATATATCTGAACCATATCACATGAATGATTTCACAAAAATCATAAATTTTCTTCAAGAACAAAATGAAACTTACCTAAAATCCCAAGTGCCAATTTCAAGGTAATCTTACTTACAAATCAAAACTGGCATAAATCTTTTCCCTTCCTAACTAGAACTGCTTAAGTTAAAATTATATTGGCGGAAAATTCCCTAAATGCTAATTAGGGAGAAAGTTCCTGTTGTAATCTCATCCAACCCACATACTCTAAGAAGTTTAAAAGTGAAGCAAGGCCTAAGGCATCGTCATGATTCCACTCGTGTTTTTCTAGCGATTGGGCCTATTAACGTCTTGTCATGTTTCCTTTTGTCGCCTTGGGAAAAAATGTTCTGAATTTTCATAACTTTTTTTTTGAAAAGGCATTAATAAAGTATCGCTGTACAGTCTCTTTTCTTTAACGTTCTTTTAGTGTCTGTAACATATTTATAATATGTTTTTTTAATACTCCTTTAAGGACATTCATCGGCAATCTGGCTACCATAGAACAAGCTCTCTCAGTTTTTAACTCAGTTTATGATATATGAATGTATAAAGTCATTATTATCCTTATTGTTCCTATTTGTCATGACTTTTATCAGTAAATCATGAAACAAATATTTACAAACTATTGCTTTATGATAGTTTACTTACTTACAAATCTTGAATTAATTCTTGAATACCTTATAATTATTATACATAGACCATGTAAACCATATACTTGTAGGTATATATCTAAAAGCACAATTAAATTAGATCCTTTAAAGAATATAATATTTCATGTAGATTTTTACACGAAAATCTAAAGAGTTTAGTTTCAGACAGTAGTGTGGAAGCAAGAAACGTATGTAACATATATTTTTTTAAATGTTGGGTATCGCCGTAAGATAAGGTAATATTTGTCAAACGTATCTCAGCGCGTTCATTGCCACTAGACTCTTGGGCGCCGAAGAGAGTAGGGCTAGACACTTATATATTGGCAATGACGTCTTTCGCTAGTATGTCCAACATTTCATGAAAAGCCGGATACTTTCTAATCTTAATAATAATAATAAAAAATACAAATCCATAAAAAGATAAATAGCAATCCACATCTACATAAAATTTAGAATATTAGATTTAAGGATAGATTTAGATCTAAGAATAGCACAACTAAGAGAAGTCACTCTAAAGGAGCTAATGCACTCTTTGATAGTAAAACCAATTCAGTCGTCAGACTGTTTAAAGTGGTAGAGCTATTCTCAGCACATAACATGGCTGAAAGAAACCACGCCTTCAGAATTTAACTTCTGAAATCGTGGTTTATCTACCTCAGTAGCGCAGTGGTAACCTGTGTGAAAGTGTTGCATATACCCACAAAGTATGTCGTTTATTTATGCTGGTGTGTCTGATGTGTCCGAGTACTTGTACTCAACTTTTGCACTGCAAGTACTCGGACACACAACGATTTCTGCACACACAACGAAATCGATGTAACTAAATTTGACAATTTGACGTTAAAAAATGGTGGACGTTCTTCTTTTCGTGCCGTGTCGACGTCAATGTTGGCGTTTGGCAGGCAGAACATTGATTGAACTCACATCGAACCTCCTTTATACTGTCCTTTATTAACGCAAAGTATCTTGACTTTGATTGATCGATTTACAATTTTATGCAAAGATAAAAAAATCCGGAGATCGTTTTTTTTTTGCGAAAGACGGTCCCCATTTCATGTCATCCACATTTTTTATATTTCTATCATTAATTCTATCACGACGAAGACTTGAAGACTCGAAGACTTAGAATTGAAGACTTGTAATACTTGACATTGGCAGAAATAGCTGATCCGGCTGATTGCCATATCATCAAAAGAAGAAGAAGATAAAAAAATCCCGTGACGTATTATGATGTCTATTAGTGATAAAGATAAAGAACCTGTTTATATATTTAATAAACAGGTTCTTTAATGTTCATAAATTTTATGAAAAATATGAGACTTTCCTGTCTAATTAAAATGTACAGTCACATTTTTTTAGAAATAAAGTTGGCTGCCGTTACACATTATAATGATTAAGATCCAATGTTGTGATTCAAGGATATTTCATGAATGACCGAGCAGAAACGTTATTTTTCTATAGTTTGTATTCCAGTTTCCCAAATGACCTTTGGTATAATGCCAGTTTTGGGAAAACTGCTCACGCGTAAGATTGGGTAAGAAAATATTTAATGTGCCTAATACAAGACAACGATCTCATATATTTTGTTTGCGCTTAGAATTTTATTCGTACATTGGTTTATGAGTGATAGAAAGTTATGGGTTTTTTATGAATTGGTATAATTTAAATAAATTTATCGTCACTACTAGGACTGCCTAATAAAACAGAAATACCACCAGTATAGAGGATTTAACGGTTTCTTTATATTTTATTGAGCTAATCTTTTATATACATTAAGAGAAAATAATGTTAATAACGAGAAAATGTATAATAATATATAATATTAAATAATATAAATAAATATATATGGCCTTCCTTAATTAATATCACATTATAAATGATGACAAACATAACGTTAATTTAGGAACCATACATCCAGCGTTAGTACGGGCAGACACTGGGAGGGGTCTAGAGGTCTTAATAATAGCAGTTCCCGGATCCCTCCTATTTCAGGCGTGGAGTGGCAAATCTCGTGGTTATAGACGGTCTGATTAGGACACTAGCCCGCCGTAAACACCAGTGATGATGGCCCTTGAGTTTTTCCGCACCTAAAATAAGGTCCTATCTTATAATTTTAAAAGTCAAGCATTGAATCTCTGCCGTTTTAATGCAACCTTCACACCCAATACTTTGTTGTTAAACAGTTTCATTTGAATTAAAACTGTGATATGCATAGGAATATTTTAATAGTGAGACGCTATTTTATTTTCATAGTGTTAATCTAATAGCATTGTAGTTGACATCAAAACGAGCAGCCGTTTCTATCGCACTATTATTCCGAGTGCCAAATGAGGTGATTATTTCTTATCTGTGTCTAGAATGGGTTTGACAATGAATATCTAACAGGGTTTTATTTATCTCACTGTTGTTTGTTGTCAATATTCTTTTAAATTAAAACAACAACCCATAATGTCCCACTGCTGGGCTCGGGTCTCCTCTCAGAAGAGGGTTAAGGCCATACGTCCCCACGCTGGCCAAGTGCGGATTGGGGACTGGCAAGAATACGTTGTGGCTACGTAAATCTTGCCGTTGGATGTTTTTAAGCCGCCCGAAGGCCTCCAACTAAGCTTCACGACTGTTATCGTATGATAACAACCGGGACCGACTGCTTAACGTGACCTCCGAATCACGGAGACGCTCATGGTAACATGCCACCAGCGGTCACCCAACTAGGTACTGACCGCGCCATCGTTGCTTACCCTCGATGATTGTTTGTAATCACCGAGTGCAACTGGGCTATGAGCGCCTTGCAACTTTAAATGGGTAATTACTTATCAGTATCGGTTTGTCATTTTATTACATATGAGCAAATTGAAACAAAATGTATGTTACGCACGAAATAATGAGTGTTTTGACTAGTAATTCCTATATCACGAGGGACCTTATAAACATACACGAAATAGACACAAAGAAGACCCTAATTCAGAACAATAATTTTGTAAAGTAGATCACACAAACTATTGTCCCACTTGTGGTCCCTCAACAAGAAAGCAGCAAGGTGGCTATTTTGACCACTTCACCATTCATGTTTTCTTGAAACCAGTTTAATTTTTTTTAAAATTGCACGCTATCTGCCTAGAACAATTTCCTTGACCTTGGTAAACAATGGTGTATTGGAATATTGTCCGTACAGCCTTGACTTCGTTAACTAAATACGGGAGCATTAAATCATCTGTTATAGACATGTTGTAATCTGGCAAGACATTGTTTCTGTATTCGCAGCTTTATTAATATGTTAATAGAAGCTCCTCTGAGTAGTATACGTTGGCATAACACAACGGAATCGGTTTCCAGCTCACTAATTCAAGAGCTTATTTGAATGCTTTATGGCAGTTGATTCTATTGCAAAAGTTGGTGACAAATGTTAATGTTGTTTTTTGGTAAAGGCTAAGTTGTTTTTGTTTTGTCATCTTCCTAGCTTTTATTATTCTCAATACTATTTGACCTTGGCTACTAGTTCAACCGGTTTTACAAAAATATTCGTTTTTCAATGGAGTGACTGGCATCAGATATTCGCTAGTCTGAGCGCGAACTGAATTCAAATGTTGAAGTTAGTTAGTTAGTTATAATGACTTTCAAATAGGTAATGATTGCCTTAGATAGTCACGATGCGTACATATGTGGTATTTCGGAGAGCATGCTACGGCGTGCTCTCCGATGCACCTTTAAAACTACGGGCTGTTATTAAGACTTTCTTTGGGCCCGACCCGACAGTCGATCTGAGCCTGCTAAATTATTAGTCGAATACAACAACCTATAGAACTAACTGATTAAATTATTTTGTGACATCCTGTCACCAAAGTAATCTCCATAGAAAAATCCCTTCCACTTACATCACTATTCTTATTTTAATGGAAATCGGTAATACATAAGTGCAAGATACGTAAAACCCAAGGGAAATAGTCACCTCCACGCGATATGAATGCACAAATGAGACACTTACACATTTCGTTCCGAGATAGGTGAAGTATTTGTCTTTATACCCTTGAGGGTTTTGTAGAAATATGAATACCTGGAAACTATTATGTTACAAGAAAAAAATAAGTCGTAAAAGATATTCTTTGGAGTTATTTCGACGTAAAATTTGTGTTGTTTCATAGTTATTACTTTATTCCGTGGCTCAGTTGGTCTGGAGGGTAGTGACCCTTTGACTGCTGAGCATTAGGTCGTCTATTAAATTCCCTTCCAAAAAAAATATTGTTTAATGATCCGAGGCAGTTTATATATTTAGAAACATATAGACAAGTTGATCAGTTGCCTGATCGCAGAGGCGGCCATGTGTAAGATTGTGGGGTGATATGTCACTCTAATACAAAAGAAGAATCGAGAAGAGGTGACAATTGCTTGCAGGTCATGGCCTTACTTAATTTTTTGGTTTAAATATTTTTAAAGAAAGTTTGGATATAAAATTTTTGCCCTAAAATTTGCATTTTTCACAAAGTTGTCAATATTTGGTAAGAAAAGTTGGTTGAATCTTTACTGCTCAATATATTTTAAAAATTTCGTTAATAAAATAACTAAAATGAAGAAATGCGATAACTAAATAAATTAAATATTTGTGAGAGTCTAATCCTGAATAATTGGGTATTTGACTGCCTCGGTAGCCTAGCGGTAGCGTATGCGACTGCTGTTCCTGAGGTCTCGGGTTCGATCCCCGGGTCGGATCAAATGTTTGTATGATCTGCAAATATTTGTTTCAGAGTTTGGGTGTTTTCTATGTATGATATGTATGTATTTACAAAAAAAAAGTATATAAGTATTATATCAGTTGTCTAGTACCCATAATACAAGCTCTGCTTAGTTTGGGACTAGATGGCGTTGTGTGTTAGATGTCGGAAATATTTATTTATTTATTAATTTAAAAAAAATATAATTAAATTCTCCATAATTACTTATACCCACACAAGTTCATAAGTTTTAAATATTTTTGAAACAAGTTTCGACTTCGCTACGCAAGCGACTTTTGTATACTTATTGGGTTCAATACTTTTATCTGCTTTGCAATGTGTCTATTAAATGCTCTATGTTATGCGAGAAAGTAAAAAAAAAATTCTCCATGTCTGCCTTTAGAAATCTTTCTAATGTTCCCAAATGTTGGTGCTTCTAACGTAAAACCCATGTACGGCAATTTGGTACATTTAAATATTTTACTATTCGCCACCATAACATTAAATATACAATTTTACACACAGTGTTTTAACTGCATCTAGTTAAAGTTGAAAGCATACAAGCAACCAACCCTTATCTAAGGTAGGTCATCGCATTCAAGAATCCATTTCGTTGATTAGTGAGCACTGCCCACTTACACAAACGTACCAAGTATTAGCGCTTTCAAAATACTCTTTGGTAAATTTACAGTATCATCCACTTACTGAGCTGAAGTTTGTTTTTATGCATGCCAATGTGACTCTGCCCGATAGAAATCATGAGCAGAATCAAAAAATCGCAGTAACCATGCAATTTGACAATGCAATAATGAGCATGATGACCCACATTATGGCGGCCTATTGCTATTCTTCTGCGTCTCATTCAGGTCTTGCACTACTTGCAAACGAAACATGACAGCGTTAATGCTGCCATTTAAAGTTAGAGGTTAGTACCACCCCGGTCGAGCCGGTCCGTTTGTGCTGAAATTAGTGTGTTTCTACCACCTACCTTTAAATTGCTGTTCAGAGAACAGTGACATTAATGGCTGTAGTGATACCTTGTACTATTTATTTGTTTATTTAAGCTTAATGCACATGTTTTAGCTGGACGTATTTAATACCATGGGGATTCTCTAAAAGTAAACCTTACATGTGTGAATTAATATTAATTTCTGTATATGGTAATATCTATACGTGTTTATATAAATCTCTTGTTTTTTTTCCACCTAGATGTTTGAATAACTTACGAATGGTAGGCGCGATCGCGATAAAGTGCGCTACTTTGTACAATCAACTCATAAATCAGTGTCTGTATCGTACTTCCGTACTGCCTTGCGTACTGCGTCTTACAGCGCCGTATCGCTTAAGAAACCATGTTAAGATTCTATAGCTGTATTTATATTTAGATAATAAATACTGGTAACTTGTGCACATGAGGTGCACATACAACATGTTTTCTCCATAAATAAATACATCCTTTGCCTTATTTTATTTCCATGACAATTAAAGACCATAACTTAAAATTTAGTCCAAGTAACATTTTACTTATCTATAAAATGTAAAATGTATATAAAAAATATTGTTTTAATAGTACTAAAAGCAGTCTAACCACATTTAATTACAACAACACCCATTTCTAAATACCTAAACGTTTCTTAGAAAAGGCTCATAGATCTTTTAGCATAAAATATCATCCACATTCTCTATTTCCATTTTAAAAGTAAGACCATTTAATTCAATTGTCGGCCAAGTGTATTGAAGGCTGCTATTAATAATTCATGGGTAGCCTGCGAAGGGTTTGCACGGTTAAAAGCCAAGATAAAGTTTCATTCTGTAACTTAGGACATCAATTAGGATAGTGAATGAAAACGTATAAAGAAAAGAAGATCATTTTAAAGTGTTATTTAAAATTATTGTATTGAAATTAGAAACCGGATTATTTTTATGTAATGTTGTAACGGTGAATCAAATAGTAAGCCTAATCGATGGAAATAACCTAAACTATACAAATACCTTTGTGGCCTTTAAGATGGGGGCATGTTCTTTTCTTGACCGTTTATAGATTGGAGTTTCGGATACAAAAGTATAACTTAACGATTTAATATTGGAAACGAATTGGCTCTAAAATTGTGTTTGTCTCTAAAAAACGTGTGATTACGGGACTAAAATCCTATTTCTCTAGTCATACGAATGCTTTATTCGATAGACATTTCTATAAAATTATTCGTCTCGTATGTATATAAGTAATATACGTAAGGAAAAAAAGGATTGTGTGGTTTTATGAAACCACAGTAAAAGTGAAACTTTTTTTCACATGAAAATAAATAAATCTAATAAAGCAAATAAATAACAACATTTACATCAAACACTGACAAATACAAACAAATTAGCGTGGAGCACTGGCACATCGTCCGACTGGCCACTGGACACTGACCGACCGTCACCGTCACGCGTCACGCGACATGCGATACACAGATCAAAAAATTTGAAACGATGTAATAAAAGTTTCACCTTTAAAATAATTCTCTGGCGTATACAATAAAACGTACAACATTACCGTTAAAAGCCTGGGGCTCGTTTGTACTTAGTAAGTGCGATTATTCGCCATTATATTTTTTGTTACCTCTATGTGTTATATTGGAATATCAGATCTACTAATATTGTGAACAGAAATAGTTGCAAACGGGTCTTTTACATGTTCTAAATGTAACAGAATCCTTTTAATTTTAACACACAACGCTATCTAGTTCCAAACTAAGCAGAGCTTGTACTATGGGTACTAGATAACTGATATTAATACTCGTATACTTTTTTTGTAAGTATACATATTATACATAAAAAACACCCAAACTCCGAAACAAATATTTGCAGATCATACAAACATTTGGTCCGACTCAGGAATCGAACCGAAGACCTCTTGCCCAGCAGTCGCATTCGCTACCACTACGCCACAGAAGCAGCCAACGTATTAGATTTTCAAAGAATTTTTGACAAATATTTCAATGTATATAATTGTGGAAGACTATTTAGAGCTATATCTAAGTATTGATATAAATACCATTTGAATATAGACTTAAAAGTGTTTATAAAAAATATAAAATTAATAAATTATATATATTTAGGGTTCTATTCGGTTATTTTGAGGTCTGTCTTCCTGCGAGACAAACCACATTTATCCGCGATGAGTATTTTTCATGGCACTTATAAAAATATGTATCCGTTTATATCAACTCAATAGAGACATCGTCAAGAAGAAACATTGTTAATGTAAAATACGTTATATATATGGCACTTACACTTTACTTTAGAGAGAGTCAAAAACAGAGAATTTAAATACTGTTGAAATATGAAATCAATTAACATAACATTAAACGTGGCGACCGAGTGGACTCTGCGACGAAGCGTCAAGAAAACTTTCGCCTCTTCTAATCCAGGCTTTACGCGTCATGTTTTCAAAAAAGTTCCTAAGTTACTTTCTTAGTTAAGATTTTAGTTAAGAAGGTTACAAGCAGCTAGTAACATTTTTGGTGAGTTAGGCGAGTAAGAATTATGAATCTAAAATGTAATGAGCATTTAGTGAAAGGTGAAATCAAAAAAAAAAACCAAAATAATTCGAAATCTTACCCTCACTACCATCCGGTACTACCCTCGTACAGAAGATTACCGTAAAATGCCAGCTGTTGTGTTTTGTTAGTGAGTGCGACACTGGAGGCCCAAAAACACGCAGCATAGTGTATTGTCTACATTCGCAATGAGTATGGTGACCACCACTCCTGGGCTCTTCTTGCGCTTTCCACCAAGTAGAGTGGAGCCGTTTTGGTACAGCCATACATAATAAAGTCTCCAGGGAATTTCGACTATAGTTTGTATGAAACTTCTTCTAGAAACAAAAAAGAACGTTTATTTATATGGCACAGGGGGTAAGCGAGCAGTCGGATCCAACTCCGTTGCCCATAGATACATACAACTATTCGGAGACTTTAGACATGTGGAAGAGTAATCATAGGATTGCGTCTTTCAAATGGTACGCGGTTGAAATAGTGACGGTTGGTAATAGAGCTCGTCTGGCGATTATTCCAATTTAAGGCGATCGTCATATAACACCTTCTATAACTCCAGATCGAGTCGGTGCATTTGTGCCAAAACATAGCTCTAGTTACAAACATGTTGTTTTGATCCTAATTAGAAATAACACAAATATTCAATTTCCCAAGAATAAAGACAATCTCTTTTCTTTTGTGAGCAACTCTCCAAACAGTAGATATTAGTAGTTGATATTTGACAATTCACAATTTCTTCTGACATAGGTAATTGAATCACCTTTACATACCTCATCACCATTTATATTTAACAAAACATATTTCTTAAAACGTTTATCAAATATTCACATTTTTAAAAGTACTTATAGTTTTATCAAGTCTACAATCCAATGCCATTAAACTATACTTTATAGGAGTCTCGTTAAATAAATAAACATCGTGAAGGCAGGTGTATCTGAAATAAAGCTTTCGCCGAAATCTTTTTCGTCTACGTTTCTTTTCCCAATTTTTACTCCACCCGTGGACAGCTGTAAGCAGGTAGCTTATTAATAATGCATGACGTGACATGTCTACAACAAATAAATGGTGGTTTACTAATACTTTTTATATCTTTTCTACGTAGCACTAAAACGCATGTGGGGGTTTTCATAAATAGACTACCCTTTTTTGTTTATTTTGTGCAATATTTTAGGTAAGCATGATATGATATTTTATATCTATTTTTATTATATCTCTGGGGCTACATTAGAGCGATAGAATATATGCCGGTAGTCAGTATTTTTCTTTACTCGGTTATTGAACATTCCTTTATTTTTGAAGCAAACTAATGGAGAATGATCAAAGATTACACACGCCTAGTGGGTACTTTTGGAATCTGATGTATGTAGACTTTTCTTACCAGTCTTTAACGAATCAAGACAAAAATGAGCATACAAAACGTTTAGTTTGACTTTTAGTATTTTTAAAATGCAAGGAAAATAATCAAACAGTAAAAATACAATTTGATGATTTTTCCTATATCTGAATCGATTTTTTTAACTACATGGCGTTCGCTTCTATCTTCGTTATCGTAACCGTAAATAGTAGCCTATATCCTTTTTAAAGAATTATTGTATCTACATTGTGTATTTCATCCAAATTAATTCAGTGGCTTAGCCGTAAAGTCGTAACAAATATACATACAGGTAGACAGATAGCGTTAATTTCGAGTTTATAATATTAGTATGTAAGAATAGATGTCACTCGTATTTTCAAACCATTTTCTATAATTTACATTTGTACATAGGTAGGGAAATTAACTCCATCTCGTAATGTATACACAAAATATATATACTCACAAAATGTATATGTTTTATTACGCCTTTATCTATTCTTTCAAAGATAAAGTCATGAATACATATATTCGTATGTACATAAGAAACAATAACGGTCTTCCCATTTGGTGGGGCATTAAAAAGCGTTTAGGCTTTAATTGTTCTGGTCCCGTTTACACCGAGCGCTCGCTTAGCGAAATTAATTTCTCTAGAGATCAGTTCCTTGCTGGTTCTAAGTCCGTGGGAATTTAATACGCGGTATTATTTTATACACTTGTAAGACTGAGTACGTAATTCCGTAAATTAATAGTATATGTATTTTTTTTTCTGTACTTGATATTTCGATATTTATTTACAACTTTGGATATATTGCATATTATTGATGTAAATCAGCGTATTTAATCGTCTAGCGATTTTCTAGCAGTTAATTTATGAAGAGTATAGAAATCTGATGGAATACATAGACTTTATAATTATTTAATTAACTGCCTCGGTGGCGCAGTAGTAGTGTACACGACTGCTGTCCACGAGGTCTCGGGTTCGAATCCTGGGTTGGACCAAATGTTTGTATGATCTGCAAATATTTGTTTCGGAGTGTGGATGTTTTATATGTATAACATGTATGTATTTATAAAAAAAAAGTATTTATGTATTCATATCAGTTATCTAGTACCCATAATACAAGCTCCGCTTAGTTTGGGACTAGATGGCGTTGTGTGTTAGATGTCTGAAATATTTATTTATTTTTATTTATTTAATCAGTTACAGATACAGTACAGATATAACTATTTCAGATATCTAACACACATCGCCATCTATTTCCAAATTAAGTAGAGTTTGTATTATGGTTACTAGACAACTATTATAAAAATACTTTTCTTTGCAAATACTTTCATATTATATAGATAAAATACAAAAACTCCGAAAATAATATTTGCGGATCATACAAACATGGTTCTACTCGGAAATTACAGCGGTTACATACGCTACTGCCCCTTACAAGGCCATAAAAATAATATTGTGATGTAAGTTTACTTTAGATAAAAATATAGGCACTATTTATATTTCAAAAATGTACTTTAAAATCAAATACAGAGAGATTTATTAACTAATAGCTACATCTAGGATTTTGCGTAATACAGTACCTAATATATTCGTAGGCATGATTTTCTTAGTTTGATACCTGCATTGTTAACGCACAACCTATCCGTATTTTTATTGAATTGAATACTAAAAGGCCATGAAAATTTTAAATTTATATATTAGATACTTAAATACACATATATATACTTAATACTTGTATGACCGAGTTTTATTCTGTATTTTTTTTGGGACAATATCTAGAAATGAATTCTAGCTAGATCGATTTATCGCCACTGATACCCCCTACTTACTAAATTTTATGAAAATCGTTGGAGCTGTTACCAAAATTTAGATCATATATATACAAGAATTGCTCGTTTAAAGGAGTTACATATATGTATATTCTGACAGTAAGCCGTTCTCACCAGCTAATGTATTTGAATGCACTCACAGTCAGTTTAACCTACTAAAGTGTAACTGTTTCCTTAATTACGCGTCAAGCAAAAGTTTTGCTAAGTTTAAAATTAGATGGCGTTGTGTAAATATAGTAGACCATTGTTATTATCATATCAATATTATTTTATTTATTTTTATTTATTTATATATCTTTATTGTACACACTTAACAGATAAAAAAAAAGAATTACAACATACAAATGTGACAATTGGCGGTCTTATCGCTCATGACGATCTCTTAAAGACAATCTTTATACGGATAATTTGGTGACATTAATAAGGGTACCAGTAGGAGTATGCACCAATTTCAGACCTGTTCGAATGTGAATATTTACAAAAAAAAAACACCAAATTCAAAATATTTAAAATTCAATATATAAACACACATCTACTCATACTACTCATATATTCAAACATATACACGAATACATACACAGACTTAATATATATACTATAAACAAGGTATTATAATCAAAGATAACAATCGTTCACTAACTTTTTAAATACAGGCAAGGTTTTAGCGTGACGGATTGTTTCAGGTAAATCGTTCCAGAGTCGTACTGCTTGCACAGTAAGGGATTATCTGTAAACTGGGTGGAATGTTTTGGCATTGCTAGTTTCAAATTCTCTGATTATCTCGGGTCCCTACAATGAGGTCCCTATTATTACTATAACAGAAAAAAGTTAAAGAAAACAAACTATTGACTTGTTTTAGTTGCAAAAAGGTCAAATCTCTAAAAACCAATCACGCTGGGTGTAGAGAAACATTTGAACTAAGAGAAAGTAAACAAACCCGACTTAGTTCACAACTGTTGAAAATTGCACTTGTTATTATATTTTATTATTATTACTACTTTATGCCCGCGGCTCCGCCCGCGTATATGTCGGTTATCGCGGTAAATAGTAGCCTATGTGTTACTCTGACGTATCAGCTATATTACTATAAAATTTTATCCAAATCCGTTCAGCAGTTTTTGCGTGAAAGAGTAACAGACATCCTCACAAACTTTCACATTTATAATATTAGTATAGATATGATATACTGATTTTATTCGTGAAAACTTTAAACTTCTAAGTCGTAAAATTTCACCCATATGCAAATTCTCAACGTCTCTGCGTGATAGCCGGTGAATAGATGCCAATATTCAATGGTTATTGACTATGTACGAGCTACGAAGTATAATGGATAAGGATTTGAATATGAAATTTTGATTTCGTTGCTCTCTTATACTAGAATTCTTCAACACTAGAACATTATCACTTAATTACGTATTTTCTGAATTCGTGATTCGATAAAAATATGTTTATTTTGTATGCACGGTTGATCTAGTGGTTGTGTCTTAGGACAATACTTTATGTGATCCAGAAACGAATTTAAATCATCATCATCATTATTAGTCTATCGCAATTCACTGCTGGACATAGGCCTCTCCAAAATCACGTGATCACTTTCGCGTCTCGACAAACGTAGTGTAGGTCGTCCACAGGCCAGGTGGAGTGATGATTTGCGCAAGACGGCTGGGAGGAGATGGATGCGAGAAGCCATGGATCGAACTAAGTGGCTTGAAATTGGAGAGGCCTATGAATTTAAATAGCGACGTAGAATACAGAGTATCATCAACTCTATTCATCCCATGAGTAACGTAGCATATTACGTAGGAAAATATTACTACATAGAGAAAGAAAACATGGAAAAATCCTATTGTAAATTGTTTGGCCAGCGTGGTGATGTATGCCAAACCGATCAGAAAGAGTCTAATACTGACAGTCAGACAGCAGAAGTTACCGAGTCAACTAGTCAGACAGCAGATCATTGTGTCAGAAGCGGAGGCGTTACTTAAGGATATATCGGGGGATTTTCAAGCAAATACAGATTTACAGATAACAGTAGAACACGAGAATGAAGAGGAAAGGAAAGTGGAAGAGAAGGATTCCCAGAATAATGGGGAAATTAAAGGACGATTGCGAGCAAACTGCTAAAAATCAAAGATAGAAAATTAAAAAGTCTTTTTCGGGATTATGTTGTTTTATTTATAGTTAGATATTGCAGCATTCATTGTTTTATCTGTAACCAAAGATATTACTTAATAATTATTTACTCGTGGACCCACCAGTTATGTCCTACAGGCCATGAGACTCCTCTTCCACTATGCAAGGCCTATAAGTACTGATACGTCCATGAAATGTTTGGCATGTGTGTGGATCGGATCGTTTAAGGAGAAACTAATATCCCACCAAATATTAAACCTGTTGATGATAATATCGAGTAGTCATGGTGTAATTCTTGTGCAATAACTATGTTGTTTTAATTTCCTTAAAATTATTATTTTTTTAAATTTATTGCCATAGTACGTTCCATTTAAATATATCGTAACATACACACAAAGTTGCTCTGCAATCTTTATCGTTGAACTCTTAGAAGTTAAACGGGGTGTAACACTAACTCCTAAGGTAATACTTTCTTCGTAGCAAATACCTGTATCGGAACACTGACGAACATGTTACAAGAAAGAGTTTAAATTTATGTAATTTTGTTATTTAGAAATCACTTTATTTAAGCTTTAAGTTAATTAAAATAATTATTTGCAGTCGTTTGTATCATACTGTTGTATTAGAATAACTTTTGTAAGTGTTAGATAGATAGATAGATAGAAAAATCTTTATTTGTACACAGTTTTTACAATATTAATTGTATACATAAAATTAAATTTTTTATGAATATAATCGGGCACATATACATATATCTTCATATATTCATTTATACACAGATACATATACACATATATATGTATATAAACATACACTACTTACGTGTTAGTGTAAATGTCAGTATTTTCAAAATAAAAACCCCGCTGCATTCGTCTCGTCGCATCAGTATGGTTACCATTACTCTTGGATTATGCTCATGCTTTCCATTAGGTAGTGAGTCAATTTGGCAGGCTTATATTAAAAAAAACTAAATTTCAAATTAATTCTTCGTAGATTCTGGTTATACTTACATGCATGTTGAGTGAACATACATTGTCTTGATTACAGCAAGTGCACGAACTCAGTAAAGGTAGCCCCAAAGTAAGCGATTTATGTGAAATTCACTAATTCGATTTTTGTGTTAAAAAATAGATCCTGCGCTTAAAAGTGAGGGAAAATTTTGAAAGAAAGTGTTTTACAGTCAATTTACTCGAATCTATTGATCAAATCAGTATATTCAAACATGCCATGTATCAAATGATATAATATTTAAATATTCTAATTTGGAACATTTACATAACCATGGATCAAACTAAGTGGCGTGCAATTCGAGAGGCCTATGTCCAGACTGCGATAGGCTGATGATGATGATGATGATGATGATGACATTTACAAAATAATATTTTCGTGAGTTAAATTAGACAGCTTAAGAAAAAATCACACTACACATCACATAAGTATCAGACGAAAGGGCTTATTGTTTAAGAACAACAGTTTTTTAAATAAAAGATTACTGTAAAAAGACTCACATTTCGATCATTTAACTGTTTATCATACCAAATCCTAAGGTCAACTCATGTCAAATTAGGAATGTTACACGTCATTACCATAGAAAAGACTCGAGAATAGTTTATTGACAGTCCAATATTATTGTTTCAAATGAGAGTGACAAAAATCGCTACTTTCATAGCCTCGTGGTAACAAACTTTGCACTGTTAACTCAATATAAGTCCACCTGCATGCATCGATGCAGCTACTAAGTATCTGTATAACCACTGTTCTGTGCTGTTCAATGATTTAAGACTATACAATACTGTAATGTTAATTCTAGCGACGTATTTCCTACTTTCCTTTATGGAATAGGGTTCAAACGAGGAGACATATCGCCTGATGGTAAGCGATTACCCCCGTTTAGGAATTCCCGCAACACCATCGGCGTCTCAGGTTCGCTATCGGCCTTAGGGAGATGGGGGCCTCTCTCTATCCCCCAAAGGTTGAAGCATGGGCCTCCGGTATCCTCACTCATTCGGTGAAACACAGCGCAAGCGCTGTTCCACACCGGTTTTCTGTGAGGCCACGATAACTCCGGTTGAGCCAACCCATTCGTGCCCACGGTTATTATTATGTTGAAAGCACGTGGAGCATTAATTTAATATCTTTACCGTTTAATATTATTGGCTTTTTCAACGGCTTAAGAATCTATTTTTTGCATAAGGTAAAATAAACTATCATACGTACATACATCTAAACCACAATAGAATTTTAAATCAGTTGGTACTTAAGTATTAGTCAACATGACATGAAACAATCACAAAAGCTTACTGAAAATCCAACTGGGTCTGTCTGATGAAGTCCATTGGGGCGTTAAATAAATTTACACAAGCAAGGTCTTACTACAATTTTACATACTAATGTGGATGCAAATAGTTCGTTACGTGTATTTCAATCAATTCACTGGTATTATAATTTAAAACGATCAGTAACTAAATGTAAGCCTTTGAAATGTACCTACCGTACGTTTTTGTTTATAATAATAATATTTTTTTACTAGCAACCTAATTTAATATTATTTTAATAGAAATACTATTTTGATTGAGTTTATGTTTTTTATTACATATAAAGGGTCCATCTACCACCCAGTAGGTTCAGAAATAATGGTACTTTAACCATAATAATGACATATTTTTTTAATAATTGAATTTGTATATTTTTCTAACAAATAAAATCACTTTATTACTTCGTAATTTTGAATTCGTAATGTAATGAGTAAAGTGCAAATCAACTCAAAAAAGAGGCAACTCCTGCATCGAGATTCTATGTCTCGGGTGACCTTACAAACATACACGAAACAGATACAAATAACATGCAGATTGCGGGCAACAATTTGTGGAACACGCAAAGCTTTGTCCCGTGTGAGGTTTGAACCTACAACACTCAGCGCAGTTTAAATCTGCAAAGTGTCTGCTTAAGCAGCTACGCCATCGTGCAGTCAATATGTAAATATTCAGATGAATTAAAAATATTTAATAGTGAAAATTAATCATATATATGTTTTTTTTTTTTCTTATATTTAAGCTGCCAAAATGACTCTGCCCTGCCTGATGGAAAACATGAGCAGAATCCAAGAGTGGTGGTCACCATCCTCAATGCGAAAAAGAACAATGCAGCATGGTGACCCACACTATGGTGGCCTGGGGGGAAAGGGGATGGTGAGGGGGATAGGGGGCGTTGGATTGGGGTATGGGCCTCCGGTATCCTCACTCACTCGATGAAACACAGCGTAAGCGCTGTTTCACACCGGTTTTCTGTGAGGCCGTGGTATCATGTAGCATGATATTTGTGTCACATAAGATTAGTTAAGGGTGATCGCCATGAGCCTACTACGTGATTTCGCTTCTCACTCGTGTCGCTCGTCCATCAAATTCGTCGATTAGATATGATCGACCGTTACTGCTATGAACTCAACATGAATTTCTCTTGATTCGAGTCTTTACAGACCGGCGACTCTTGAACAAGTTTCTGAGCAAGTTAACTTTTATTGATGTGTCAGAACGTATCTAGCTTTAGTTAACCTGTCTAATTCGGATGATAGATAATAATTTCAGAAGAAAATTTTATCTACCAAAAAAATTGTAAAGCAAAAAGAGGTTGAAATATTGCATTTGTCTACATTTAATATCTTAAACCACGGATAAATAGGTTATTAAAACTGCTGTTAGTTTTAGTTAGTAGAAAACCGTTGGCTGTCAAACTTGATAACTTCCATTATTCGGTACTTTCAGAATTTACACTCGTAAAACAGTACTGCACCCAAAATTGAAGCTTTAATTGGGTATTATTAATACTAGTCTATCAACAACTACTGCAGAAGGAGTTGTCACTGACAGTCTTATAGAAGTTAGTGTCTATTAATGTTGAGTTGTAATTTAGTTAAAATTTTTGAGCGATTAGTTTTAATCACACTTATGAATATTTAAAAAGTGAACTTATTCTTGAGCAACATGATTTTATCAAGGGTAGACCAACTACCACCAACTTGGTTATGTTTAATGAGTATTTAACTAGTAATATGAATGAAAATAATTAAAAAGATGCAATTTGTACTGATTATACTAAAGCATTTGATAAAATAGATTACAGAATTTTATTACGGCAAATGGCTGGCTTAGGCATTGGAGGAAATCTCATTGAATGTTTTATATCGTATCTCACTGATAGAACTCAAGCTGTTGTTCTGGATGGCTGTACTTCTAACTGGGTAGATATCACATCGGGCATCCCGCTAGGTTTGTTGTTGGGGCCACTCCTCTTTGTCTTATTTATCAACGGCATAGCATCTTGTTTTCTATATTCTAAGTTTTTATTGTTTGCTGATAATATGAAAATTTTTCGCATTAATAATAATGTTTGTTGTTACTTACATTGAGATTTAAATAGATTTGACACCTATTGTGAACTGTGTGTAACTAATTGGACTCACAGTGGGCTGGCCACATTTGCCGAAGAACCAATAACCGTTGGGGTAAACGAGTTCTTGAGTGCAGACCGCGTCTCGGTCTCGGATATTTAGGCTTTAAATTCAAAATATATATAATATTCAAAACCATCTCAGCTTGATAATGAACAATAATGCCTTCAACTTCATAAATTCATATCAGATACTGTTCTGCCGTAGGAAAGTATCTGATATCTACCTTCTTTTAAATATAGCACAGAGTGAGCTGGATTGTCCTGATTTACTTCGTGAAATTATATTTAATGTGTCTACTAGAAGGTAAATTCCAAAAACCTACTACACGTACCACTTTGTCACAGTAATTATGGATATAACAGCTTCCTACCTTTCCAGGTTGTTTAATAAGCTAAACCATTTTAAACGCATTGATTTATTCTACAATAGCAAAAATAACATAAAAGTCTTATGTCTCATGAACCAGAAAAACTATTCTAGTATGTTCCTATCTATGTTCTTTTATATTTTTCAGTTTATTACAGTCTAATTATAGTTTACAGCACTGTCTTTTTTCTACATGCGGAAGCTTTTAATTGGAATGTAGAGAAGCAATATTATATGTATGTTGTACATTTAGCTGTAAGCTCCCCGAATAAAATAAAAAAAAAAAAATAATAACGAGTTCGGTTGTTATTGTTAATACTTGTTATTATGTTTTTTATATAAGCAGTACTCGAAATAACTCTTCTCTGTCTGGTAGAAAGCAAGCACCATCTTCATTGCAAAAGAGGACGATTCAACATGGCGGCAGCAGCATGCAACAATATGGCGGCCTAGTTAGAAGTTTTTTCACGCCTCGCTTAAAGAACTTCCTTAATTTCTGTTGCCAACTTATTGTCGCTCGTGTGTTACATCTTTTAGGATTATGATGGGTACTTTTAGGATTTAGTGGGACAGATATTAACGATTTCGTATCATAATACAGGTTTTCAGACTTAGAAGTCTATGAAAAAAAGTGTATGCGTATAGCACCATTAGTTTTTAGAGAGTGTAATCATTATTCCAATAACTCTAGTATCGGTTATACTAATGTTTTAAGATCTAATGTATATGCATGCAAAATATTTAAAATTTACTAATAATATAAAACTTTTTTAAGCATTTATACAATGATATTATAAAAAAGGTAGATATCGCACTATCGCGCGCTAATTATTGCAGACAAATGTAGACAACTGTCTTGATTTCATTTAGCAGGTTAATGGAAACAAGTGAATACGTTGTCGAAGCGCATCCGTGGAGTATTAATATTTTTAAAAAATGCCGAACTGTGTGTTGAGAAGGTGAATAACTATGTTTCCGAGGTAAATGAAAAAGTTACATACCAAGCGTAACGTACATAAAAAGTACATAATATTTGTATTTTGTTACTCATTTACCGCAATTATTAAATGAAATCCTGTAATATTCAATACATGATAAAAAAGGATAGAGAATATGATTGTAACTGCAGTGCGACAAGGATAAATAACGGGCCCCTTGCATGCGTCATAGATTAATTAAACAGAAGGTATATTATTTATTTATATATATAGGTAAATTATTTATTTATTTGTCTTTATTGTATACACATAGTAAGAAACGGTACAGTAGGAATAGTCACAAAGCATGTATAACAATTGGCGGTATGTATAAATATTAAGTACAATCAAACATAAGGGCACAATACATAGCGTCCGCGTGCTCCTGTACTGTCTAGCTGACACTTAATATATTAATATTCCATAAATATGTTCATATTACTATTATATTCACTGTTTAGTTGTGTTTGTCTTTCAGTTAATATGATGATTATATTAATGAGCAATAATAGTGCTAGAATGTATCTTGGTAAAAAGACAGTACTAATATTGTTTTATATATTCCAGATTTCTAAGTGATGATCTTAAGAGATTGAAATGGATGCATAATAAATAATATTTCTATTCCATAGGTAACTATGAAATGAAAAATACTAAGTTTCAGTTACCTACTTGGTGGTATCTATTTCTCTACCATGCATTCCGTATTATCTTTCGAATTCGTAATCGTAATGTAAGTGTGCACTTATAAATAATTAGAATAGAATAGAATAAATTTTATTGTACACCAGTTAAAACAGTTTAAATTCAGAAGCATAACATATTAACGACTATGTTCAAATGGCGACCTTATCGCTTCTACTTCTTTTTGATGATATGGCAATCAGCCGGATCAGCTATTTCTGCCAATGTCAAGTATTTCAAGTCTTCAATTCTAAGTCTTCGAGTCTTCAAGTCTTCGTCGTGATGGAATTAATGATAAAAAATATAAAAAATGTGGATGACATGAAATGGGGACCGTCTTTCGAAAAAACAAAAAACGATCTCGACCTTATCGCTAAGAAGCTATTTCTTCCATGGACAATCAAATGGACAAATAAGTACATCATGTCATGCTGAAAAAAAAACCGAACGCCGTTTAGTATAAAAGTAAATTATCTTTTTTCATTCTTTTTACAATCTTTGCATTTATTGTAGACAATATTTTTTTGCCTGGAAGAGATTGCTTTAGGCAACAAGGCCGCCCTTTGTACACTCCGTCTCACTTTTTATGTACTCTCTTCTAACTTTAATATTAAAATGTGCAAATAAAGAGTTGTCTATCTATCTATTATTTTATCAACTACTGAACTTTTTAGCATTATGTTGGGTGTCGAATAGTTCATTAAAAAGTCACAATAAAGAACAAGTCCGAGTAATGTACAGATAGGTTTTGATTTTAGTGATCTAAGCGTAAAATATTAAAATTAAATAATATAATTTTTATTTGTTTAATTCTGTAATCCTTACTACTCGCAGAATAAAACAGAAGCTATGACGTGCAACTTATATGCAGGTAAGAAGCGAAAAAATCACGACAATACTACTAACCTAAATAAATTTCGCAGACTTACTTGGCTAGTTTCATACTATGGGTAGGTTATCATATTGATTCTCTTTGCTGTATAAATTATAGAAAATTGTTAAGTAAAAAATAATCTAAAATTAAATTTTCAAAGTAGAATTCCAGAGTAAAAATATAATATCACAATCTCTAAGACTCTAGACCGTGGGAGAGCCACGCTTCGGCATGAATGGGCTGGCTCGACCGGAGTGATACCACGGCCTCACAGAAAACCGATGAGAAACAGCGCTTACGCTGTGTTTCATCGAGTGAGTGAGGATACCGGAGGCCCATACCCCAATCCAACGCCCCCTATCCCCCTCACCATCCCCCTTCCCCCCAGGCCGCCATAGTGTGGATCACCATGCTGCATTGTTCTTTTTCGCATTGAGCATGGTGACCACCACTCTTGGATTCTGCTCATGCTTTCCATCAGGCAGGGCAGAGTCATTTTGGCAGCTTCAAATTAAAAAAAAAAAGACATCAGTTGAACATCAAACATTTTGCAGTAGATATTGTATTCGGCTTCAACATAAAATATATACAGTGTCTATTTTATCTAGAAATAACGACGCAACCGACGGCTGGGCTGTGCTGATATTTTTTATGAAAAAGAATGATATTGTTCTAGACTAGATAGTGAATGACTAACGAGGGTAGCTGACGAAGAGCTAACGTTATACTACTTGATGTTTATGAATAAACGATGTTTGTTAGTAAGATACGTTGAAAATTCTATATCGTTAATTGAAAAATCAATATTTTTGTATCGGACGCAGTAATGAATATTATTTATATTGTAGTAAAAGAATGTAGAAAAATAAGGCGTATAATTGTATGCCAAATTGACAAAGTCAGTATAAAGCAATTACTTTTGTCCTTAGCACCAAACACGTACAAACTTTTGTGCGCTGCTCCACCCGCGAGTATGTTGGTTATTGCGATCTGTCCTTTATCAAGAATTAAAGTATCCCTTTGTCAAATTGTTAAATCACTGCATCGGTTTAACCATAAAAGTTTAATGAGTGACAGGTATTCTTTGTGGAGCGTATACTCGTAAAAAATTGTATACAAAACTATCAATATAAATCATACAACGATTTGATAAAACATCTCTATTTACATCACTAGTGTAGGGAAACTCAATAATTGATTCTCAAACATTTATTGACCATTTTTAACAGTATATAATACTTCCTAATTATGACATAATAACACAACCTTGTTAACTTAAATCATTGGTTTACCTCTATGTTAGCTTAACATTTTCATATTATTAGGTTTGATCACTTACCGGTTAATAAGTAACTTACGTGAAATATACTAAATATTCGTCTGATAACTACGACTTCACGATGATTCTGTCTCCAACAATGACTTAGCGCTTCACGAGGCCTCTCTCTCCCACTTCGTCTAGGATCGGCTGCGAGCGCGTAATGTTAATGTTGCCATAAAATAAATTTATTACGTTAACTAAACCTGTTCGACAAACTTAATTTATGTACACGGATAACCTGACTAAATAATATAGAATTAGTTCCTAACACCAGCTAATGAAGTTGCAAACGTTGAATTAGACATTTTTTTAAATTTTGATTGTAGAATAGCAAAATATGCAAGTTTAAAGACATGGATAAATCTTTGATAGACTATTTTGAATCATCTGCCAGATAACTACAAATTTCAAATTGACAAGTCTCGGATGGAGATAATATGTCAGATAACGAGATATGCATTAGCAACCTTTACCAGTTAAATAGTGTAATATATGGTAGATAGCTACCTGAAACTTCATTAAGGTCGGATTAGGTGAAACATGCCCTAAATATATTTTACAGGCTCACAAATCCAACAAGTAACTCCACAAAACTCACGAAGCATTCAAAAATTCTAATTCAGCAAAAAGGCTAATTTGGTTCTGCATTAAAATTTCATTGAATTAGACCGTTGGTGGACAGACGGACGGAGATTTAACAAGGCTCGTAATTACAGCTAATTGATCCCAATTGTTACGCTAACTCACAATTTCTTTTTATAGCCAAAAGGGATCCGTGACGCAATCCGGCTAAGTGAATTTGATTAAGATACCCGGCACAGGTATCTAAGTAATCAAATAGAGAAGTCCCGACAAGAAAAATGCGACTTTACATTTTATTGTGTACTGGCACAGTGACTCTACTCAACCTGATGAAAAGCATAAGCAGAATCCAAGACTGGTGGTCACCATACCCAATGCGAATGCAGACAATGTAGCATGGTGACATACACCATTGTTGCATTACATATGTCTTTGCAGCTTAGTAATGCTTCTGCATCATTACAGTCTCGCATTCACCAACGAAACACCATATCACGAAAACTGTTATTTTAGGTTGATATTCTATGCAAGGGTATTACCCGGTCGAGTCGGTCCGTTTATGCCGAAATCAGTGTAGCTCTACTACCTTTTAGTATAGGATATTTAAGAAGAGGTTAAGTCTCTGTCGCTAGGCTTTAATTGATACATCTAAGGTCTTCGTTATACAGAGCTTTTATTTTTTTTAGCTGTACTTATTAAAATTAGAACATATTATATTAGGTTAAACATTTAATTTGGTAGAATATAGATACAGTTCCTCGTTTGATTTAAATAAAAACTTGTCAAAAGATGATTCGAAGTGACAACAAAAAGAAAATTCAATTCTTGTTTAATTTTATAAATCATTATACATTCAAAAGTTACTATGTCTGTCTCTTCAGCTTTCATGGTTAAAACAATAAACTGATTTAAATATGTTTTGTTTAAGTGATAGATAATTTCCTTCAAGAAGGACATAGGCTACTTTTTGTTGCAATTACGGACAACCATGTGGATGAAGCTATGTGCAAAAACTAGTAATACGAATAAACATTAGTTAAACGTTAAGTAAATGAAAAATAGTGAAAGCAAAATGGAAGCATAGTAGAAGCGAATTGAAACCGAAGTAGTAACCAACTCTATCTGTATATGGCTCATTAAAATTTCCTCTGAAGTTATATTACGTTCATAGAATAGAATAGATAGAATAGCAAATACAATAAAGATAAATAAAAAATATGTGGTTTCGTGGGACACCAGCTAGGAACGAAGTTGACGATTTGAAATTATATGAAAATAAACGTGGCTACTCACGAGTAAAATGTATCTATAATGTGAGTATTCGCCACGTGCTTGTCCATGAATTTATGAGTATATACTATCCATTGGCAGGGTGGAGTGAAAGAGAAAGGTATTATACACTACTCGCTTATGTATGCGACTGTCGCGCCTGCGCACGTCTCATTTAACGGTTTTATTCCACGCACTTTTTTCTACGGATTTTTCTTACGGTTTTACTATCACATTTTTTTCAGTTCGGTCGCGAAACAAAATCCCTATCCCCTCCAAGCCTGCCGTAAGGAACTTCGTTCCAATAAATAAATAGAATGTGCTTTATTGTACACTATTACAGACGGGTATGCATAATGCAAAGGCAATGTAGGGAGACCGTAGAACTGAAAAATCAACAGGAAGTATAATAAATAAAGGGATATTTACCTGTGTATAAAGATTTCCGTGTTATTTCAATGTATGTGGGCATATTTTATATAGATAATACATATGATATTCATTAATGATCATATTATTGTTTAGTCAATTATATTACTAAATTCTAAAATAATATATTCGATTTCTAAAATTACTTTGGGGAAATAAAATAAATCTTGTAAATTAACGAGTTAGTTAACGAATAAAACTCAGCAATACTCAAGATAATTATAGAAAACATTGTATATTTCAAAAGATTTGAATTTTCAATATAATACGAGTATGTTTAACATTTTGTAAATAAATAATGCAAAGTTAAATTCCATCGTTTATCGTTATCTGGGTCGTCCACAGAGATATTTATTGTTATTTAACAATGACATGAGAAACCGCTAGGCCCGGCACTCGAGGAGATTAAGACAAAATGTCTTGCAAACTACGAAGAATTAGAGCAGTTGCAATTATATTATAGTACTATTAGTAAAGTACAGCATTTAGCAGAGACAGAGACTTCTATGATTTTTTTTTTCTAATTTAAACATCGCCAAGTTAGAAAGGTATGACTGCATTGATTACGAATGGTAGCGTATGCGACTGCTGTGCTTAAAATCTCGTGTTCTATTCCTGTGTCGGACCAAATCTTTGTATGATCGGCAAATATTTGTTTCGGAGATTGAGTGTTTTCTATGTTTAATATGTATGTATTTATAAAACAAAAGTATATATGTATTTATATCAGATGTCTAGTACCTCGTAGAAAAAGGTATAAAAGTATGTATTTGATGTATAGTTGAGTAATACAATAAATTTTGGTAATAAAGTATAAAGAAAAACGCTTTGAAAAACTAACCAATCGGTGTGCATATCAGTAAACAATCTCAACCCATCCAATAGATCCATTACTCTATTTTAAGTACCTACAAGATACTTGTTATGATTATGTACAGGCAAATATAGCAGTGTAAAATACCGGATGCTTGCACAGTTAACACATAATCTTATTATATTACTTCTCACTTCATCACTTCAGTATTTTGGACGTATTCCAGGTGGAAGATATAAATTACATTGTGACTAATGCTGCAATTTCTGTTAAACCAATTCATGTATAATTCATGTATTATTTTACTGCTTGTTAAATGGCTTCATTTGAAGATACGGCTAAGATTTACTTCAATCAAATATGTGCATTTTTAAATTTTAAATTTTGGTGAATGCTAATAATTCTAAACACCAGTAAACATAAATATAGTGCTAAATCAAGAGTACGTGGAAATATTTAAAAAACATCTATTAACATTAAAAAAAAAGTGATTTATTACAAATTAAATTTTAAAACAACATATTAGGTGTTTTTAAAAAAAATATTTAAATAGCTCCTTTCATTTGATACATATATTGCATGGGTTGTTCAGAAATATGCATATGCATAATTTTTATAATAACATTTCTTACATTTAACACTCAACGCCATAGAGCCCCAAGCTAAGCAGATCTTATGTTATGGGTACCAGACAACTGATACATATAATATGTTTTGCATGTATTTTATGTTCTACTCCTCCAAAATTTCATTTCAATTTTATTTTCACACATTTTCTTCTTTTATCGGATCTTAGGACACTCAGGGAAAAATAGAAGTGGTGATTCAAAGAAATCTTAATCCATTACCTCATGGAGCACTCACTTTTTTTGTTAGGCAGTGATATTTAATAGAACCGACGCACGACATTCTTCTACGCTAGAATGTTGTAACTAAAATAAACCCATATAAACGTATTAGACTACTAGCATGCTTGATATTTAAATAAGTTTCTTCTCTGCAAACAATTTTATTGTTAAAACGCCGAGCACTAACACTTTTGTTAGCTCGCATATCTTCATGTTGCTATGAGTGGGATATTCGCGACGCTCATTGTGAACGCAAGACTAGTTCCACACTCATCTCCACTCGCTTCACACAAAAGAATACCACGCCTTTATACAAGAAGTGTGCACGCTTTCACTGTGAGATTTCTAAAGTTTGTAAAGCACTCTACGCTAGATATACTTTGAAACTGAAGTGTAGTGTTTAAATAACATTTATTCTACTGATTACTTGAATATGCGTAGATCTAGATGTACGCTAAAGTTATTTATTTTTGTGGTGTGTAGGTACCGTAGCCCTATAATTACGCGGTATAGGAGGTACTAGGGCATAAAAAATTTCAGATTTTATCATATACATACCGGAGCACGTTTTGGCACGAGTAGGCCGGCTTGACCGGAGTGATACCACGGTCTCACAGAAAACCGGTGCGAAACAGCCCTTGAGCTGAGAATACCGTAAGCTGATACACCAACCCCTCTCCCATCCCCCTTCCTGACTCCCAAAGGTGCTTGCAACGCACTTGTGATACCTCTGGTGGTTCGATTGTCCATGGGCGGTGGTAATCTCTCACCATCAGGCAATACGTCTGCTCGTTGCTATACCATAAAAAATACACCTTGTTTATCAGCGAATATAATAATACCCTTCTTTTTTACATGTGGAAACCCCCTCGGGCTTTCACCCCACCGGGGTTTGCGCCGGGGCGGTGTGTCGGAATCGAACCGACTAAAACCACACGGTGTGCCACTCTGCGCCTGAGACGTGAGGGATCCGGGAACCGCTTTCTTACGCCATCCGAACCCCTCCCAGCGCCTGGCCGCACTGCAGCGGGTTCCGTCGTCTGTAGGAAAACTCTCAGTTTAGGCGACGTACGGCACACGCGTAACGTCGCCCCCTCGCGGCTGGCCTGTGAAGCGGATGGAGGGGAAAACTCGTCTCATTCACCCGCGGTCACACTCAGGGCGGCATGAGGCGCTGAAAGGCGTGCCTCCGCCGCCCGGTTCGCCGGCGGCGGATCGGGTCCGAGTGTAGGTCGTCCTCCCGGGCCTTCTCCGCCGCCTCCTTCTGCGAGATGACTTCCTCGCAGAAGGTCGCGACCGCGGTAACACTGCTCTCGCCATCGGCCATGGAACTTACGACGGCCGGCAGCGAGAGATCTCCTCCGATGACTGCAGTGAGGGCCCGACGCTGCGGCGCCCAAGCGGGGCACACCGCCAGCTTGTGCTAGGCCGAGTCTGAGTGGGCGGGAGGCGGGACTCAATTCCCTCCGCGCGACTGAGTGCAGGTACTTCCCGAAGCAACCGTGCCCGGAAAGCACCTGCGTCAGTCGGAAGGAAAGGGTCACGTGCTACCGCCCTGCCCACTCGAGGATTACCGGCTAGCCTCCACGGTGGCGAAACCAGCGCGTGGAGCCTCCAGCAGCGAAGACCAACGAGCCATCGTGTCTCGACGGGCGGCTTCACGCCACTCGCGGTAAAACTGCTCTCGCCACCGGCCATGGAACATACGACGGCCGGCAGCGAGAGATCTCCTCCGATGACTGCAGTGAGGGCCCAACGCTGCGGCGCCCAAGCGGGGCACACCGCCAGCGTGTGCTAGGCCAAGTCCGAGTGGGTGGCAGGCGGGACTCAATTCCCTCCGCGCGACCGAGTGCAGGTACTTCCCGAAGCAACCGTGCCCGGAAAGCACCTGCGTCAGTCGGAAGGAAAGGGTCCCGTGCTACCACCCTGCCCACTCGAGGATGACCGGCTAGCCTCCACGGTGGCGAAGCCAGCGCGTGGAGCCTCCAGCCGCGAAGACCAACGAGCCATCGTGTCTCGACTGGCGGCTTCACGCCACTCGCGTACCTCTTCGGGCGGAGGGCGAACGCCACTCTCCGCCTGGAATTCAGCCACCCGTCGATAAACTTCGGCGAGCACTTCCGCCTCCAAATCCCACGGGGGTGTTCTCGCCAAGGAGCACGCCGCCTCGGTTCTTACCGCCAATAGCCTCTGAGGGCGCCAGAGGCGCGCCTTATTCTGGGCGGTCAGAGCCGACACCCACACCGATGCCGGGGGCAGCCCACGACGGGGCCCATGGAAGAGCAGGGCTTCCGTCTTGTCCAGGGCCATCGGGCAAGCCCAGTGCCTCGATGCACCCGACCACCAGAGAGACTCCCCTGGTGGCCAGGCACGCCGCCTCCAAATATAATAATGCCCAAGGCAACTAACAAGCAACAACAGACAACCTTACGGTGGTGTAGAAATCTTGTGGGGAGGAGAATAGGGAGAATATACACATAAAATATACTTGACAGAAATACGTATATACGCACATAAAGATACATACATACGCACCAATATTTAAATAAAATTCGCACACTTTGAGAACTTTATATGAGGTGTATTAATAAGCGATTTGCTAATTTAATAATTCTGCCTTTTAGTTCTGCGTATACGAGTATCGCTCACGTGAAAATAAAACAATCTATTATTATATAATCTTTTATTTTGGCCTGAATAAGATGTGTTACAATCAGTGAGGGTGAAAATGAAGCTATCTTGACTGCTGTCAAGAAAGTTTCATTTCATACCATTTAGTTAGTTTGAGTTTAGAGTTTAGTTAGTTTTTAACATAAACTTTTCAGCAATCCATAATGTCCCATTGCTGGGCTCGGGTATCCTCTTAAAAGATGGTTAAGTCCACAGGTCCCCGCTAGTCGATTGCGGGTTGGGGACTGGCAAGATAATGTTGTGGCTACGTAATCTTGCCGTCGGATTTTTCAAGCCGCCCAAAGGCCTTCAACTAAGCTTCACGACTTTTATCCAATGATAACAACCGTGAGCGACTACTTAGCGTGATCTCCAAATAATGGAGGCGCTCATGGTATCATGCCACCATTGTCATCATCATCATCAACCTATCGCAGTCCACTGCTGGACATAGGCCTCTCCAATTTTACGCCACTTAGTTCGATCTATGGCTTCTCGCATCCAGCTCCACCTGGCTTGTGGACGTCCTACACTACGTTTGCCAAGACGCGGTCTCCACTCAAGAACTCGTTTACCCCAACGGTTATCGTTTCTTCGGCGAATGAGGCCAGCCCACTGCCACTTCAGCTTGCTAATCCTGTGGACACTTTCGGTTCCACTGATTCATAAGTTCAAAGTCGCTCAGCGTGCTATGGAGAGGGCTATGCTCGGCGTTTCTAAGGGATCGCATCAGAATCGAGGTGATCCGACAAAGAACCAGGGTTATGCCACCAGCGGTCACCTTAAATTAATTCAGTATTATTAGCGGTCAATTTTCAAAAGAGCCTTATTACTAAATTTGGTGTAGATTTGTGCTTACCATCACCCAATTAATAAACATAATTATCATCATCAGCATATCGCAGTTCATTACTGGACATAGGCTTCTCCAATTTCACGCCACTTGGCTCGATTCCCGGCTCCGAAATTAATAAACATTTTTCTTAAATTTAATTATAAAGGAAAATGAACAAAATGTACTTTCCAGGGTCAAATCAGTTCTGGCTTGCACAAACACCAAAATTTGGGTAAAAAATACTTAGAACATCTAAACATAGCTTTCATTAGTGAAAAAACAAAGCTAGAAGTAAATTGTCAGAAAGCTCTATAGCCGAATGACTGTCTAGATATCTGAGCTAGGGTTTAATTCCTTAAAAGCTCTCAAATATACGCAGTACCTGAGAAAACTGGGTCTATTTCAGTAATAGATTGGATGAATAGTAATGCGCTACAGGATGTAACGAAAAAAATATACATTCAGCATGAAAAAGGCTACCTTAATTATAATTAAGAAATGTTTTATCTTTTATTGTGTTTCGTCAAGTATACGGAATGAAGTAATTACAAATGATTATCATCTGAAAAAAGTCGTGTTTCAGACACAAACCAGAATGATTTTAGAAATCATTAGGTTCTTTTAAATACACATATATGGGTCTGCCAAATTAACTCTACTTTGCATGAGGGAAAGCTTGTGCGGCATCTAACAGTACCATACTCATTGACTCACCATATTCATTGACAATGCAGGCAATGGTGATACATACTATAGGCCACGCCTTATTGAAATGCTTCTGCATCATTGCCCATTGCCCGTTGCACGATAGCACAAATACTGTGAGTGTAGAACTGCACTGGTCGAGCCAGCCCATTGATGCGGAAATCAATGTGGTTCTACTATCTATTAAAGATAGTCGAATATAAATAAAACTTCAATTTTAACTTAATTTACTTAAATAGTCAATATTTTGATATAACACACACATATATATGTTTGTATCTGAGGTATATGACTTAATAAAACTTAATGTATTGAGATAGCTTGCCATTGTTGAGTTAAAAAAACAACTATGCACAGTATCTTCAGTCGAATATCGATATTCTCTTGGAAATACTTTCAAGTAATCCTTAATGTATTACATTTAAAAGTCAAACTTATGAACGCAGTTCTTGGATTGGTACCAAATAAAAATGAAGAGAAAAACAAATCAAGCTCACGGCATAGAATTCATTTTACATAAAATCGACTTACATACATACATGTACCTAACACGTTAATTACTGACTCTCAAAAGGTGTGACATAACTTAGAAGATTTATATAACTTAGCAAGCCTGTTTCGTCTGTCAGTTTTCGTTACGACAACTTAACGCTGGCCCAATAATAAGCTGACAGGAAATCGTTTAATATTTTATTAATAATCGCTTTTTGGTTTGACTTTGGCAATGATTTTCTTATTCAAGTTTTTATATTTTTAGGTGACAATTTATAGACAAACTTGGTGAGTTAAAGTTGAAGGAGTTAGTAAAGCTTATATTATCATTTATTTGTCATCACTCACAACGGCCTTTAGTTACAAATGAATTAAAAGTATGTGGTATAAAAGCTAGATTAAATGATTGAAAACTTATATACATTAGCAACTTGTACTACAAATCATACACACGTTTGTTCCAATCCAAGAAGCAGTACCAAGGAAGTCAAGATCCATTTACGTAAAACAAGAATATTCACACGAAATTTACCAACATCATCATCAGCCTATCGCAGTCCACTGGTGGATATAGGCCTCTCCAATTTCATGCCACTTGGTTCGATTTTCGGCTTTACCAATATGAAGTGATTTATAAGGAAGGTTCAGCTGTACAAATTCACTTCAACATTTCTCATAAATATAGATTATGATATTTTATTATTAGTGTTTTATCTAAATTTACTAAAATATGAAAACTAATGTTGAATGCGTGGGAGCTGTACAAGCGTACGCTGCATAAACCAATAGAGATATGTGAAACTTTTTATTACCGCCTCCTTTAATGGAAACAATTATGTGATTTCTTAAGGGCTGGGCTATGAGTGCTCTCATACCTGTTATACCTGTTATTGTTTAGCATGAAAGGTCATGCGTAGGCTTATAAGAAAATTTCATGATGGCACACTCTCTTGGATCAACTTAGTATTAAAAGACCTTGAAAAAAAATATCGCTAATTTTTGAAAAATTATTGTTCATTAAAATTTTTAGGACTAAGGGTTATTGAAACCGGTGTAGTGGCGAGAACCGGTTTACTTCTTTCTAAGTTACTGGTTTTGGTATAGCTACACTTTTAAACTGACATACTTAATAATATAAATTCGAAAGTAACTATCTATTACGCTTTTACATCTATATAACAGTACTACTTAAAATCAAATTAGCCAATAGGGTACTGCGATTCTTGAGGAAGGACATAGGTTACTTTTTACCGCGATAGCCAACATACACGCAGTAAAAGCTAGCCAGCTAAATTTATCTATAAAGCGAATGTTTATTAATAGTTAAGTATGTTTACCAGTAGTCTGGTGTCGATGCAATATAATACATAGACTAGTTAGTATATTTCCAACATCATGACCTTTCATAAAGTTTAATAGATGAAGCGATAACTTGATGTACATATACACGATAAACAAAATTCCTGATTACATTAACGTGTTTGTTTTATTTTAATAGGTATATTATTGTATATTTACATGGATATAAATTGTACAAACTCGTTCCCTTAACCATGAGTTTGAAAAATAGGTTATTAACCATTTTATTAGTTTCAATACTATAGGTCCGACCCGGGCTTCGAACCTGAGACCTCAAATCAACAGTCGCATATACTGACCGCTAGACCAATGTGGCAGTTATTGGGCTTTATGATTATAGAAATGCTGAATAATAGGTCTGAGTTAGTTTAGTGCCTCGGAGAGCACGTAAAGCCGTCGGCCTTGCACCTGAACTCTGCCCGGTTGTGTTGGATAGCCGTGCTGTCGGATTATGAGAGTGAGGGAACAGAGAGTACACATGTGCACTATGATATCTCCAAATGGCTGATCTCCGTTGAGAATAGCCGCTGAGGCTAGAGTCGGCTAGGAGAACATCGTCGACATTGGTGGTAATATCGCTTATAATATATTTCTTTTAAGTCTTGTAAAAGTATCTGTCCAGGTACTCCGTATGACAAGACTCATGTACATAAGCCTTAAAAAACTAATTGATAGTTAACAATGTAAACGGATAAAAATCATCATTACTACGAGCCATGTATTTCAATGTCACACAACTCACACCTGGCCTACTGGGCCTAAATTAGGAAGAGCCTGTGCTATGGTAACCAAACTGCTGATGGCAGAGGAAACAAGAATAAGAGGAGGCATCTCTAAGTACAGATCGGAGGGTCAATGATGTATGCATACCAATAGACCACAATAGTGTGGGCCACCATGCCACATTATTACATTGTTTGCATTCACAATAAGTATTTTGACTTCCACTCTTAAATTCTGCTCATTATTTCCATCAAGCTGAGTAGAGTCACTTTGACAGGTTTATTCATAAAAAAATATAGATAAATTACAACCAGACAAGGAAAAAATAATCGTTTTTTTCTTTTTTTTTTAAAAGACAACTCCCGCATTAGGAATATACATTCCTGTGTCGCGGGGATCTTTACAAACATACAGGAAACGGACACAAAGTACACCCAGACTTAGAACAACAATTTATGGATCACACAAAGTGTTGTCCCATGTAGGATTTGAACCCACAACACTTGGCGCAGTAGGAAGTGGTGTGGCGACCACTGAAACCACTAGGCCAACCGTGTAATCAATGTGTGTGTAGTTTATGTCACCTTAATATTGGTTTTAAGTTTCAATGCAACCCACGATCTCTAGCACAGGAGCTAGAAGTTACATTTCAGTCACTAGGCTAACAGGCCAGTCAAATAGTTCCGTCAACGGTAAGTATGTAAAGTAAATATATATTAGTCACGCCTATTTCAAAGAGTGGTAAGCAGAGACAATTGATCTCTACTTACTACGGTCCTGCCACATCTTTTTGCTTCGTCCTCTTTAATCAATCATTGTATGCTCCTCGGTTCCTGATGTTATTTTTCGGAACAGCACCTATTTGATCGGCAAATATTGGACGTGGACGATCTCTTCCGACACTTCTTTACACATTCGCTCTATTAATTCCTTTTGTGAGTTTTCTATCGTCCATCTTCAGTAAGTAGTCAGACTATCACAGTTTCTAACTACAAAAACTTTATGAGGTACCTATAGGTAAAAGTATAAAATAAAGAAATATTTTTACTAAGCGACTTCTAAAAAGGAGGGTGTTCTCAATTCGACCATGCTTTTTATATTTGTTATGATTTTGATGATTATTTTTTTATTTGAAAAAAGCTGGTGCTTCCCGTGTAGTCCCATTTCAATTCGGTCCAGTTCTTGAAGTAAGGTTATTTTTGTTAAAAATTTCATATTGTTTTAGTGGTCGCTTTCAACTTACACCACACCACTAGACGAAATCGAGTCAATTCTATATAATTTGATTGTGCCTCCGTAGGAACGTGAGTTGATTCGTAAGGTATGAAGCGGTTCGTCCTTTACGTTTTAAAGGTACGTGCTGTGGCGGTACGAATTGGAACAGTTGCTGTAAGATACCATGTTTTTCTTAAATAAGACATGGCGTTTATGAAATACCATCTTAAGTGGAACTGTGGATAATTATCAAACTCCTTAGTTGCTTACTTTCTTAAAGAGTACATTTTTAAGTTCTGATATAAAAAGTGAGGTGTTATAATTTTGAAGTGTCTGCATGTCGGTTTGTGACACCGTGGCTCCTTAACTTTTGAATAAATTATGACGCGGCTGTTTTTCTTTAAAAATCTAGAAGGTTCTCAGCTATAGTTTTCATAGATCATTAGCTTCTTCTTTAGGTGATAAGCTAATTTGTAATTGCACGCATGCTACCCAAACATGTTAATAAAAGAGAGGGGGAGCGATGCGCATGTACATGTCATTTATTTTGAAATTTAGAAGCGCTTCTTCTATATATCTTCCATAACACTAGAGACAAAGATATGATCATGGTGTGCAAAGTAAAAAATACCATGCTTCTAAGGTCCTCTGTAAATCCAAACGGTATACATCCGCTCGCTACCCGAACATGTTAGGAAAAGAGCGTAAGGTGTGGCGCTCTAGTATTTACATTACAAGATTTAGATTTAGAACACGCCTGACATTAGAAGATGCATTCCATATCTCTAAATTAATTAAAACTTTGGTATTCTGTGACTTAAGTACTTTTTCCGTAATATGGTGCTTAACCTTGACCTGTTCCTGCATATAAATCTTTTATTGATGCTGATGTAGAATGTGGTCACATTTTTATTTTGTGTTATAGAGAAAAATCGATATTAAAACACAGTTCAAATGAAAGCAAGAAAACGTAGCCGGTTATGTTTTTGAACAGAAATGAAACAAAACCGAACCTGAATACATAAAAATTTCAGTGTATCAAAATTAGATATGTAAATATGGTTCAAACTTATTAATTAAGGCCATCAGATCAATAGCAATAATCCCAGGTGATGGTCCCATTATTATTATGTTATAATTGTATGTAACTTAGTTACGTTAGGAGACGGTTAATCTGGGGGTGATTATGACAATATCTCCACAGCGTCGTAATTGAATAGATACCATACTCTTACTAAGTAGTGATTTCTCAGCGGCATTTTGATGTACTTACAGGATTAATAAAATTGATCGGTATCTACTATTTTGTCGCAAAAGGAATTTTATCATTTTTTGTTATTTTTGCGTGATAGAGTATGTACATATGGCTCTAGTCCAATAAAAAAATAAATGGAATATGTCTGAAAATATTTAATTTAATTTAATAATAAATATTTCGGACATCTAACACACAACGCCATCTAGTCCCAAACTAAGCGGAGCTTGTATTATGGGTACTAGATAACTGATATGAATACATAAATATTTTTTTTTAAATACATACATATTACACATAGAAAACATCTAAACTCCGAAACAAATATTTGTAGATCATACAAACGTTTGCTCCGACCCAGGATTCGAACCCGAGACCTCATGGACAGCAGTCACGTAAGCTACCACTGCGCCACCGAGGCAGTTAATAGGATAAAGATATATTGTAATGCGCGCGTGTGTCCAGTGAAAGTTTAAAGAAGACGTACATCCTAATTAATGGGTAGAGGGCAACTCTTGCTGTACTAGCCTGGTTTCATTCATTTCTATGTGTTATATTGAATCATGATTGAGCCTGACTCATATCTTCATATAAATGAAACATTGATCTAATCATCTAAGTAAAAGTTCTTGTTTGTTAAATTAGTTATTGTGTAAAATTAAGTGTCGTTATTTGAATATTGACGCTATAAAAATGTCTCGATTACATTTACATTTTAGGGTTTCTTCTCTTGCAACATAATTGTAGTGAAATATTCTTATTTTTTTATTTATTTATCTTCATTGCGTACAATATACAAAACATTAAATAAAATGAGTGAAAAAAAAGATTAATAAAACAATTGGCGGTCTTATCGCTCACGGCGATCTCTTCCAGACAACCATATTTTTTATCCAAACAAAAATCTTTCGCCTTAAATGTTTTCCAAACTTCAAATGGAAAACGCCTTTCACATAAAAATAAAAATACATTCCACAAAATACCCATGGTTGTTATTGAATGATTATTACAAGACATTTATGATTACACATCAATTTTTAACACGTTCCACGGGAATAACCAGCAAGGCGTAACCTTTTTATTTCGTCCTTCGTATATAAAATGTGCGCAAACACGCAAAAAGATAGCGTTGAGTCACGTACGTGTCTTGTTTAGCGTCAATCTGCTTTATCTTTCCACGTTGAGTAACTTGAATTTAATTCAAACACATATATGTTGGACTGGCAATATTTTCTCATATCTTTTGTACATAACACTAGCTGCAACATGCTGTTCTACGTTCTGGCGCACAGTGGTTGTGTTGGTGAGACTAAAAATAAATAGGGATAATCTCTAAAATGATATGTGTAACATGTGCATGGACCGGCTCGACCGGAGTGATACCACGGCCTCACAGAAAACCGGTGTGAAATAGCGCCTGCGCTGTATTTCACAGAGTGACTGAGGATACCGGAGGCACATAATCATCCCCCTTCCCATCTCCAAGGCCGAAACCGTACTTGTGACGACACACACCGACGACACCTCTGGTTTTACGGGTGTCCATGGGGGGTGGTAATCGCTTACCATCAGGCGATACGTCTGCTCATTTACCCCCTATTCCATAAAAAAAAACTGTTAATATTTGAGTTCAATGGTTGCAAAAGTTTTTGAGTTTCTAAGGCATATAAGTTAACGCAACATCATATTATTTATATGTATAATATATAGATTTATTTATGATTCATTATATTTTATTTCAAAATCAAATTCTTGTTACCGAGTTTCTTTGACCTAATAAGCTTTTTGTGCGGTATTAATTGCTGTAATTCGTTTTCATAAAATGGAATTGAGATACCACCATTTCTCATAATACTGTGTTTTATAAAGGACTATTAAGAAAAATAATCCAACGTTTTTTAAAGTTGAAAGATGCACGTTTTATTATAAGATTTATTTAATTGAAACCTGTCATGGCCTGTTTCAATTTCACGTTTAGTGAAAGCTGGCAAGATTTCTTACGAGTTTTATTCATTCTTAAAACTCACGTTGTCTTATGAGTCTTAATTAATTTTAAAACTTGAAGAGTTTTGCTGTGATGTTTATTTGAAATGGCTATTTTTAATTTTTATTTAAACACATACATATATGGTAAATATTACACTAATAATAACCCTCTCTTCTGTAAATATGTATTCGTATTTAAATAATTTTAAATCGTGAAACTTTTTCTTTTATATATGATCCTATCAAAGCGACTCTAACTGATGCTTGCTTATGCTTATGCTTTCCGCATAAACAGAATCCAAGAGTAGTGGTTACCATATCCACTGCGAATGTAGACAATGCAATAATGCATCATGGTGACCCACACCATGGTGGCCTAATGATGCTTCTGCATCTTTAGACCTGTGGAGGAACGGGTCACATGTCCCTCCAACACAAAGAGGGGATCCTCCGATTAGGTTAAGTGATCATGCCTGGCGAGCCACTGCCCAACGGTTGATTTTGGGATGTCGTATATATGCTAATCGGCGCGAAAACTTCTAGTGCGCGATTCAGGATTGATAGTTTCTTCGTTTCATTCGTTACTCCGTAGTTCAACGTATCTTCGGTAGATGGCGCTGGAAATCACCACAGGACCTACGGTCTCGTACTCACCATCATAACACGATAGCTCGAATGTTGACATTGTATATTGATCTTCTGTGCAAGAGTAGTAACGTCCTCGACCGGGACGTTCGTCGAGTGGCCTGTTTGTGCCGCCAAAATCAGCGTGGCGCTACTACTTTTAAAATTCAAACTCGACGGTTTGCGAATTAATATATTTCATATACTGCGCTTAGTGTAATCTCTAGTTTTCATTTTATTCTTAACTCTGAGGCACTGACAGTTAATCCTCTTGACACGCTGCATGAAGAATATACTTTCATGTGCACGCTTGAATTTCGTAAAAACTTAAACAATTTTGGCACAGCGCGTGGGCAGCTGGCAAAACTTTCTACAAATTGACTGCGTCAAATAAAATTACTAACTGTGTAGCCTACTCCATTAAATTCGCGAAACAAGGTTTACTTGTCCATCTGTCTTCATTATACGTTTGTAATATGTTTTTGTTGCAACTTTTTCTTTCTCTGTAATATTACATGTTTCTCTCTTGTGTAAGTGAATTGAGTGAGTAGAATCGTTATTACAATCAATTTCCCCAAACTATAATATTATTAATTCGAAAATAGCTCTGTTTGTTTGTACACTTTCATAATTAGCCATGGAGATATTTTTATTCTTAAGAGATTCTTGAAAGCTGTAGACTACTTTCACTGCATTAACTGAGAAACAAGCGGGCGGAGTCATGGACAATTGAACTTTTTAACCGATTACAGTTGCGTAGAGATGTCGCCTCCGCGTACAGTTGCGTAGAGATGTCGCCTCCTTGGCAGTCCTCTATCGCCTTTACCATGGTGAGTGTTCTGAAGAGCTCTTCCAATTGATCCCCCCCTCTCCCTTCCTCTACAGAACGTGCCGGCCTTAGAAGTCACCGCTTCAAAGTGGAAGACATACGTTCTCGTACTCATCGCTTCGGTAATTCCTTCCAGTGCCGAGCGGTCAAAACCTGGAACTCACTACCAGCGCACGTGTTTCCTTCCCACTATGATCCCGGGTCCTTTAAGCGGGGCGTGAAAAAGCATCTCACCAGGCCGCCATAGTGTGGGTCACCATGCTGCATTGTTCTTTTTCGCATTGAGGATGGTGACCACCACTCTTGGATTCTGCTCATGCTTTCCATCAGGCAGGGCAGAGTCATATTGGCAGCTTAGAAATAAAAAAAAAAAAGATTAAAAAAAAAGAGGAGGAGGTTATGAATTTGACTGCATTTTATTTATGTTTGTTACTTCAGAATTTTCGATTGGGTAAGCTGATTTTGATGGTTGTTTATATTTTTATTTGTGCTTTCCGTGTGCTCAATTTATCCATTTTTGACGATGTCTTCCATGAGAAAACCATGTAAGTCTTCAATTTGCATTAAGTATGTGCGCGACAAATAGACGAGTATCTCAATATCACGCCAACCGATTTGGATGATTCTTTTTTTATTTGAAAGCTGGTGCTTTCCGTACTTAATCCTATTTTAATTTGATCCTTTTCTAGTTAAAATTCTGCATTAATTTTGTAGTATTCTAGTACATAATCTGTTGAAATACGTGAAGAAGTTCATAATTGAAACAGCACATAATTCCAAGTTTGGTTGTATAATATTTAGATAAGTTCTAATATTCCTGCATCGTGGCACAGAACAACAACCTGGCAGAAATGAATATAAAGTCAAATATGGATTGATCGTCGCGCGGTTAGCTTGTTTACATTTCCCGGTATCGATCATATTCGAATATTCCGTAGCGGTTGGAATTTTGAAGAATGAACCAGTGATTGGTGGCACCTATTCTAAAAAGGCACCTCGTTGATCGCAATTCAGTTAAGTGTGAGTTACAGTGCGACAAATATCTAAGAGACTAATCCAGCCACTTAGGCGATCATTAAGGATATTTATTGAAGTTAAAACTTATTTTGTAGCACTTTTTTTGTAATGGGTTAAAAATGTTAAACTTTCGTCAGGACACGTGATCTAATAGAAAATTCGTAAGATTTTTGTGATGGGTAAAAAATGTTGAACTCGCGTCAAGACACGTGACTTGATCGAATATTCGTAAGATGGAAGGAGAGTAGACTATGCATTGTCACGTTTGTGTACGATAGCGCAATAAATGAATATTTAATTCCACCACATGAATGATAGTAGTTTTATACTCAAAGCGATTCGCGCAAAATTATTCCCTAACCATTAGAAAATATAAAAAAATGGGCAACATTAATATGCAAGTTTTCACTACTGCTGGCACTCCCGGAATGCAACCCGTTTTTTTGTGTATAATTAATCGTTTAAGATTATTTATAATGAAGTCTCTTTTAGTTGTCGTTTAGCCTTATTGCTTAAACAATACCATAGCAATGCAAATATATGATTCGTTTGAGCAGGTTAACTTAATAACTTAAGTAATAGTTTAGCTATAAGCTTTACTCTACTTAAAATTGTCAGAAATTATGCAAGACACCATCTGGCAATAGTGAGCTACAGATTATACACCAATCTTAAACTTGAACCAACATCTGCAACAAGGCCGTATAGAAATTTACCTTGCCCCTTGGCCTTGGTGGGAGGATTTAAGAAAAAAAAAACTTTCTTCTTAATTACTTAATATTACAGCTCTTTTAGTTTATTTAGGTTTATTTACGGTCAAGAAATAAAGGAGATTTAATTTATATTTATTGCGCTTTTGAAGAAAGATTTTTTTTTCAAATTTATTGTTTCACAAGCACCACCCACGCGTTTGTCGGTTATCGTGAATGAAAGCAGCCTATGTCCTTTCTCAAAAATCATACTATCTCCATGCAAAATTTCATTAAGCCGTTTAAGCATAAAAGATCAAAATCAAAATCAAAAATCAAAAAATGTTTATTGACACTGCAAAAATTACATATACGTGTCTCTTGGCCTGCAAACTAAGTATAAACTTGTAATATGGAGGCCAAGATGGTTCCCTCTTATATATATACATACAGAAAAAAAGAGAAGCAATAATGTTATACATAATTACTAATAATAATAGTAGCATTTTTTTGTGTTATTGTTCGTGTGTGTGTGTGTGTGTGTGTGTGTACGTGTGGTGTGTGTGTGTGCGTGTGTGTGTGTATCTATGGTGTGTATGTGCGTAAGTACGTATGTATATGTGAGTAGGTGTGAGTAATCGTATGCGTGTGCAAGTGTATTAGATAAACAAAGTTACCTTCGAATTTATATTAGTATGGACTGAATTAGTAATATTCAATATTACTAATAAAACTTTGTAAAAGTATGTTTTTTATCAGCAAGATTCTTAGGACCCTGTCATCAAAAGTATTATTAGTACTATCATCACCTCACTACGCTCAGGACGTTTCCCCAATATTTTATGTATAAATTTTATGCCCACGTTTGTAACATGTCTAGAACCATGACCCTTTCATATCCTTTTATCCCTAAAGCCGTTTCTATCACTTTGCATATTCCGCAAAATCCTTCCTAGTCTCGAATTTGATCGACCTTAAAAATTGTCTGTATATAACTTTTTATTATACTAAGCTCCCTGTATAAAAACTTTTAAAAGTAGAATGTTTTTAGGGTCTTTTTGTTAAATATAAAATATGACAAACTGCCATTCTACTCTGCTTAATCGAAAGTATGAGCAGAATTCAAAAGTAGTGGTCACCATACTCATTACAATAAAAAAAATTAACGAAGTGATCCACACTATGGTAGCCAATTAATTTATTTCTTTTATAAATCATACATATTTTGCATATTTGGTGCATTGATGGACTTAATGCCTGAGGCATTCTCTACCAATATATAGTTGAGATGCTCCTACATCATTGGGCCTCCGGTCTCGTGATGTGTTATTATTGAAAATGTATTGTTATAATTAAATTTTGATGATTCATTATAGATTAATAAAATAAAAGAGATAAGCTTGAGCCAAATAAAATAATAAAAAAAGAAGTCTTACATCAGAGGTCTACCATCTACCTTATAGTTTTATTATCAGATCATGCTCCGTGACCGCGACCGTGCTGACTAAGCTTGATCTATAGGGCTTGTCAACTAAAGCTTAAGATTATTCTACTCCCTAAGTGTCACCTAAGTAATTTAAATTTAAGCTTTCACTTTCAAATTTTACAAAGATAAGCGAAAATATTGCTAGTTTTACCGACCATCAGGATCATGGTTCATCTAAATCTTATAACAAAATCCTTATCGTCATAATTATACATGACGCGACAGAAGCTCCGCACGCCACCCCTTTACGGAGACTCTCCAGCGTAGCTTCCTGCAGGAAGTGCCGTCCCCTTACGTAGACTCTGCAGCGAACCTTCCTGCAGGAAGTGCCGCCCCCTTACGGAGACTCTCCAGCGTAACATCCTGCAGGAAGTGGTCGAGGGCCCGTAGCGGGTGGAGCACACACTCTCTTCGAAGACCTACTCAGTCAGAGACGATGGTGGCAGAGAGGATGATGGAATAAACGCCCGTCAGGAAATCCGAGGTAGCAGCAGCAGGAGATGTTCTGCGGATCCGTTCAAAGAATACCGTCCCGTGTCGGACGGGATACCTACCCGAGTGCTGGCCCGAGGCCTCAACCCTATGTTGAATCGCCTTAAAGAGGTTACGAGGATGATAGTCCGGACGATTCTCTGGGTGCTGGAATAGCAGGAAGCTGGTCCTACTAAGGAAGCAGGGACGGCCTGCCGATTCGGTCGCGGCACATCGTGCTGCTGTACGAGGCGGGCAAATTATTTGAGAGGATTTTTTCTGGCCGTATCGTCCGGCACCTCAGCGAGGTGAGCCCTGATCTGTCGGAATCCCAGTTTGGATTCCGAGAGGGATGTTCGACGATCGATGCCATGTTGCACCTTACGGCTGTGACCGAAGGGGCAGTGGGCTGTGGCGATATGCTATTGGCGGTGTCGTTGGACATGGCCAACGGCCAACAGGGATACACACTAAACGCAGGAAGCAACCGCTCCAGCCTGGTTAAGCCCTACGGCCTTTACAGCGTCTAAGCACAGCATACTACACCTACGACCCATGTAAGCAGAATATCTCTCTCCCGTCTACGCAGCAGCCAACCACTACGCAGCAATCGCCCCGACTAATTGGGGACTTCGGCATTCAGTTCCGACTCACTGGAACTTGCGGTAATCAGTTCTGACCCACTGGAACTACGCTCTCCTGGCACTCCAAGCTCCGCAACAGAGCACAGACAGCCAACTCATTAACATTTCAACCTCCAGTCTTGGATGGGAGTGATGTGGTGACTTCCAAAAACAACGCAACAACAGAAACACACTACAGCTCCATCTACGAAGATACGTTGAACTACGGAGTAACGAAGGAAACTACCAATCCTAAATCGCGCAATAGAAGTTCTCGCGCCGATTGACATATGTACAACATCCCAACGTCAACCGCTGGGCAGTGGCCCACCAGGCGTGATACCTTAGTCCGGTGGTCACCCACAGTCATTTACAAAAATATATTCAAAAAAATTGTGACTAGTACTGGAAAAAATCCAGACACACTTGCAATAAATACACATTAATCATACAGTAATGGGCATTTCATACGTGTGTTGAATTATAATAATACTAAAACTTTATTTGCAAAACTCAGCACAGAACCAAAATATAATTTTTCAATCTGATCTGCTATCCTAGTACTGATTTTCAGAGCCCATTAGGCCATATAGCATTTGATTTGACGCCGATGGGTGCCTCTATCTGTCTCCTACCTACAGATTAAGTTCAATAATCTATTGTCAACAAAAACTAATTCAAACCGTGGGAGCCGGTTCGGTATGAATGGGTCGGTTCAACCAGAGTGAAACCATGGCCTCACAGAAAATCGGTTAAAAACAGCGCTTGAGCTGTGTTTTACCGAGTGAGTGAGGATACCGGAGGCCCATACCCCAACCCATCCCCTATCTAAATTCTATCGTATTTTAGATATTTAGGTAGTGCAATTGACAATCTTTATCAATAATTATTTTAGAAGAAGTCAACATCCATGCCATGTTGATACATAGGTTCTCATCAAATTACATATGTTAGATAAATGTTGTCACACGTCAATATCAACAAAAATTTGACATGAAAAGAAGTCCAGCATAGGTTATTTCAAAACGAAATAAGAAATATGTGAATAGTACTTCACCTACTTTCTAATCTCACTTCGAAATAAATCATAACTTCGAGAGGTGTCAAAAGTTTTATATAGTTGGTTTTGCAGTGTAATCGACAACCATTGACAGCAGAAATTTCAATAGTTCAACATTTTTACGTAAAAATGAATGCTTAAATATACACATTTAAGCATTCATTACGTGTGAATGTATTGTTTAAGTTTAGTTTTTATAATACTACTAAAACGATTTTTGTATATATAGATGTTACAATATTCAGAAGATATTGCAGATTGTTATCTACATTTATAGCTTGAATAATCGGTGTAAGAGAGTCTATAAAACCTTCAGGTGTTTTGATGTATTCTACAGTAAAGTTATAGGAATATTGCTTAGAAACTTTTTTAATAACATGTGGGCAAAAAATCAGAGCGAACACCTGACGATATATTTTAAAAAGTAATTGTTACTAACCTATAGACTTTTGCAGCTAAAGAATCACGGACAACCCCTTAAGCGAACCCTGCCATAATAGCGATGGATGCTCAGTATAATTAATTACTGAGCATCCATCGCTATTATGGCCTTACTCATCTGGTGAAACAAACAAATCCCTAATATAGGTTTTATATGATTTTATGTATTTTATTTAAAAAGCTGCCAAAATTATTATGCTCTGCCTGTTGGAAAGTTTGAGTAGACCCGAGAATAGTGGTCACCATCTTGATTGCGAATATAGACAGTGCATTATGGTTCACGATATAGTGGTCAAGTAATATACTTTTTCACGCCCCGCTGAAAGGACCTCGGATCATAGTGAGAGATAGCGTACGTCTAAAAAAATTATTACTTTCAAAGCTAGTACGTATTGTCATCTGGTTAAGCTGGCCTCTTTAAGCTAAAGCATGACAAACACATGTTAAAATTATTGACCGTTCTCTACATAGGGCGAGATTTCTTCTATCATGAGTAGAATTAACTGTCTTAACTCCATTCCTAACTGATGGACCTCCATCATTGATTAAGATTTGATACCGTTAGGAAACTTTTAGCAGATTTATTCCCTTAAAGATAATTCAATTATAAGACAATTTTTTTTGGTTTAGTAGTACTAGTAGATGATTAAAATTCGTCAAACTTCAATGCATAGTTCACCATATTAATAAAACTAAGTAGTCAGGGAAATTGTATTTTTAAATATTTTATGGTTTAAGTATCCAAATGAAAAAATATGATTAAAAGTAACAGCTCATTGATCTCATACGCACGGTTAAGCAGTCTTCGAACAAGATGCAACAAGAAAACTTGCTTTCGAATAAAAACCTCAAGAGATGGGATTTCGTTCAAATGCAAAGTTTTCAATATTGCAACAATCTCTCATCTCAATGCCGCTGGCGTATACTCTAGAAAGTTTTAGAAGCGGCAAATCGAAAACCTCAACCACGATATTAAACGTAGTTACTAAATATAAGCAAACACTTTCCACGTTTTGAAATTGTGATGTTTACTCATGGGCTTTAAATAATTTTATATTTTAATTAAATTTATTTAAAGACTATTTCTCTTTAAAGTTAAGTTAACAACTATATTCAGTTTACATGAAGTAAAAAAAAACTATAGCTTTAAATGCGGTACTGCACAGTTTAATTCAAGTCTTAAAAATAGGCCACAAACGAGGACTCTGTCAGGCATAGCACTTTTAAGAGAGAGGAGGATTTATTTATTTGGTATTATTAGGCAACTGACTTCATAAGTTTTCTAGGTGGGTTCGTTAGTTGTGATCATTTCTACAAGCTTTTATTTAGTTTCACCTGTCGCGATGTTTGTCTGTGATCAAATCTTGCAAGTTAAATTTGATCAACTTTTCGATTTCCCATTGAACTGAAATTTTAAATATACCTTTAGTTCTGATTACAATGAAATTATTTTGAAAAAATGGCCACTGTAATAAACCGCTTTCTGAACAACCTCTCCAATACGGGTATCAAATGAAAGGGCTTAAAGTTATTATTTTTTTAATAATAAGTCATAAAAGCTTGTTTTTTTTTCTTAAAAAAAACCTATTCAAATTAAACACTTGTTATCATAATGAAAGATACCAAAAAAGACAAATGTGAAAATGAATAAATTTATTTAATTTTCACAAATACGTGCAAAGCGGTAAAAAAATATACTAACATTCAATTAGACGGTACAGGAGCACGCGGACGCTATGTATTGTGTCTACGATATCCCTTCTGTTTGATTAATCTATGACGCATGTAAGGCGCCCGTTATTTGTCCTTGTCGCACTGCACTTACAATCATATTCTCTATCCTTTTTTATCGTGTATTTAATATTACAGGATTTTATTTAATAATTTCGGTAAATGGGTAAAAAAACAATGACATGTACACGTACTTATAAATACATACGCTATCTAACTTTTTCATTTTTATTTACCATAGAAACATAGTTTTTACACCTTCTTAACACACAGCTCGGCATTTTGATCATCAACAACATCAACAGCCTTCCGTAGACTATTGCTGGCCTTTAGCTTGTTTTTAGAAAAAGATTTTCACAAGCCATACGACATTGGCCAGACGACGGCTACAGGTTTGGTTATAGTATGTGTGTTGTTCTTTCTAATAATATATAATATAAGTAAGTTGACATTTCTAAGGTCTCAATTTTCACTTATTTTCTTACACAACATTCATTCAACAATAGGGTAGTTGACTGTGTCGTAAAAAATACCGATGTCTCCTTCATTAAAACGAATATTACAAAACATCTCGGAAAATATAATTATTACAGCTTTTCAATTCTATTACAAATTTTAATCAAATAAACATATATATATACAAACATAACAATAACATTGAAATATATTGCTCAATTGAGGAGTCTAAAACAGTGACGTCACAAGTCAGTTCTAAGTATATTTTTCATATACAGTTATCGTTTTGACAGGTGATAAAAAGTAACTAATTTGACTAAGATACCACCCTATTGCTTTCATTCGATGTCACGCAATATCGTTTATTATTGTTATTTTTTAATTTGGTATCCATAAATAACCTCCCTATTCCAAATTCATTTATTGAACTTGCTCAAATGTGGGTAAGTTGTGTAACTTTATTAGGAGTTGCAAATTTATTTAAGCCTCTGAATCCCATTTGTAACGAGTAGTATCTATGGCAGAGGCGCACGAGTGGTGGTGGTGCTGCTTTATTAAATATAAATTATAATATAAATTATAATATAAATTTTTAAAGCGGTAATGTTCTGGTTCTTGGTTATTTTCTTCGACAAAGTTTAGACGGAATTTGAAATTTTAATTTGTTTATTATAATCCCAAATTTTACCAAAATAAAACCGATTACAAGAACTGGACCAAAATGGAATGTCCGTGTGGTCCGCATGGGTAGCTCCAGGTTGAAAATAAAAAAAAATATCAAAATCAGTTCCTCAAGTCAAAAGTTATGAGGTAACAAACACAAAAAAAAAACAATCGAATTCATAATCTCCTGTTCTCCTTCTAACTGATTACTAAAAGAGTAATCAGTTAGAAAGACAAAATGAGTTGAATGAAATGAAAGAAAGTAAAGCAAAAGGTGGATATATTTTATACGTAATGGCTTATTCTTCGTCAAAAGCAACTCTAGTTTTAGTCAGTGAGTCTAGCAATCTGTCATAAAATACAAAATACCTAAATAAATATTAAAGAAAGATTTCAACAACATTATTTCATGTAACGAAAAGCGTTGAAAGAAATGATGAAAAGTAATTGCCATTATAATAATTGACCTCTTACTTAGCAGTCAACATATACCAAGAAGCCCATTTATTGTTTTGCAAAGTCATCGATAAAATAATATAAAATATCTTTAGTAAATACAAGTCAAACAATTTAAAAGAGCTTTTCGGCAATTTTTTTCAGAGTTGCAAGACAATTCTTTACCTCACTTAGAACCTAAACGATTGAAACTATCCTTCACCATAATGGCTCGTTATTTTTAACAGATCCCTTAAAGTTCTCAATCGATAAAATAAACTGCTAACAGTGAAACTTACCGGCACCGCCGGCGATTGGACAACCTTAAACTTTTTATAATTGCTTCTTTGTACTGTCCTCTATCCATAATACTATTAATAAACATTGTCTACGGGTGCTATCTTATAAAAAAAGCTGATTAATTTAAATTCATATGCCCTAAGTCTTTGAAAACAACAAGATTGAATATTATGGATAGTTATAAAAAAAAATAAACGAAATAAAATCTTTTTACTACAATTTCTAAGGGTTTCATTTTAAATACCGGTCTAGCTCGTGTCTTAAATGTTTTCCACTATCTAGATTCTGCAGTATTGAGTATACCAGGGAATCTAATCTAGTTTTTAGTTCATCATCAATCACAAATGCTGAATAACGTTAATGCATTACGATGTAGTGCTTTATCTGATTGATGAATAACTCTTCAACGTATTGAGTGAGTGCTCAATGATTTAAGGTCAAAGAAAGTTGAAAGTGTTATATACTTATTTTTCAGAAAGAAAATTCTAAGAAAACCAAAGTTGTTTTGATTTTTTAAAACCCTAATACATTAAAGAAACACTCTATAAGTTGGTTGCTTAGTGTGATTTTATTTGTGTTTATATAAAATCCAGCTTGCTTAAGCTAGGTGCATTTTCTTTTTAGAATACTTATTAAATAGAGTTGTAAATATATTTAAGCCTTTGATTTTAACGGGACTCAATAATATTTTGCATATTCGATAGGTTTATATAAATTGTAAAATGACTGCGTTAGAATAATAAGAGTAAGGATACCTTATAAAATAAGAAGTTTAGCAAGTACAAACATGACGGATAGAGAAAAGAATGAACAATGGCTTTGTTCATTCATTTTTCTAGCCGCGTAAATTATACCTAGTGTTGAAAAACTATAAATGAAATCAACAGTATAGGCAGACATTAAACTTTGGCGTGAAGCGCTTGACATATCACCCTCTAAGTTAAAGAAGACAGTCGCAAAAAGCCGGGTAGCTCTAAAGATTACGAATTGTTACATGCTTTTATTTAGTTTTACCAGTCCCAATGTTTGTCGGTAATCAAATTTTGCAAGTTAAATTGGATCCACTTCCCAATTTCTGAATTATTATTAAGCAAAATGGCAACCATAACAAAATGGCGTCTTACATATTTCTACAACCCACTCCACATGGGTATCAAATGAAAGGGATGTGAAGGAACGAGCCACATGTTCCTTCAACACAAAGGGAGGATCCTCCGACCAGGCGAGGTGATCATGCCTGGCGGGCCACTGCCCAACGGTTGATGTTGGGAAGTTGTATATATGTCAATCGGCACGAGAACTTCTATTGCGCGATGCAGGATTGGTAGCTTCTTCGTGCACTAAGTTACACCGTAATTCAGTTTATCTTCGATTGATGGCGTGTTCATATATTTTATGTTGTTGCGCTGTATGTGGAAGTCGCCACAAGGGATCAATTTTTTTTTATTAACATGTAATTAAAGGTGTTTTTTAAATGAAAATCTTTCTAAATAAATAACTTGTTTTTCTTCATTGAATTTCGATTCAATCAATAATAAAGTTAGGACGTATAACTTTACGTACTTATTAAAATCTTGTCAGGACCCGTATGTCAAACTTTATTTCTGAAATGGTAATGCGTACTTGGAGTTTTTAGTTAGAAGTTTTATACCAAGTTATGTCCTCGTATTTATTTCAGTGATTTTCTTTTTAAACATTGCATGACGGTTCTGTAACTCACACATTAATATATCCACAAAATTGTGTTATCGGCTTACACATTGGTACTACTCCCATCCACACGCTCACCAACACACACCACACACCGAGCTATGACACTCGAGAAGTTCCAGGTAAAATTAAATTGCCCTTGGAACCCGCAACGAAATTAATTAGAAGAAAAACTGGAGGAGTTGAAAATATAATATATCCACTTCCCTCCTTAGCAAAACTAAACAAAAGTTTAAGTTTTTTCTTCGTGGGAGAGCCACGCTTCGGCATAATTGGAACGTCTCGACTGGAGTGATACAACGGCCTCACCGAAAACTGTGTTAAATAGTGATTGCGCTGTGTTTCATCGAGTGAGTGGGGATACCGGAAGCCCCAACCCCTCCCCCATCTCCCAAAGGCTGGGAACGCACTTGTGACGCCAATGGTGTTGCGGGTGCCCATGGGCAGCAGTAATCGCTAACCATCAGGTAATACGTCTCTCGTTTCTCACCTATTCCATTAATAAACGTGGGAGACAAAATAAAGTCAAAACAGGCGTTCACCTTTTTCAAACTGGGAGGAACCATGGATAAAATATTATGGTTCCTTAATGAGCTATATTTAATTATTATAATATGTATGGCAGAATCGCCTAGACGTACGGAATTTCACCACAGTTGACACAAGGTATCCACAGTAAACCGCCTCAGATCGCATTTGTAAGCTATTTAGCATTATGTAACGTTCATTATACCAAATACCACATTCCCAAAGGATATTATGAGGCGACTGCTCACAGCTGGAACCAGGTGATGAGTATATTCTACAAGTATGGACCTAGCACTGACCTCTGAGGATACTCCATCGTAAGCGCCTTCAACACAGAATGATCTCCCATCTCTCCCACATCTCTCTTGTTTCAATTTGGTTGTGCCTTGTGAAAAGTGTGAGGAGAAGTCGGTTGCGCGTGTAAAAATGACAGTATTCGTAAAAATCCCAAAAGAATGCAATCTTTGCAAACAAAATATTTTTTAAATGTTCTAAGCGCCTTAATACTACATACATAGATTCGTTATCTTATTTTAAACTAAAAATTCATATTTTTGCATTGTAAATGTGATCCTGAATAATGCAAGTTTCAATTTCGACAGATCTTAGTAAGCAGTTAGAAACTTACTTGATAGTTTTGAACATGGAAGTAGAAGAAAATTTCAGAGATAACTTCAGATATTCTTTAAAAGGTTTCGTATCGTTGAGCTATTCACACCACATCGAAGAATATTTAGCCAACTAAAACCTTTCAGCATTTCCATTAATGTTAGTTAAAACTAATACTTCAACATTAAACATTGATAAACCTCAATCCTATGTTTACATGCTTAAAAGAGAAATGCCCTAAACTACTCGTTACTTCGGAGTATAGTACATATAAAAGTTGCCTAGATTGAGGTAGTCCACAATCACAAAAAATATAGTGAAATGGGTAATCTTATCTCAGTAGATAAGATTACCCATAGAGTCACTATTTTTTTCGCTCATATTCATTGTATATTTTTAATCATAATGTACAATAAAGAGTACCTATCGCTTTACTTTTATAGATTAATATAAAAGTTATTAAAAAAAACAATGTTTGTAACTTGTAACTTTAAAATACCGTTTGCTGACCAAATATTTTATATTTAAAAGTTACATCTTCCACGAATAAAATTTGTTAAACATTGCCCATCTAAAGTTAAATCCAACTCCCTTACTTAGCCAAAAGCTCTTTGAGCTTCATGAATGATATGAAAAATTCGGTGACCTCTAGTAATATATTTATGATTTGTACTGTATATTTTGGGGAACAGTATTGCATAGCAATCTCTTCATCTGTCAACTGAATGAACATTCATCATAATGACTTATTTTAGAGGCAATGGAAGAGGGAATTTCATGAATAATTTATTCGCTTGTTGCTTATTTATTCGTCCTTGGAATTTGTGGTACGATTGGGAATTAAATATAACTTATTTAGTAAGAATAATGTTTAAAACAAGTTGAAAGAGTTTTGTTGTCACTTCACAGTAATTTAGGATACTTATTTAGATGTCACCTCTTAGTGGCGTATTGAATGCGCTTTGTATTTTATACCGACGACGAGGAAAGGCTTTCCTAGTGCTCTCTTATGAGATGACTAGGCATAATCTGCTACAATTTTTCTTTAACTTATCTAAACACGTAATATAATATCGTATTTACGTGTATCATGAATTTGATACACGATATATGCTAAAAACAAAAAAATTAAACAGGTTCTTAACATATAAACTCTCACTGTATTATCCTTCTTATTACTATCACCGAAGCTGACTGAAACAGATATATAAATACGGCTGAATCCTTATATTAAAACGTATTATCGCTGCGTCATTATACGATAAAATAAAAGAAAATGCCTATCTCCTTGAAACGATTCAACGCCAATTAGAAATAATCTGTCTCCTACGCACTTCTCTCAAACACAAATTAAGAATATATCGGTTCTCTTTATTTTTCCAGAAAGGTTTCTCTTGTTTAGATTTTTAACAAGTGCACCTTAAAACGTGTAATTTAATTATTTATTTAAAAGTAATATATACTTACTACTTGACACGGTATGCCATGTACTTGTATCTATTTAAAATATATACAGAAGCTTAACATTGGTTTTTAAATGTAAATTACAGTTTGAACCTTTCAACTTTGATGTCTATCGACAAGTTTCAAAATGAAATTCTATGTTTCTTTAGGAATTCGGTCGGGCGTATTCCACATCTGGCTTGTTTACCCGTCCCTAGAGAGACAACAGTTCCATTACTGTTTAGCCATAAACGTGCTAGTCAAATTGTCAGACTAATTACCGACGATAACTCTGTCCCTAGTGTTGGGATTAATGTTGTCATTATAAAGATAACTTTATCCTTACCATAATTTACTTATATTACGGTAAGGTAAAGATGGAGAGAAAAATTAAATATATCAATCAATCAATCAACAACCCATAAAGTCCCACTGCTGGGCTCGGGTCTCCTCTCAGGAGAGGGTTAAGGCCATACGTCCCCACGTAAATCTTGCCGTTGGATGTTTTTAAGCCCCCCGAAGGCCTCCAACTAAGCTTCACGACTGTTATCGTATGATAACAACCGGGACCGACTGCTTAACGTGAACTTCGAATCACGGAGACGCTCATGGTAACATGCCACCAACGGTCACCCATCCAGGTACTGACCGCGCCATCGTTGCTTACCCTCGATGATTGTTTCTAATCACCGAGTGCAACTGGGCTATGAGCGCCTTGCTAGCTATAGTCAACATATCAGTTTTAAAAAAAATATCTTGTTACGCCAAAGAAATTTAACTTCTAACGCGTGTACATAACTACACACATGCTTTTTTTAATTTACTCTATTGACATCTCTAAACTATCTTAACATCAATAAAATTGACATATTTCAACTGTTATGTAAATTAAACCTGGAAGAACAATTTATTTCTTATTGTTAGAAGTAAAGTTAGAAATTTGTCTACAAGACAGATCGTCTTGTAGACAAATTTCTAACTTTACTTCTACTAGCATACAAATAAGCTAATAAGGTTAGTATCTTTCTATTATCTATGAACTGTCTTCCTTATTTTATTTAATAGTTTCAGGTTCAAATTTATTATCAAAAAAGATAACACACTCATTAGCAATATTTATTGTTATTTATTTTTTTATTTAATTGAAAGAAGCCTAATAAAAATATAACAATAAAGAGCTTCAGTAAAGTATTTCTATAGTATTATACTAAAGTTTTAATAAAACTTTTTTCTTCCTACCATCCTACAATATGTCTACCTCTTTCAATAAACGCCGCAATGTACAAGATAGCTGGCCTTCACGTCGAGACCAGGTGGTCAGTTTACGCATTAATACACATTGACATCGGCTTTTGTTTATCTGTGCTCTATCAAGTACTCTCCCTGCACTTGGTTTTTGGGAGTACACGATGTGTACATCAAATAAAAATTTTGGGAATTCAATATAAACATTTTTTTTTCTAAAAGGCATTTGCTCACAGAAACTCTATGCATTAATATGTGAAACTAAAACTTTTTTGACCTTTTTACGAAAATAATGCGACGGACGAGTATGAAATTCGGCACAGTTAAAATACGTAATAGCTACGTATTAAGAGTGTAGAAAACTAAAAATAAGTAATGAATTTATGGTTGAATTTCGACCGCTGGATGCCCATTAGTTGTAATTTTATGTACTTTACTTGATTATTACTTTAAATTTGAATATGAACACTTTAATAAAACATCGATTGTGTAAGTTTTTTTTAACGGATTATCGAATTGAATTTATTTAAATCGATTTCCAAATACGAAGATATTTTGTAACATAAAAAAACCATTTGTCATAAACTTAGTGTTTCTGTACTGGCATTTATGTAAGTACTAATTTTGCCCAGAACTTCACCCGTGTGTAAGCCTATGTTCTTCTTCAACAATTAAAATATCTCCCTTTCCAATTCCATTGTAATAGGTACAGCGGTTTGGCTGTGAAAACGTAACAGACAGGCAGAGTTACCTTTCAAATTTATAGTATTAGTATGAACAAGCTTAGACCCGCGGCTCCGCCTGCATATATGTTAGTTATCGCGGCAAATAGTCACCTTTGTGTTCTTTTCATGAATAAGCTACATTACTGTAAAGTTTTATCCAAATCCGTTCAGTAGTTTTTACGTGAAAGAGTAATAAACATCCTCACAAACTTTCACATTTATAATATTAGTAGAATTATTACGCTAGTTCAGTACAAATGCTAATTTACCGTACACTGATAATAATGAGTTACGCACCAATGTTACGTTATTCTTTTAAGTGCACTTAATGCAAAGTATTTCAATATAAACAGACTTCACCTTTTGCCTTAGAATACGCGATTGGTTTATAAACACAGTGAAATGGTGAAAAAACCCTATCTCTACATCGATATCTGAAAGCGAATACACTGAAATTCAAATGAAGGCACGTTTCACGTTATTTCAAACTGTTTGACGTGATCTCTGACGGAAACTCAAACAAACAGTATTATACCATGTCGCATTCATGTAAAGTTTATTTTACTTTAACTTACGTATTTATTTTAGGAGTTAAATTATCTGAGGGTAGTAATTCACAATCTTTCTCGGCCCCGTACCGAGGAATTTGAATTTTACGAATAAAAAAGTTAAGGCTTATGGCCGAAGCTAATATTTCTTTCGGTCTAGTGTCGAATATTTTTCTTAGCAAAATTTTTGTATAAGTCTGTGGATATTTTTTCTGTTATCTAAGGATTAAATTGTTTTATTACGGCACCATAACACAAATAGAATAAAGTTCTTGTTTTGTGTTTATTTTTTATTCAGAATTCAGTTTTAAGTGAAGACTTGGGGTTTTATATTTTACATTTAATGTATAAGAAAAACCGTGCTTAATGAGCTTTTTATTAAAAACTAGGTGACCCGACGAACTTCATACCACTTTACAATGAATATGTAGATTATGATTTTTATTAATGAATACGTACTCGTATTTTAATATATATTATTCTATTCCGGACGAAGATAAATCTTAAAACGCAATACTTTAGAAAAATTATCCAGCTGTTCTTGACTTATATATGGTATGGTGTAACTTGTGTTAGTTAGTTTGTATATATATATATGTATATATATAGGTAAGGTACATATGCGTTCAAATTAGGCAAGTAATTATGTTCCTAAATAATTAAATTCATTATTAAATTAGCAAAAATTTTCGTGTTTTGAAAATAACTACCTTTTATTACTTGAGTCATTAATAAACAAATGTATATGTTTATACAAATAAATGTATAAAAAAATTAAAACTAGAATCCAACGACGACAAAAAACAGACGTTGAAAAAGTATGATACAAGAATTTCAGGACACTGGATTAAACAAGGCTACTGAAGAAGCAAGATAATCGATATATAGACTCTATCAAGATACCTTCGTTGCGAGTTGTCAATAATATCATACGATACGATGACTCTCACTGTATTATCCTTCTTATTACTATCACCGGTGCTGACTAAAACAGATATACAGATATGGCTGAATCATTATATTAAAACGCATTATCTCTGCGTCAATATATGATAAATTAAAGAAAATGCGTATCTCCTTGAAACGATTCAACGCCAATTAGAAATAATCGTATCTCTCCTACGCACTTCTCTCGAACAAAACTTAAGAATATATCAGTTCGCTTTACTTTTCTAAAAAGGTTTTTCTTGTTTAGATTTTTGACATGTGCACCTTAAAACGTGTAATGTAATTATTTATTTAAAGTTAATATACACTTAGTACTTGACACGGTATGCCATGTACTTGTATCTATTTAAAATATATACAGAAACTTCAAAGCTTAACATTGGATTTTACATGTTAATTACAGTTTGAACCTTTCATCTTTGATGTCTGTCGACAAGGTTCAAAATGATACTCTATGTTTCTTTAGGAATTCGGGCGGGCGTATTCCACATCTGGCCTGTTTACCCGTCCCTAGAGAGACAACAGTTCCATTACTGTTTAGCCTTATACTATAGTACACAATTATCAGTGTACTGAGATGCACATATTCAAGTTTGAAATACCTTAGTCACACGTTACATAGAAACCTACCAAAACTCTTTATCAACGCTTGACAACGGTTTTTAGCCCTTTCTAATAATACTAAACATGGTATATTTATCTTTTTTTTTTAACACAGTACTTTTTTATCACTATTGGGCGCTACATTATATTCAGTGACCTATAACCAGCGGACAATCAAGACGCTTCTAACATAATCTTATTTGTCCAGTTCTAATAAGCAGTTTAGCAGCTATGAGAGAACAGGTGGACATATATACATAGCCTGTCAAAATCATAAACTTCCTTTGGTTTTGACGTAGTCGGGCAAAAATATAAGTAACTGAACCTTTGATATTATTTTTTTCTTCGTTTCGTAAATCTCAATTGGTTACAAATGAAAATTATACTATCAATCTAAGGAAGCACCACATCATAGTGCACTAACCTTACTCGGTACGTACTTTTAATCATGGGTGAGCACTATAAAGGGTTCCCTGCGATGCATAATACTTTAGATATTTGAATTATGTGGAGACGAGCTAGGTCCGTATTATGAAAAGAATCCTTAAAAATATTAGAAAATAGTTTGCATTGTAAGATATATAAGATAACTCTCCATATATTCTACGTCGTTGTTTTCAAAGACGCTTTACCTAAGAATTTAAACTAATCAGTTTCTTTTAACATTCTATGAGATAGAGCCCGTGGACAAAGTTTGTTGATAGTATTAGGGATAGAGGACAGTACAAAGGAGCATAATAAAAAGTTTAGGGTTGTTCGATCGCCGGCGCCGGTAAGTTTCACTGTTAGCAGTTTATCCTATCGATTGAGAACTTTAAGGGGTCTGTTAAAAATAACGAGCCATTATGGTGAAGGATAGTTTCAATCGTTTAGGTTCTAAGTGAGGTAAAAAATTGTCTTGCAATTCTGAAATAATGTTGTAGAAACGGTCGTATAAATTCTTTTGCTAAAAATAATAACTTTAATGTGTATTCGCTATATCCTATACCCTTATTTCCTTTTTTTACAAAATAACCTGTCTTTTTTCTTGGTTTACTTTCTTCTTTCTGATCTAAGTTCTCCTGCTGATAATTTTTAAGAGATACTACTGAAGTTATTAAATCAAACTGGTGGAAAATCTAACATTCCTTCTTTAAATTAAAATGAGTGTGCTCACTCATTTTAATTTAAAGAAAGAAAATTTGTTTAAAAAAATAACTCACGTTTACTATTCACATATGAACTATTTACGTGTGACTTAAATTGTTAGTTTGTTATGGTTCTTGATGTTAAAAACATTAAAATTACATTTTAAGATTTGGTTCTCATTTAAATATTGTAGCACATAATTACTGCTAGTAAACGCACAATCTCTGAATGTAAAATTACTTAAATAATTAAATGATATATTTAATTGCTTCGTTGGTCTAGCAGTTAGCGCATGTAATTGCCTATCAAAAGATCTCGGGCTCGATTCCAGAGTCGGACCAAAAGTGTTGTTAGGTTTTTCATATAAGAAATTCATAATAATGGAAGTTTGACGATGTTTTACGTCCGTGCCTCCCAGAGCCCAGATAGTCATAAACATCTAAGACAATCGTTATTGGAAAGTCAGTGCCCTAATTTTTTTATGTAGTTGGGGCAAACTAGCAGACGTATCGCCTGATGGGTAGCGATTACCGCCGCCTATGGACACCCGCAACACCAGAGCCGTCACAAGTGCGTTTTCGGCCTGTGGTATAGGGGGAAAAGTTGGTGTAAGGGCCTCCGGTATCCTCTCCACCAGTTTTCTGTGAGGCCATGGTATCACTCCGGTCGAGCCGGCCAAATCGTGGCTTTGCCTATACTGACAACTTTTTTTTTTTACCTATGGCGGGGCGGTGTGGGATCGAACCGACTAAAACCACACGGTGTGTCTCTCTGCGCCTGAGACGGGAGAGATCAGGGAGACGCTTTCTTACGCCATCCGGACCCCTCCCAGCGCCTGCCCGCATTGAAGCGGGCACCGTCTCCTGATTCCCTATACTGACAACTAGCTCAACCTTCAAATGCAGTTCTCCGTCAGGTTTGCTTAGGTCTGATTCCAGTCGTTTTATGAAAAACTATCATTCAGATAAAACCAGTTGAACTAGTAGTCGACCCCAAAATAATCTCGGGAATGATAAAGGCTAGAAGAAGTCTTAAAATTCTCAAATGAAAAGAAACTTTATGATATTTTTTTAAGAAGGAATAAAATGTATAGTCAATAAAAATGTTTTCAGTACCATTCAATTTAACACGACCTTTCACGATCAATTTTGTCTCTATAAACCAGAGGTTCTATGACATGAAAAAGAAAATTTAGTTTACAATGTACTAAAAGTTTAATTTATTGCGCCAAAGTCGTAACTTTACCATAAACTTACCCAGTAAGTCCACAGTGCTTTAAAACGCTTGTAGCGTGTGAGTGACTCCTGACCTCCTTTGAGGCCTATTGTTACCTAAAAAAATATGTGCCTTAAGTATCACACGTACGTTATATTGTCTACACCTTTTTTTAAAGATAATTCCAGAATTAGGTATTTACTTCCTGTGTCGCGGGGACCTTTATAAACATACATGAAACGGACAAAAAGATTACCCAGGCTCAGTACAATGAATGACTTGCGGATCACATAGTGTTATTCTATGTGGGATTTGGTAATACTTGGCGCAGTAGAAAGCGGCGTGGTGACCGCTTAAACCAGGCAGTTACAAACGTCAAAATAAAAGTCAAAATAAAAATAAATTTAAATTATATTAAACTTAGAAATATTGGTTACACATAATTATTATTCGTTGGCAATATTTCTATATCTATAATTAAAACAATATAAAAGATGACTAACTGCTTGTCAATGTGCTTGGAGTCACTTAACAAATTATTTAGGTTTATGATCAAAATCACTGTTAGTTCTGTTTTTGCTGTGAGGGAGATTTTGAAATCCTTTGAGGAGTCATATTCAAGCTTTCTACCTATACCTTTTGTTACTTATTGTAGCTAAACGGTTAGCTATAATTTTGTATTATTTCCAAACGTGTAACATTAAAAAAAGTTTTGACTGATTATTGTCAGGAACCAGGCTGATATCAACTTAAATTGAGGATTACCTAAGTAGTTTTCAGAAACGAAGAAGAATGTACATTTAGGCTAAAGAAACGAAAAGGATGAATGATTAATAAGTGTAAAAACTACCGCAAGTAGCAGATGGGCAATAGCAGTATAATTTGTATAGCTTAAGTCGGGGCCAGCAACCTGTGATTGGAGAGGTCACTAGGACAGGGACATCACCACTGCCCGTTGTTGTTGAAATATGCTCTTGGTTTTTACTTTATGCTCTCATGTATTAAGGAGGGCTTAGAGCTTGCTTGCGTTCATTTCCAGTTTACTTTAGGGTAAAATTGAAACAAGCAAGTGTGACTTCCATTACGACTTTAACGAGGATTCTTTGAAGAAGATGAATGAAATTTACTATAATAGATCAGTGCTTCTGAAATAAAGCACTTTAAATAATTGTAAGAGTGTGTTATTTTATTCTTTATTGTTTGTTGTTTTAATGGAATATGGGCTAAACGAGCAGACCTGTCGCTTGATGATAAGCGATTACCGCCGCCCATGGACATCCGCAACACCAGAGGCGTCAGAAGTGCGTTGCCGGCCTTTATGGGATGGGGAGGGAGATAGGGGAGGGAGTAGGGGGAGAGGTTGGAGTCAGGGCCTCCGGTATCCTTACCCACTCAGTAAAACACAGCGCAAGCGCTGTTTTACACCAGTTTTCTGTGAGGCCGTGGTATCACTCTGGTCGAGCCGGCCCATTTATGCCGAAGCGTGGCTCTCTCGTGAAAATAATAAATTGTACAGTAAAAAATGCTCTATAGCTGATTTTTTTTTTTAAACTGTAAGTAAAAATGATCTAGTTTTAAAGACAGCAAATAAAACGTATCTTGTAAGTAGACTCCTGAAACCATTTTTACATATTTAACACGTAAGCCCTGCGAAGACGGATGACATAATGACAAACGACAATGACTTTGATGGATAGCCGCTGAAATTGTGTTTGCGTTACATTAATGTAATGTACAACTCTACCCGACAAAGATAATTCAATTTAGTGTAATTTTATTGAAAACAAAATAAAATTCGTATCCTCAAAACGTTAAACTTAAATTGAAATTAGTCAAACCACTTGTCTTACTATTTGGAAAGTAATTCTGTCTGTCATGCCTCAGAGAGATACCTCACGGAAAAGCGGCGGGAAACAGCGTTTGCGCTGTGTTTCATCGGGTGATTGGGGATACCGGAGGCCCATACCCCAAATTCGGGTTGAGCAGTAAGATTTTGGATCAACTTGTCTAAAACAATCCGACAAGCAGAAACCTTTACTGTATATAAAAAGCTGGTGAAAAATTACTATTTGTCATTGTAGTAGTATAATAACTACTATTTCTACTGTATTTTAACTACTAGCACTACAGTACTTGTAGTAGTACTAGTACTAGTACCACTGTAGTAATATAATCGTATCACTGTAGTAGTATATACAGATATATAAGTATATCCGTATAAGTATATACTATATTTTTATATGGATATATGTATTCCTGTAGGTGAAAAATGAGGTTTTTATATCTCACTTTATGTGTTATTTTGTATTATGTACGCAATAAAGTTGATATATCAAGTTTTAAATTAATTATTTTAATATAAAAAAATAATTATAATATTTAAAAATTGTATAAATACTTTAAACAACCATTAATCTACACAAATGAAGTGTCTTAAAAATCTACACGCTTTCAAAAAAAAACATATCCAGACTATTATTGTAAATTCGTAAGATTTATCGCCATAACTGATATACACGCAGGTAGGAATATTGGCAAAAGCTAGTATTAATATAAACCATAACCGAGAATATTAAAAGGAGAATATATAAAATGAGAATATTAAAAGTATTATACTCAAGACTTGATAGCGTGCGAATAAGTCAAAACATAAGAATTAAAATGCTCTTCGTTACCCGACTGACAAAGAAGGAGGGCTATGTTTTTTGAGTGTATGTATGAATGTTCGTGCGTATGTGTGTATATTTCTTTGGCACACCCTAGAGCCTGAACGGTTTTTCGCATTTTTCTGTGCGTTATGTTATTTTTATGTGCTAGTAGTTATGTCAATAATTTCGTATTGTGGTAAGAGTGACACTGGATACATCAAAATTTAAAAAAAACGAAATTAAAGAAAAATATACGCAGTTGGTTTTCTTTTTAAATGATTCTTTATTTATTCACCTTTTTGACAATTTCTGCAATGATAAAGTTTAATTACTTTCATAGCAATGGGATGATCGATATCACAATCTTATTAGTTACCGATTCAAGATTTTTCTTGCAATTTTCTTGTGAGATGCAATGAGTTATTCGTTATTAGTTTTTTTAATTAGATAATAATAATAAAGAAAAACAAATGAAATATTTGGATTTAGCTCACGAGATTGTCGATATGTGGGATGTAGATTCGGTGATCATTGTTCCGATAGTTGTGTCTATTCACGGATTGAGAGCCAAGAGCCTCGACTATCACAAGAGGCTCACGTTAGATGGCTGGATCAAGAGTCTGATGCAGAAGGCAGTCCTTCTTGACACAGCTCGTATTGTCAGGAGGTTCCTATCTTTGGAGCCCTAACCACCGGTTTCTTGGTCCCTGTACCCGAAGTCGGTGGTCTACTAATTTTTATAATTTTAAATGCATTTGTTTTATATGTATAATATATTTAAAAATGTAAATAATATGTTAATNATGCATTTGTTTTATATGTATAATATATTTAAAAATGTAAATAATATGTTAATATGATTTTAATATAGAGAATAATAATAATATATCAGCATGTGATAAAATTTACCTTTTTTATGGAATCGCGGTAAATGAGCAGACGTGTTACCTGATGGTAAGCGATTATCGCCGCCCATGGACATGCAAGGCGTCACACGTGCTTTATGGTATGGTATGGTATGGGGAGGAGGATGGGGATGGGGGAGGAGTTGGGGAATGGGCCTCCAGTATCCCCACTCACTCGGTGAAACACAGCGCAGGGGCTGTTTCACACCGGTTTTCTGTGAGGCCGTGGTATCACTCCACAAGATTGAGCAAAGTTGACAAATATGTTGAATTTGACGATTAAATCCTCCTTTTGGCATTTTATAAAGCTGTTAAACAGTTGCACGTATTCCAAATATAGAATCATCACACGAAAGCAATCGTTTATCCCTTTAATCTGCAAAGTAACAAAATATATTATTTACATATATATACGAATCAAGTTGTTCCCAATCGGTTCCTGATCTTCTCGCGTTTTTTGCTGAGATTAAAAATGAATAAAAAGCTCTTCTGGTAGATAGAACTTGAGTACGATCCTGTTTCCACTACATTACGGTTTAAGCTTGTGTAATGGTGTTGAGAAATTCACACAACAGATTAGCGAGACTTTCTAAAGTGTAAGAAGCCACAATGGTGGGATTTAAAGTCCTAAAAAATTCTTTAAACAGCTATGAGTGAATCGCTTATAGATTTAAAAAATATAGCTAATTTTTTTTCTTTTTCGCTGTGAATAGTTATAGCGCCTATGTATTATTATAATATGGAAGTAGTTTTTGCATCAAAGAGTGATAAATATCCTTATGAATTTCGTATTTTAATATTGGTAGGATATCATAAGAACCATCTCGACACGTACTAATGTATATTTAATTCTGGGCAGAACATTACTGACAAATTGTCTCTTATTTCGATCTATAGACAAATAACATTTGCTATAATGTATTAGTTTCTCCATTTTAATTAACGTTAATTTTATAGACAAATATTTAATCAAGATATCACTCTGGTTAAAAAAGTATCGAACTATGGCTTAAATATCCACGATACGCGAGCAAAGGTGTATTCAAAAAGTGATAAGCAATACAAAAAGTAGTAACGAGTTGTAATTAGCCAGGATTCTACACCAGCTACGAACGCGACAAACGCGATCAAAACAACGGCACGTTCTACTTGTACCTATCTTGCAGTCTGCGTGGAGACGCAACGTAACGTGTACTTGTTCTGTAGGTGACCACGCGGGAGATCATGCTTGATTCACTGTGACGAATGACTGTTTCTTCGAATTTTGGATATGAACGATGGAATTCTCCAAACATGTTTCTCAAAAAATACTATTGTCTTACTTAAGTCTGTACTTTTAAGTATGAGCTTTCAAGTAAAATTGTACTGTACTACCCCATGATTTAAAAAGTAATAACCAAAATCACTGTCGGCACAACAATCGTCCCATTGAATCATACCCACGTACGACACAACCCTAAGTAGGTATTTACTAAACTTCTGTGAGATCTATTTGCACAATATGTTTGAAGCTACCTACAAAGAATATCGGACTAACGAAGACTTTTTAGTGTTATATAAGACCCTAATCTCATTTTATTTATATAGGATAATGAAACCTTAAGCAAAAAGTTTCTCTGGGAATGGTTAACTCTGTGTAAGCAATTTCTACGAAAGTAGCAAAAATATTAATTGCTTTTCTGTTATATTGTTACAAGTAATACGTATAGCGATATTTTATATTACATATTTAATTAATAACACCCTTTTGTAACATATCTAAACCTACATACATAGCAATGTAAAAATTGACCGCTTATAAAACACCTATAATACCATCTCTACGAACGAATGCTTGAAACAAATCTAGGAAGTTATAAAATTAACATGCGTTTAATTGTCGTGTTGAAATTTAACATACCTATAGATATGTGTATATTTGGTATGAAAAAAGTATAATTTGGTATTTTGTTCCCATGAGGCGCCTGGAAATCTCAACGACTTATATGTATCATGTAAGACTCATAGTGAGTTTGAATGGCTAATAGTGGTGCTTTTATATCTTTTTGTATTTATTTTATTCGGGTTCAGTTATTGTTTTCAGTTTCATTAGAATATAATTATTATAAATAATGCCTGATCTACACTGACTAAATAATTACGCTAGAGTTCTGATTCCCTATCTTATATTTTTAACAGTCCACTACTGCTGCATAGACATATGCCTCTTCTCAATTAAGAGGTTTTGGCTTGAGAGCTTGCTTCAAGTTTTTTTGTTTGCTATAGTGTGTGATATTGCGCAGTTTGCTTCTTTAGTTGTCTTTTATGACACCCATTGTATGAATAGGAATGGTGACATGCCGTATTCTTTATCCTACGCCGTACGAACGATAATAATGATGATAATTCATTTTTCTCGACTATCAAAAAAAAAACTTTATGAACTGTAATTTATGACAGAATTTTCGGTAAAGTTACCACCTAATAAATCAAATACGAAAACACCTTAAACTTAATGAAATATCTTATTTCTACACCAATGTGAGCAAAGACAATCTAAATTTATAATCAAGTTCAAGCATTCTGAGAAGTCATAAATTCAAAACACGTAGTCTACATCTGTTTCAGTTTGAACAAGAGATGATTCCGTTACCTTCCTTGATTGCTACATAGCTAAAAACGTGGATATTGAATTCAATAGATTTTACAAGTCATAGAAAATAATATTTTGCCCTTTTTGGTGCACTGGTAGCGTTTGCGACTACTGTGCTTGAGGTCTCGGGTACAATTTCCGCTTCGAACCAAGTTTTTGTATGACTTGCAAATATTTGTTTCCGACTACGTTTTTTGATTTTTGAGTAAAGCGAAAGAGTAATTACCTAATGGTAAAACACCACTCATGGCTACCTGCAACTAAGACTCTGCATGGCATGCATTTAGCATTACCACCCTGAGTCCCCCAGGCTTAAGGGGGAGAAAATTTTGCTTCGATAGCGGTAAGGTGGGCTTAAATACACCTTGTAAGCAACAGAGAGAATTCACGCAACAAATTCTCAGCTACAAACATACGTACGAATTTATTTATACATACAAATTAAAACTAACTAACTAGAACGATCAATATCAGACGCGAAAGCTCTACAAATAGCACAAATAACTTCGACTTTCATCGTTATGGATTCATTTACAACTGGAGATGGAACCATCCACTGATTAAATGCAAATTTCTTAGTTAGGGCGTCGTGCAGACTCGATGCCTGAAACATGCTTCGTTTCGATCTACAAATTAAACAATCAAATGAGCCACACCAAAACTTTTACTATATACTTATCAAGTTTACTTTATTCTGTTATTTGGTATTAAATTTTGGAAACAACTAAATACATAAATTATGTACCGCAAAATTATTATTATTGAACTTTAAATAACATAAAATAATTCCTTCACTTCAGAAATATATTCACAATGTGTTGGTATTTAATCTAAAATGAGTCGTTTGTCGAGTTGTTAGCATAAGCGACTGCCAATCAAGAGGTAATGGGTTTGAATCTCGGGTTGGATTGCTGTTGGGTTTTTCTTATAAGAAATAATTAATAGTAGCCCGGAATATAGAAGATGGTGGTGTTCCCGCCTGTGCCTCGGGGAACACGTTAAGCCGTCGGTCACGGCTGTCATGAACACCTACGAATCGTTATTGGGAAGTCAGTCCCCATCAAATATAATGAGAAACAGTTAAACCTTAGAATTCAGTTCACGCTCAGGGTTATGGAGGTCCAACGCCAGTCGCTAAGAGGAAAAACTGATTTTCAGATGAAACCGGTTGAACTAGTAGCTGATTTAATTTAATCTTGTCAATAATAAAAGCTAGGAACATGATGAGCTGATATATAATAGATCCTAATAACTATGTGAAATTTGAAATAAATGAAATATAATAATGAAACAAATATGGTGGACGTTATAATGGTGAACATCTGTCTGCAATCACAAATAATTCTATTTACTTAGTTTCATTTCTTTTCATCCAGAGACCAGACTGTTTTGTTGTACCCTATTTCATAAAAATAACATGGAAAATGTTGAATAGCAAGTCTAATAGGAAAGTCTGACTGTTACAGATTACCTATATTATTAAAGTTTCTAAAATGCATAAATATCATAAACATTACCTTCCTATTGCCATGGAAATCATATTCCAGTAGTAACAGTCACATTTACAAATATCATATTTCAGAGTAAAATTTCGATTTCTCGGTAACTAATCTGGTGCGATATGTTTGGCGTAGCGGTAAATCCAAATAAATGCCAGGGTATCATCATCGGGAGTAACCGTCGTATTAGCCAGTAAGACCTTGCTTCACTTCCACCACTTAGCTAAGATGGTATGATTATTCCATACTGTGAAAGTGTGAAGGACCTCTGATTGTATATCGTCACAACTCTCAGCTGGCGATAAGAAGTTGCATCTGTGTGCCAGAAAGTCACAGGCTCGTTACGGAATCTTTATAGGCTTAAGAACTTTCTGCCAACGAAAACTAAAGTAATGCTTGTCCAGACCCTTATAATCTAAATTATCGACTATGGTGACGATGGTGAGCTTGATCGTCTTCTTAACCATTGCATTCGATTCATATTCAACTTACGGAAATATGATCACATGTCCGAGTATCGGTCTCATTTGAAGTGACTTCCAATTCGCCAACGCAGACAGATACGGGCGTTAACAACCCATTATTCTTTATTCTTCTCTTCAAGCTCTCCTTCCTACCTAACTACTCAATTTCAGTATCTATTTTCAAACCACACTAAATACCTTAGGTCTTCCAACAACACGCTTCTGCAATGTCCCACTCACCGCTCTAATTTTCTTCACTCAACCATCTTCGTACAAGCTGTCCTACTACGGAACGAGCTCCCTCTCGAGATCAGGATGGCTAAAACTAGGCAAAGTTTTAAACACTTATTGTGGAAACATTTTCTACACATTCTATCAGATCCACATTGATACCATCGTACTGTCCCCATATAAAAATTATATTGCGTATATATTATGTACGTCACTACTAATGTGCATAAAGTATAAATTAAAAAAGAAATAAAATAAATAAAACTCAAGTAGAAACAAACATATAATTATAGATGTCAAAAAAGATCTCTCAACGAAATTATAAATAATAATACTTGAGATAAATGAAAAAACAAACAAACAACAACCCATAATGTCCCACTGCTGGGCTCGGGTCTCCTCTCAGGAGAGGGTTAAGGCCATACGTCCCCACGCTGGCCAAGTGCGGGTTGGGGACTGGCAAGAATACGTTGTGGCTACGTAAATCTTGCCGTTGGATGTTTTTAAGCCGCCCGAAGGCCTCCAACTAAGCTTCACGACTGTTTTCGTATGATAACAACCGGGACCGACTGCTTAACGTGACCTCCGAATCACGGAGACGCTCATGGTAACATGCCACCAGCGGTCACCCATCCAGGTACTGACCGCGCCGTCGTTGCTTACCCTCGATGATTGTTTCTAATCACCGAGTGCAACTGGGCTATGAGCGCCACATGAGATTAATGAACTTTACTGATAAAAGACAACTATAACTATATGAAATGCTCGTTAAGCACTTAACCTTTCAAAATACAAAAAGCTATGGGTGAAATTTCACAAAACAAGAAACAAGTCGGTTGAAGAACAGTGCTAGTATAAGTGGTTCTAAAATCTTTTATAATTGCTTTGCGTTCCCTCAGTGGGACTTAAGGAATTCCTTTTAAAATTTATGTTATTTCTATTTCGTGAGAGATTTTGGCGGCGCAATAAAATTTATTTTACTATACTACACTTTATTATGATAAGGTTTCTTTTGTAACTTATTTCTATTCTTTTTTTCAAGAATATTCTTAAAATGTATTTTCGCTAGTGCGGGTTGAGGATTGGCACGACAACGTTGTGGCTACGTAATCTTGCCGTTGGATGTTGTTAAGCTGCCCAAAGGACTTTAATTAAGTTTTACGACTGTTATCTTATTATAACATTCGGGACTAATTACTTAACGTGATTTCCGAAATACGGAGACGTTCATGGTATCATGTTACAAGCACATGTACAGTCACCCATACAGGTACTGACCGCGCCGTAGTTGCTTACTTAGATTGATTCCAATCACCGAGTGCATCGGGGTTATGGGCACCACGTTCTGGTTTATCTTTGTTAATTTTGTGTTTTTATTTATTCCCACGTATTTGGCATCCAACAGTAGTTCCCTAAGAGTTCTCAGCAATTCATGAAGAGTAAATTGTTCAAAAGTTAAGACTCAACAGGTAGTTCGAAACCTATTAATATTTAGGCAAATAATTTCTCGTCAACTTCAATGGCTTAAATGCCTATTAAAGCCACAAAAAGACATTGTAAAGTTATTTTTGATTACTATTTTTCAACAAAGGAATCTTAAATCTCCTGTGTACGCGATACGAATGATTCTCACCTACTATGTTTTGTTCTGATTTATACTGTGTCCTGTATACAATAATTAGCTGTTCAGAATATCGCAAGGACATTGTAATAGAGATATACGTAGAGCCGAATAGTACCACAATAACACAAAGCAACACGTGGCCCTGCAAAATTTTAATTTACACTTACATGAATCTTTGTAAGAAACTATACCCACAGTTATATTTACACAATTATATTTATTATATATTTATAGATCTGGTTAAGAACTTTATATGATTGCCAGCCCCGATTTTACTTTTAAGAAGCCATATCAGCAGAAGCATTAGAGTTGATACATATTTTATATACTAGTGCACTATAATATCTCCCGAGTAGTTGGCTGGTCCCCGTTGAGACTAGCTGCCGTGGTTGAAATAGACCATGGAGAACAACATCATCATATTCTTAACTCACACCTCTACAAAATCTGTCATCAATCAATCAAAAGTAAATAATCCATCTCTAAATTATAGCTTTACGTACTCATACCGACATTAAATCTATTAAATGTGCCATCCTGCCACTTTCGTATGCCCTCAAACTGTCCTTTTATCAGATAATCATAAAAACTTTTATTGTTGTCCTTACTCTCCTGATTTAAAACGTGACATCATAAAATATTCAAAATTGAGGATTATGCATTATCAATGGGTGATTTATAGACCACTCCCTTGATTCCTAATGTTAAAATAAATTTCTCCATGCTTGTAAAATGTTCATAAATATGATTTTAATTTACTGCTAACAGTGTGACCCGAGACCAGCAGCGGCGTCCCACTGCTTATATGCTATTATATGCTGCCCTTATGGGTAGTTGATGACTGCTAACAAATAGGTTCTATGTCCTTTCCCCGCGATTTCTACATCCATGTTGACATAGGTTCAAAAAACATAGGAGTATTAACTAAGGAAATGGCATTTAAAGGATCATAACAATGTGCAGTTAGTTAAAATCAAATCAACAGAGACTTTTAAACATTCCGAAATAAATATTCAAATAAATATTATAATAAATATTCACTAAGAACCAGCCCTTTTCAGAGCCAATAATATATTTTCAAGCGTGTGTTTCGGCATACATTAGTTTCTAAATAATGCAGAAATTATCTCACCAGAAGCAAGAATCCGTGAAATGAACAATGTGGACGGATGTTTATACGCATTTTGTTCCACTGGTGATGTCTTATACAAAAAAAACTGGATGATCGAGCTGTGCTCAGTATTTTTTTTGGTTGATTTTGAATTAAACTCACTGAAATGATATAAGATAATGAATAACGTAAAGAAACAATTGCAGAAATGATTTAAGTTCTGGTGTTTCATTTTTAAGGCTTTGTACCTCAAAATCAAAAAACGGAATCCTTATAGAATTACTTTGTTGCCCGTCTGTCTGTCTGTCAAGACCCCTTTTTTATGGAACGTGTGGAGGTATCAAGCTGAAATTCATATCAAATACCACTGCTCCTTGAAGTTGTGGAAAAATCTAATTTCTAAGCCAAAAGATACAGCCGTTTATATTGCATATTTTCAACACTCGCAAGGGTACCAAAATCTTTACTTTCCGTGAACACATTTGATACGAAGCAACGTCACATAGTACAGATAAGCGAAAAATTTCGTAAAGCAGAATTTTTTTTAGTTACATCATATTATAAAAATAGTTGTATTCATTTTACCCTTACTACCCCTTTCCTCACGAACATCATTTAGCGTTTTTATAAATACCACAACTTTTAATTATATACCAACAAGTTTGAACGGAACCCTTAGTGAGCAAATACGACTAGCACTTGTCCAGTTTTCAACTACTAATCTTACTGTATACCATAATTTATTTATACTCGTGGCTGTCTTTGTAGTTAGAACATCAACCGCGGGTAATGTCACGCGACGAAGCTAGTCTAAGGTAGTCCATGTGATTAATTATACTATAACGGCTTATATAATTATGTTAGTTCAGGAGTCTTACTTATAAAATGCGCTTAGTTTGGAAACGTACAAAATTAACGATATAGGTAAAAAAATATATAAATACCAACACCGTCTTCTAAATCCACGCGTCTCTATGCATGACTACGGAACCCTATTCTATGCATGGCCAGACAGGCACTTCGCTAGTTTTTGGAATAAAAATAGCGACCCCACTAGGCTTCGCACGGAAGTCTTTGAAGTTCTCTAATTTTCTCTATTGTAATATGCATGTATTACATAGTTAGGAACATTCTCATGCATCAAAATATAAACAGTAATTTAAAGATTTAAGTGAACAGACATCGACAGTGACTTTATTTAGTACTGCGTAAAGACGATCAAAAACAGTATTCTAGTTAACAAGAAAGAAGACAAACATGCAATGAAAATTTCAGTTCTAATATTTACAAGGCTAAAAATAAAATATTGATTTTATATACCACTTATCATTATACGAGCTCCTTCGACTCGTTTCATCACAATGCGGATTTATTTCAAGGTGGGAATAACACAGTTAGTAGATATATTATATCGTTTTGCGATAGACATTATGTCTATTGAAAAGATGTATTAATAAAAGAAGATCCTAAGTAACAATTTAAATATGTGTTATGTTGATACATATATTAACGAACTATTGAGATTCAATAAAAAAATAGTAATCGGATTCCCTTAAAAACCTTCCATCCTTCATCTATTTCTGAAAAATGAGGCCCTCATAGCCCAGTTGCACTTGGTGATTGGAAACAATTACCGAGGGTAAGCAACGACGGCGCGAACAGTACCTGGATGGGTGTCTCTGGTGGCATGATACCACGAGTGTCTCCGTGATTCCGAGGTCATATTAAACAGTCGGTGTCGATTGTGATCATATGATGACAATCGTGAAACTTAGTTGGAGGCCTTTGACTGGCTTAAAAACATCCAACGGCAACATTACGTAGTCACCACGCTGTCTTGCCAGTCCCCAATCCGCACTAGCGTGGGGACGTATGGCCTTAACCCTCTCCTGAGAGGAGACACGAGCCCAGCAGTCGGCCATTATGGGTTCTTTATTGATTGATGAAAGCTGAACTGCTTCAAAAACTAAGCGGATAGACAGCGAAAACAACTATACTTTATACCAATATAATAATACTTTGGACATTTAAATACATAACGCCATCTAGTCCCAAACTAACCAAAGCTTACGCTATGGGAACTAGACATAAATGCAAATATACTTTTTTGTAAAATATACGTATTTAAGTAAAACCATCGAGACTCCGAAAATGTATTATTACGTAAAAATAACATGCATGCAAATTTTTAATATATAATTTTAATATCCATTAAAATAGTATATTTAAAATTTCCTACCCAGTAAATAAATAACATGCTTTGCTAATGATTTTGGTAATTAAAAGGAGCCATGTCACGTTTTTCATTTAGACTTAATTTTTGAGTAAATAGCCTGAAACATATTTATCTTAATTGTTTAATCTTAGTCAATTGTCTTAGTTATCTTGTAATTAGCTAGAATTTACTTAGGAATCACTTGACTTCAGTAAAACTCGGAATGATGTAGCCTTTTGCTCCGCGCTAGTTTTCCTTTGTTTGGTCTTATGATCTATGAAATATCACGTAGCTCGGTGTATCGCTTGATATAAAGCATCCTCCAACTACCTCCACTGTTCTCTGTTGCCGGGACTCTTGTCTAGTATGGTCCTAGGGCCAGGCGAAGATCATCCTACCCTAGTGGACGTTTTCGTTGCCTTGCACCATCCCTTGGTTTTTTTTTTACGTGGTAAAATGCCTTTACGCACTTCGCTCCCCCCCGCGGGGACAGGGGGTTCACTTTGTGTGGGACTCCTGACTGACTCGCCAGACTACACACTAAACCACCACGGTGTGCCAATCTGCGCCTGAGACGGGAGGGATCCGGGAACCGCTTTCTTACGCCATCCGGACCCCTCCCAGCACCTGTCTGCACTGAAGCAGGCACCGTCTCTAGATGTTAAGACCTCTCAAAGTGGGCGACATACGGCACACGCGTAACGTCGCCACCCTCGCGGGTGGCCTGTAAACCCTTGGATACCACAACGTAATATGTCAAACATAGGAAGATGCATGTTTTGAACGTTTTCCGATTCATGGATATACTCAGTCTTTGCTTTTCATTATATCCTTGTGGGAACAATTCTTCTTCCAATTACAAACTATTATTTTGTTAATCTCCTGGTTTTCATCTGAGGTAATATACTGGGTGATATTATTTATCCTAAATAACTAGTGGAGCCAGGCAAGGGGGGTTCCTTCTCTCCAAAACTATTCACTGATGTGCTTGAAAGTGTCTTCGGAGGAGTAAAATGGGACGATTACGGCCTCAATATCAATGTCAACTGACTAAACCGTTTAATACAGAGATACTACAAGAAATACAAAAAAGGTACAAACTCTGGCATACAAAAGCAAGGAAGCTAGTCTTGTAATTAACACAAACAAAACTATATTGATAACCAACTCCACAGGAATGGACATTGAACTGCAAGGGAAAAGCTTGAATATGTCAACGAGTATGTTTATTTAGGACGAATAATAAAACTAGGAACAATATTCACATAAATATATCTCAGAGTCTCAGACTGCTGGTTCCTATAGGCAGATAATTAAATAAGGCTCGCTATGCCAAATTTTTAAGCCACGCAATCAATCGTTTATGCTGCAATTTTTTGACACTCGCAAGGGAATCAAAACCTACAGCGTAGATTCCGTGAACTCAGAATCTTTAAATCTGGTACGAGGCAACGTCTTATAGCACAGGTTAAGCGAAAAATGGCTAAAAACATTAATTTTTAGTTACAGCATGTAAAATAATATTTATGTTGCAAATTTTGACACTCGCAAGGGAAGCAAAACAAACAGCGTAGTTTTCATGAACTCAGAATCTTCAAATTTGGTACGAAGCAACGTCTTATAGCACATATAAAGGAAAAATTATGAAAAGCATAATTTTTTTGTTACTTTTACCTACAGGTTTGTACGGAACCGGACCCTCGGTGTGCGAATCTTTTTCGATATTTTTACGATTCTCTACACAACACTAATCGAATATTTTTACGATTCTCTACACAATCACAGTGACGACAGAAAAACGAAGATTTTTGTAATAGGAGCCCAGTTTCAGATAAATATTATTCAGCGTTAAAGGGAAGCTTAGAAGCACTCAGTAAAATTACCTTAGTTCTTGACACTGTCTGTGTTTGTTACTTTTGATAATTACTTTCTAAAAGGTTTTGAAGCAATTGAATTGATTGTGATGATACAAATTTGCAAAATGTCTTAGGCACTTTTCTTGCTTTGAATATACTTTGAACTTTCAGAACGCAATTACAGGTATTATAATAATTACACAATGAACAAAGTAAGAACATAAACAAGATATAGTAACCAACACTCAAACGGTAAAACTTTGCATTTTCGCCGTATGGTGATGGATTAAGAAAATGGAATGTCGCCCGGTGTCGTAAGAAGCGAATAAGGAAGCAAACTAGGTAAGACAAATATCACAGTTAAAGTAGGGAAAACTTAAAAGAAGCCCTGCATACTCATCTAATATGACCTTAAAACCTGCAAGAAAAGAGCGTACTCTCTTAAAAGAACGGCAACGGACTTGTGACGCCTCTGGTGCTGCGGGTGTCCATGGGCGGCGATAATCGCTTATCATCAGGCGATACGTCTGCTCGTTTGCCATCTATATCATAAAAAAAACTGTTGATGCTATTGAAGAAGAAAAACAGTACCATAAAACTAAATTTAAAATTAGCTTTGCGAAATCGTTGAAGTTAAATCGATAATTTAAAATAACTTACCTACTGATTGACGTAAACACTCAACTCACGGGGAGATTAAACGATGAATTCAGCGGTTGTCGTAATCACTCCCTATTTGCTCTTGTAAACGGATTAGAGAAAGCGGCAAAATCGACACGTGGATTCGAAATTGATTTTATCTTAATGTAGTGTTAGCGTTTATTTTATAGTAAATAGTTCTAAGACTATTTGTCTTTATATGTGGTTGTACGTGCGTTAAAGTGGCTTTTATCAAGTTGCTAAACTGTCTGTAATTTGTTCCAATATCCTATGTGAAGATTTCTTTTTTCTGGACTACAAATACCTGTATGTTATAGCTAAGGTGTAAAAGTGTGAAAAACAAATTCGTGTTATTAAATGACCCACAAGTTTTATATTCTAAAGACATCGAATGTTTACTTCATTATAACAACGATAATAAACGTAACATAGTCGAGGTTAAAAGAAAATTAGACTTTTTAAATATGAACACGAATTTAAATGCTATTATAATTTATTTAAAGCTTTCATTGATGTTTTAATTGTTCTACAATAACGTACAGTAATACTCCGGTATGGCATTGAGTCAGTAATAAGTAAGTATTATTGGTTATTTCAAAATGTTTATATTGTTATAGTTTATACCGTGGGAGAGCCACGCTTCGGCATGAATGGGCCGGCTCGACTTGCGCTGTGTTTCATCGAGTGAGTGATAATACCGGAGGCCCGTACCCCAATCCCTCCTCCTATCCTCGTCCCCATTCCCCAAAGGCCGGCAACGCACTTATGACACCTTTGGTGTTACGGGTGTCCATGGGCGACGGTAATCGTTTACCATGAGGCGATACGTCTGCTCGTTTGCCTCTTATACCATAAAAAAAATGTTTATACTCTCGATTGTCGGCACTTGATGGAACTTGTTGCAACATATTCTAGAATTAAAATCACTTGTTAAGTACAAGTGATTCCATAATTTTATTTATTTATGTTTACACCTGATCGGTTTCACCTTATTGCATCATCAATGGTCTACTACTATATCAAATCTTCACATCTATTTTAAAACCCAACAACTGCGGGTACATGAAAATATGAGTGTGTTAGGAATTTTCCCCGAAAATAGGGAAATTGTAAAATATTTTTCTTTTACCAACGCTAATTGTTAAATTCCAAACTTGTAAAATTGCACAAAGTTTAAATTATTACATGGAATTACCAATTACAAAATCTAACAAAGTATTTTAATAATTGAAATCATGTTAATCATGAAAAAAAAATAATGAAATGATTATGTCATATCCTTTTTATATTTAATGTCTAAATTTGTGTCTGTACTCTCTTGTAAAACTGTAATACGGTGTACAAATAAAGAGTTTTCTGTGTATTTATCTATTATATTAAAATATATTTCAAAAATTTACGAAAGTCATTGAAATTATAAACCATAATAAATTTTACGGTAAGTTAATTAAAAAAAAAATCTACGGACACTTAAAATATAATTAAAGAACTTGTATAAAATTATAAAGTACTTCAAGACGACCCATTTTAAATTTAGAAACAACAAGCGCTTGTACTGTCTTCGTCTAAATTATTAAAGATCTTATAACAAATGATGTAGATGAAATAACTTGAAATAATTCAATAGTGGTGAATTATTGATATCTAATTGTTGATTTCAAACCTTGTCAGGATTCCCTATTGGCAGCCTATTAATTTCTAAAGCCTCCAAAGTGGTTCATTTTCTGCCTTTGTTACAGACATAAGAGTATTATCAGTGACATTTTGATAGAAACGGTTGTTGATCCACAAATCATAGTTGACTAGAACACACCATATAAGTAATTTTGGAGCAATACTTTCAAATTTTCAAATGTAATATTTAAACAATTAGATGGCCTGATTATGGGGAGTCCTCTCTCTACACTTTGTGTAGATATTTTTATGAATTACGTAGAAAAATAAATCTTAAATTCAGGAGATACACGAGTATTAAAACAAACTGAATAAAAGGGACCAGTAAAATGATACCTAATGATACTACAAAATTTTCTCCCAACAGCCACTAAAATTGCACTTGCACAATCCCTTCTTCTTCCTATACTTGATTACGCTGATGTCAGTTATCTCGATATCACGGAGGAGCAACTTGACAAACTGGAGCGCCTTCAAAACTTTTGTATTAGATTCATATTTAGACTACGCAGATATGATCATGTATCTGAATATCGCAATCTGCTCAAGTGGCTCCCAATTCGCCTTCGATGGAATGCTCATATTCTTTCCCTACTTTATAATATTCTATTTCATCCGTGCACTCCACCTTACTTAAAGGAACGCTTTGTTTTGCTTTGTGACACACATGCGAGATCCCTGAGGTCATCTGAATTTCTGGAACTGGCAGTGCCAACTCACTGCACCAGTTTTTATGATAAGTCGTTTACTGTCCAGGCGGCCCGACTGTGGAATGAATTACCAATGGCTATAAGGAGTGCCAAATCTTTGCCCATTTTCAAAAAAATGCCTGAAGAACATTACCTATCTTCCTAAGTTCTGATTTGCCAAAAAAATTTTTTTTATTATTATTATTTTTCATTCATTTATATCGAAAGTGTAGATATTGTATGTATTTATATATTTATTTGACTGTATTAATGTGTAACACTAAATCTTTTATTGTTAGTATTTGTCTTAATTGAATGATTCCCTTTAATTATTTATTTTTTTCACACCAAATTACCCATGAATTCGTATTTCTACAGTCAATTTGTCCATCTAAAGGTTGCCTGGAAGAAATTGTTTTTTAGCGATAAAGCCGCCATTTGTACATGGTCGTTTATATGTTATGCTCCTGAATGTAAACTGTTTTAACTGGTATACAATAAAGTTTATTCTATTCTATTCTATTCTATTCTATTCTATTCTATTCTATTCTATTCTATTCTATTCTATTCTATTCTATTCTATTCTATTCTATTCTATTCTATTCTATTCTATTCTATTCTATTCTATTCTATTCTATTCTACCTAAAGTTAATATATTGTTTACAAATTTCTGCAAAGTTAATAGTTCTACGAAAAAGGACCAAGTATGGAACCCTGTGGCACTCGTGATGACTTGACAACCTTCCGATGTCACTGGTAGTCAATATTAGCACAAACTAGTAAGAATTGCAAGTTTAAATAGCTTAGAAGCCGTTTCGTAAATGTTTTTGAATTATCAAACACTTCAGACAGCAATTTCATTAAGGGTAGTACTTAACATAAATTCTGATTTCAAAAAATGGATTAAGTCACGCATGACTTTTCAATGAAATAAACTCAGTTGTCATGAATTTGACATGAGCTCTGACTACAACATACATTATTGTAAACGAGTTGGAATCAACAACCTGTTGCATTAAATAAATCTCTTCCAATTCATGATTTATCAATTAAAATTATAAATTTAATAGGATTAAACCTGATTAAGCGTTAAATTTTAAATTTGCAGTAGACAAGCGTAAGTCTTTATAAAGAATTCGTCAACAGTCTTTAGCAGTCTACTATTGAACATATGCCTATCTTTAGAAAGGAGACAGGCCCACTATACCATGCAAGCCTGACGGGTGAGTTTAGGGATTTTTTCAAGATTTTTTTTATCCTTTGCAGTGAAGTTATTCTACATAGTTTAATCTCTTAGTTGCTTCTTACGATACTCATGCGACAAATAGTGTTGGATACAATCTACATCCCTAATCCGTCACAACGCGGTAAGAATTCAAAACATTTTTCCTGTTAACTATCTGAAATGTGACCTATATCTAGACAAATCTATAAACTTTACCTGCATTGGGCATTTGTTAGTCTGTAATGTCGTACCCTTTACTTCGTCAGGGTACAATCAGGATACCGTGAGATAAACATCTGTAATTTCAGAAAACAGGTTTGGGCGACTCATGAAATATAAGCTTTTATAATTTTACACTCAACCCATATTATCGTTCTATCTACAGAAATAATAATTTACACTTTAATTAAGAAATACAATATTAATATTTACATGTTGCTTACAATTTTCAAAGTTTTAAGCGTTTCTTGAAGTAGAACTTTGGGTTATATTGCTTGCGTACACGTAGAGTTATTAATAAGCTGAGTACCTCATTATTGTCGAAATATTTGTACATGAATTAATGTAAATTAAAGCATGTCTACTTCTTCTCTCTTCCCCGGTCCCGTTATATCGGGCAGGGTTTCTTCAACTGTCAAGTCCTGTCTTGGATCGTCGGTTTTATTAACTGGTCTTGAAGTGTCTTTCAATATTTGACCATCGGGTCATTGGTGGACGGCCCTTGTCTCTTAATTAATTTAAATTATTGCATGTACCTATAATAATTTATTCAGTAGTGTTATATCATTATCAAAAACACATAATGTCCCACTGCTGGGTTCAAGTTTCCTCTCAGGAGAGGATTAAGGCCATACGTCCCCACGCTGGCCAAGTGCGGATTGGGGACTGGCAAGAATACGTTGTAGCTACGTATCTTGCCGTTGCATGTTTTTAAGCCGCCCGAAGGCCTCCAACTAAGCTTCACGACTGTTATCGTATGATAACAACCGAGACCGACTGCTTAACGTGACCTACGAATAACGGAGACGTTCATGGAAACATGCCACCAGCGGTCACCCATCTCGGTACTGACAAAATACCGTAATAGTAAATAATAATTTTATACATTTAACCGGTTACAAAGTCGAAACGAGCGAATTCAAGATTGGTGCGCTTAAATATGAGATTTAGATTTCATGAAATATTATAAAGAATACACCTGGCCCTGGCTTTAGCTTTCAAAACAAAACGAATGGTTGACACACGATAATTAGTTGGATCTTCTTTCATCTACGCGTTACAACCTGAATTGTAACAGAGTTAATATGTATAACACAAACACAGCCATTGAAATGATACATTAAAGAAGCTCTTGTGCCAGATGCTACAAGCAAAAAAACCATCGTGAATGAATGTTCTATGATTATCATGAAACTCTAAAAGCCGCTTAGGTGTTATGTTAACATTTTCCTCAAATTAAAATGTGACAGCAATACTAACGATTAAAAATTGTAACCAATTGCTGGGGATTATAATTGTGGTCTTATTTTAATAGCACACAGTATAAAAACGTTATTTTAAATGGCCGACGATGATTTATTAGCGAGTTTATTTAACAACAAAAGCCTAATTATTTATTTAAAAACATCTGTGGTCACATCAGAATTAATCTCTGACAGAATAAAATTAAGGGTCATTATAATGGTGATAGATGTTACGTTATATAAATTTATTTAAAAACTAACTGCACACTGCGAGGTATAGCTAGTCTGAAATAAAAGCAGCCTTTTTAAACCAAACAAGGTTTTTGTTTTTGTTAATAATTACCTTTCTGGTATATAGAAAATATACCAGAAGATAACTATAAACTTTGATTAAAAGAGATAAAATATAATTATACCAATATAACTGCATTCAATAAATCTAATATATTTTAGTGGGGTCCTGATGTATCGCTGTATTGTTAAGTGTATTAATTTGATAACATCAATTAGCATAACACGAAGTACACCTGATCTCACGCGTGGGTTAAATTTAGGAGCTGATGAACTGAACTGGCACTAATTTGAATTGATTCACTTCTAAATGTGAAGCTATCGGAAATTTGGCAGCCTACTTCAAGAACTTCAGTTAGTTTGAACTCTAACTAATTTGATAATAGGCTCGTAATCAATGTATTTAGGACTATATTCACTTGTTATTTTGATAAGGTCATTGAAAATTAAATTTCAAGGCGATTCCATTAGTAAGTAATTACTTTCTTGAACTGTTCGGGATTAAAAGCTAGGTTCGTAGGGCCTGAGTGCTCGTGCTATGTTTAAACAACTAGCTTAGCAATTGATCAACACGGTCAGACGGTCAGACGGTCCCCATTCCATGTCATGCACATTTTTTTTATATTTTATTATTAATTCCATCACGACGAAGACTTGAAGACTCGAAGACTTAGAATTGAAGACTTGAAATACTTGACATTGGCAGAAATAGCTGATCCGGCTGATTGCCATTCATCAAAAGAAGACATGCTCTTCATCGTAACAATGCTACCAATCCCTTGGAAACCTAGTATTTTAATTTAATTTGAGAGTACTCTTAGTCTGGCCATAAATATTGTTATAATTAAAAGTAAACAAAACATATTTTGAATGTCATTTTTATACAACTATTCATTGTGTTTTCTTATTTTCGCGCCAACGCATTGTAAAATATTTTATGATTTTAAAATGAAGTGGGGTTTAAAAGATACCCGAATGCTGTGATTGCAATACATAAAGTAGGTATGGAGGCAATTTCATTTTTTTAATCTCCATACGCTTGTTATTAGTAAAATGTTTGTGTACCGGACTATTAATAGGTAAAGCAGTATTGTGTTTTAGCAAAGCAAAAAAAAATCAAAGAATTCCTGTCCGAAAGTAAAATATTTTATCTCGGGAGATGAAGATAGCACCTAGAACCATGTCGCTTATTTTAAAAGACGACTTAGGACTTACAGACTATAAGCACTGGTCTCACAGTCTACAGATCAGGAGGTCACAAAAAATTAGTTCATGAATGAATTTTTTATTAGTTTTAATCAAGCAATATTCTAACAAACAAAATTACCGTGTTTATCCAGAAAGCTCTAAAGCTTTAAGCTTCAGCTAAGCTTCCCCATTAGTCAAAAGAATACAACATGGGCATAATCCGACTTCAGAGAAGGTTTGTTGGGGTGTTAGTTATAAAGAAATGAAATATATTTTAATGAAAAAGGTATCAAAAAACCAGCATAAGTGTATCAAGATACTATTTTTAAGTAGGTAGTTAAGCCCTTTGCCATGCTTAATAATCAAGAATGGTCTTTTCAGCAAGACTCGGCGCCGTATCATAGAGCACAGAAAACCGGTGTGGAACAGCGCCTGCGTTGTGTCTTACCGAGTGAGTAAGAATACCGGAGACCCATACCCTAACCCCTTCCTCCTCTGGGGTTTCCACACAGGAGGGAGCCATCTAGAAACCGTAGGTGGCCCGAGGTTTGTTGGGTTTCCTTCCTAGGATGTACCTGGTTCCCCGGCTCCAAGTACCTGCTTCCACATGCCACATGAGGTGGTATCCGAGGGGATTTCCGCACGGGAAAAATAAAAAAAAGGTGCTCAAGCTTGTACATAAAAAAACGTTTCAATGTTTATTTGGTTGACAGTTTACATGTTTGTACAATCATAACATGTAGTTATGTCACAAACAGTTATTTTAATTGCACAAGAAATATCTGTCTGTGTAATTAGTTACGATTATATTTGACTGATAACTTTGCTGTTGTTTGTTTTTTTTATGAATATATAACACACAAAATTTTACTAGATAAAAGTCAAGAAAACATCACCAAACTGGTTATTTATTTACTGCGGCATTTTACGCTCACGCATGTTGCTAACTTCGAGGCTTAAATTTAGGCATGGGAACGCACTGCCACCCCACCTCCGCCCGTGCCCGCTCCCGCTGACTTCGTGTCCGCACTAATATAGTTAAGCGTCTTTCATTTCGTCAGACTTTTTATACACACTTGCTTAGTATGGATTTCTTTAACAAGACCAGTCTGTTACAAATAAAAGTATAATACGTATTTATATCAGTTGTCTAGTACCCATAACACCAGCTCTGTTTAGCTTGGGACTAGATGGCGTTGTGTGTTTAATGTCCGAAATATTTATTTATTTTATTTATGGAAAATTGCCAGTATACATCCTTTAGAGCATATTCGCATCAGGTTTCAGTCAGTCACAATGCCTATGAAATTTCCTTAATTCACATTTTTAATACACCCAAAACATCACAGTATTTTTTCTCATACTTTTTATTATATTATTTGTTCACATCGTTTATAACCTCAATATTCGTCATTCATTCATCAGTATCATCATAGTCAATGATGAACCTTAGATTTCAATCACTGTATATTTTTTACAGTCTTCTGTCGTTGCCGTTTATTTCAGATTGTGAATACGACGTACGAAACATAGATTATCCACGCCATCATCATTCACACATATTTAACCGTGGGAGAGCCACGCTTCTAGGCCGGCTCAACCGGAGTGATACCACGGCCTCACAGAAAACCGATGTAAAACAGGGCTTGTGCTCTACAAAATCCCCTCCCCTATCCCCTTCCATATCCCTCAAAAGCCGGTAACGCACATGTGACGCATCTGGTGTTGCGGACGACGGTAATCGCTTTCCATCATGCGATAAGTAAGCTCGTTAGCCCCCTATTCAAAAAAAAAAATGAAAAAGTATATATTATTTATTACACATTATTTACACTATATCCTAAGCATTCTTTAAATTTTATAAGGAGCAAAATACCCTATGTTTTAGTTAAAGGTTTTCAGTATCACACCTTAGGGAGAAGATTTAATCTGCATAGCCCGTTTCTTTTTTAATCTCGCTTACACACTAAATCTTAGAATACTTTAAATACACAGCTCTCTTTATTGAAGTCGCACTTCCTGACCTGTAATTTTTTGAACATTTATTATTTTTACCGTGTTTTCTAACTCATCCAGACTTGTTTTTTCAAACTACAGCAACTACTTGCTTCCTCGTACGAAATATTTCCTCGGTATGTTTATCATTTTTATTATGTTTATTTTTCTTTTTATCTACTTGTGGTCACCCAGTGGTTACTACTACTACTAGTAAGTTCGATCATAATTCCTTTATTATCTTAGCCTTCTTGCTCTTCTCCTTCAAAAACATTTTAACTGTGCCGAATTTCACACACCTTTTAATTTTTAATAATTTTAATAATTTTCGTATAAATTGATAGAGGTGTATTAATAAAATATTATTATTATTATTTCATAACATAATTTTTTTTCATTGTATTTATTCTATAATAACAATGTAACAAAGAAAAAAAAATAAAGAAAAAAATCAAAAAATACTAACACTGCTCAAATCACAAACTTTTTTCAAAAATTAACTTTATATCTCTTACCGTTTGTAAGCTGACATGTTTATTTACGTAGCTTATATTATCATTACTTAAAAATCCACATATAATTAATATGCCAACTTTACACTACGATAATCGTTTCAGTTTCGTAACTAAACAAATCACAAAAAAAATGAAGACTAAGGACAACCAAGTTTCTGTATTGCGTTACATGTATTATATCATTTGTGGGAGGTATAGATAGATATACAACAAAACTAATTTATTTACATAATTAATAAGTCATCACTTGATAGATTATGAACTAAATAGAACTACAATCAAAAACAAATATTCTGACTTATTTGTATATATATGGCGCTCATAGCCCAGTTGCACTCGGTGATTAGAATCAATCACCGAGAGTAAGCAACGACGGCGCGGTCAGTACCTGGATGGATGACCGCTGGTGGCATGTTACCATGAGCGTCTCCGTGATTCGGAGGTTACGTTAAGCAGTCGGTCCCGCTTTTTATTATACGATAACAGTTGTGAGGCCTTCTTAAAAACATCCAACAGCAAGATGACGTAGCTACAATGTTGTCTTGTCATTCCCCAGTCCGCACTTGGCCAGCGTGGGGACGTATGGCCTTAAGCCTCTCCTGAGAGGAGACCCGAGTCCAGCTGTGGGACATTATGGGTTGTTGATAATTTTGATATATATGTAATTCGTAGATGCAGAAAGAAGTGTTTAGTTTTGAAAATACTATGTTCAAACATAAAGTAATAAAAAATATTTTATTCATCATTTTAAATGGTAAAAATCGTCAACAGAACTGTTCAGTTTAACTTAGAATACAGTTCAAGGTTATTTATTAAAGAGATACTACATTGTTACATTCAGTGGACAGCATTACAATAGAGAAACCACATAAGGCAATCTCTATTATAAATAATTTGTAATTCTCAATAATGCTTTATGCTTAATGCTTTATGCTTATTTTAAACCTATTGGGTTTAAAATAATACTCAAAGTATGTTCACCGTACCGAAAATCAAGAATAATACGAATAAAAAGAATGCCCACCTCTCTTGTACTATATAAAAGTTCAAAGAAACAGAGAAACAAATACAATGCATGGGTAATTAGAAGCACGGGTGAAAAGAAACATTAAATATAAAATAAGTATTTGGCGCTTCTGTAAGTCCCGTTGTGCGCATGCGTGAATAAACCGTTCACGTTCAGTGGCGGTAACCGAGAGCCGAGCATAGCGCGCGTGTCGCTGCACCGAGTTTAGCGGGAGAAAATAATATCGGAAAACTTTTTTACATCCTAATTCAAAATTTGAAATATTTTTTTTGTGAGTGAATTCGAACTCCTTTATAGAAATAGTGTGTACGTTTTGAAAAGGATTTGCAAATGGTTTTTAAGTGTAATTGTTAATGTGAAGTTGAGTTCGCTGTTTTGAAAGGTAATTTGCACTAAGAAGTACCTATTTTAGTTTTTTATATACATAAGTTAATTATAATTGGCGTTGAGATTAACGTTCTGAATACTACGACGAACATAGTAGGTCGAGTTCATTAAATTATCAACAATACACCGATTCAAAAATATTCTATATCAGTAATATCAAGCATAAACCAGAAAAGTCCCGTTGTATAATAAATCGAGAAAAGCTACAAGTGGTATTTAATTAAAAACAGCCGTAACTTTACAGCCCTGCAATTAATGGTTTTAATATTTTGGCGTTTGAGTTGGTTTTTATACAAAAGTGTTCTTAGAAAGTCAAGTTAATTAAGTTATACGGGTAATGAAAATTTAGTACGTCAAAATGATCAATGACATTAAAACTTTAGTGTCGTGTTAGTTATCAGGGAGGCCTCAGTAGTTTAATCATGACTGAAATTAAATAATAAATTACGTCACCTGTTTATCATCTCTCTTTATATATATACAGATCTACTGTTCGTGAGTATGTGATCAAACTCCTTCTAAACGACTGAAACTATTTTAATGATTTTTATGTGTCTATTCCTGAGGATTCGATAATGGTTGAGATTGAAGAAGATGTAATCGATTCGACCCGTGGCGTTACTTGCGGATGATGTTATACCGCGGGTAACATTGCAGGATTCATCTATTTATATATAATTTTCGTAATGTCTGCTTGTCACGGTGAACTCTTAAACTGTGTAACGAATTTTCACGTGTTTTTAAATGTGTGTTTCGCTGACTTGCCTAGAACAGGATAATTGCCATCTAGCTTAGACCATTTTGACACGAATATAATTGTAAAGTCGCGTGATTCTTCTAATATACTTTAAAAATCAATATTAGAAAGGCAATTTTCTATTAATTAATACACTAATATAAGAATGTTTCAATTTTTTGTATTAGACCTTCATAGTAAAAAAATTAATGAAACATTGGCCGGAATAAGAAAAGAAAAAGAATATTATGTAGAGATAGTTTCTTGACCTAAACCTTTAAACGATTGTTCTTATAACAGGTAATGAATTATAAAAAAAACCTGACAGCGATTTTATTATTTTGTTTTTTTTTATTTGATGTATTGATATATACTATTGACACCACTCACATATAAATACGACAAGCCGTTTAGGCTCTAGGACGTGCCAAAGAAATATACACGTATACATACATATATTCACTCAATACCTACTAGATAATTGAAAATCAAAATCATTTATTCAACAAGTAAATTTACGACATTGATGCCGGGAAAGTCATTAATAAAATCGAGGAAAACATTAGTTCAATGAAGCAAAATCATTATTTTGGTGTTTCTTTTTTCTTCATTCGAGATAACTTATATAAATGTACTGTAATTAATATCTCACGGAGAAAATATCGAGATACCAATATATTACGAGCATTCATAACTGGTGATACTGACGCCATTATATGAAGACATTCGGTTTTTCTTTTCACCGTGCCGCAATTGGCCTCGTGAATAGTACTTTTTGGCTGATATTATATGTCAAGTAAAAATGAATACGTAGGGTTATTTAAGTAAGAATTATTATTCTTTATCAATACCGATACCGACTGCCTCGTTGGTCTAGCGGTTGACGCATGCAACTGCAGATCAAGTGTCTCGATGGATCGATCGATTATTGAAAAAATACTTAATAACAGGTTGGAGTTTGGAAGTTTGTTCTGATCTGAAATCCCGTGCCTCGGAGAGCACGTAAAGTCGGTCCTGATCTCTCCACGATCATGTCATTTAACCGTTCCATCGGATTATGAGAGAGAGGGAACAGAGAGTGCACCTGTGTTTGCGCACACATACTTGTGCACTATAATATCTCCATATATTTAGATCTAGAACGAAAATCAAAATCCCCCAAATAAGATTTATGTGTGGTTATGTCGAACTTTAACCGACTAAAAGCGAACGTCGTCTAAGGTACCAGTAGCCGGGGAATCAGGCATACGATAAAAGGAAATCTCTGGAACCCAGGTGTATCTTGAGTCATCACATGACTTGTGTTCCTTTTCTACCTATTCTTTGTAGCGCTATCATCACGGCTTGCTTCTGTTAGGGTGACAGATTGCCTCCTGTCCCTCCCAGGGTTATGGAAGACGGAGATCATTATCAAATTTAGAGGTCCTGGCGTAAACAATTTCCTACTTATGACACTTTAATAACAGTTCGTGCGCCAATTAGTCATAGTATTATTTGTGAATGGCTGCTTCAGATTATATTCACATAATATCTTTATATTGCTACATTTTTTGTATAAACGTTATCAACAAAAACAAAATAATCAAGAAACGTGTGTATTTTACGCGATCACGACAAAGCCAAGCCAAAAAAAAGTTTTGCTATGCATGTTTGTATCTCTCCCCGTAGCGTCTAAAATACTGAACCGAATTTAATGAATGAGGTGACAATAGATCAGTAATAATGGCCGGGGTGACATAGACTGTTCAAAATATTTTAAAAAGTTTTCACTACTTAATTGGGTTAAAGTTTTAAACTTTCTTTTGTTTACGTAAATGGTTTTGAGAGTCATTAGAGACAAATGAGTAAGGTACTCTTGTATTTTTAAAAATGGATTTCTTCTGGCACAGTAATCTCATTCCCTTTAATTTAAAAGACAACGAGTTTATATCATAACTTAAAAGGATATTACTAAATAAGGTTCCAGCCAAATTCGTTGACTTGCGGGACAACTGCTTTTATGACAATCCAATTGTTCTTTTGAAACGGTAAGTAGGCATATTTCTTGTAAAGGTAATACGAAAGTTTGGATGTTTATTATATAATCAAACCAAGATACAGAAAGCTTTATGGCTTCATAGTTATGTAAAGTTTACCGCTTTGGTATGAAATATATTTTTAGGAAACATTCGTGCCGTCGTATTTCGTTGGTGAGTGCGAGACCTGAGGCCCAATAATCCAGAAGCAACTCAATAGGACACCATTGTGTAGGTCACCATAGTGCATTGTTGCATTGTCTGAAAGCGCAATAATAAAATAAAATATTAAATCTAACTTCAAACGTATGTTCTAGTGTATACCTGAGGATAACAAAAAGAGATTGCACGAATGAAGTACAATATATTATAAACACAAAAATCACGTCAAAAATATAACTCGTTAGTTTTAAAATGACATTAGTGACAACTATCATAGAGATCAATATATACTTTAGGGACTATAGTAATATGACTTGTAATTCAAGTTACAGGTGTCTAAAGTCACTTATACCCATAATTTCATAAAATAAATGTCACACAGTTAACGTTTAAAGGGCGGTCTTATTGTACAATACTATATTTTACAAGTAGCCTTAGAAAAAATCAACAAGATTGTGGTGAATAATTTTAATAGTATATATACTAAGAGATATCATTGGACTCGACTAAGGATGCAAACTTCGATAAAAGAGCGTACTCCTTCTTAAAAGGCCGGCAACGCATTTGTGATGCCTCTGGTGTTGCGGGTGCATGGGCGGTGGTAATTACTTACCATCAGATAATACATCTGCTCATTTGCCCCCTATATCATACAAAAAGACTACACAAGACAACACACTGCATAAACAAAACTACTTGAAATAAATCCCTTATCAACCCGTCTGTCAAGTGTGGTATAATAAGTACCTCACCTTCCCTCTTAGAATAAGGAATAAGTCCAATATTGGACGCCTAAAGACTGTTATTGTGACGTGGCGTTCTATGAATTAGCATGACCTATCGTAAAAGTTTAATTTCTAAAGTGAGTTCTCATGTATTTTCCATTAATTTTGTTATAAATACCAATGTCGTTTTTGCGTGCAGGTAAAACATTTATAGCTAGCAAGCTGGCTGGCTAATATACCTATAATTGTTTATTATTGAATTATCAAGTACTCATTTAAAATCAAAATTATCGGTTCAAGGGAACAGTGTTTAATGTATATACCTAAATATGGTTTATAAATACAAGCCAAGTAAATCAAAATGAAGGAATAAATATATCGCTAAATTCGAACAACGCGCCGATTTAACAAATTTTCAGTTTCAAATGTAAGGTACGGTTCGATAAAAGTGTTTAGGCAATTTAATATTATAAAAGTTGACATGAAAACGAATTATAATAAAATTGACAAGGCAGAGAGATTCGAGAGTGCCAAGAATACAATAAAACTAGATGAAAAAGTAATATGTGTAGTTAAGGTCCACCTACAATTTGTATTGATTCTTTAATATTGTTTCAGTGTCAAATATTGAACAATATAACTCTATTGGACTTTAATATATTCTTGAAAATCACGTTATACACGATTTATTTCATGAGAAGCTGTAGATTGACAATAAAACATAAAACAAATGTATTTCTCATAATTGATTAACCCTTTATTTTAAGCGGGTGGGTTTATTAATAAGGAATTATATCTATTTTAAATAGTGAGCTTCATTATTCAATTCTAAATTAATAAAATAAAAAAAACATTTATTTTGATTGAATTGAATAATAGAACTAATTCCGTCTAAAAGTATATTTGTATTGCTTTATCTATGAAAACAAAAGATAAAAAAAAAATTAGCATAAGAGTGCAATGTACACAAGCGCCGTGGCGTGACGTAAACTCCAATAGTGCGTCATTCGTGCGCTGAGAGACAATCATTTTTACACTCTAAAAGAGTGCTCATTTCATCTGTATGTTTATATGTATTGTAACCAACTCCTTTGGACTTCATTGTGCCAAGAAGACTTATCGAGGACAGATGACAATACAAAAAAAGAATATTCTGTAGAAATAATACAATAATTCGAAAAAGAGTTGTTTATTTTTGAAGTTATACTCCTTTTGGCGCTTTAGGGCAAAATGATGAGAGTAAATTTTAACGATGCGCGCGCAAACCGTCACGAAAAACCGATACCCTGAAGTTAGCTTTAGTCAACATTTTAGTTTTTCAAATTTTTATCTTGTTACGTCAAAGAAGTATAACCTAACGCATGTACATAAATATACACACAGTATTTTATAAAAATATTTCTCAAATAAATTATCAATCAATAGAATTCATCTAAGTTTCATACGCGGTAGGCGTATGAAACTTAGCTTTACTCAACATTTTAGTTTTTCAAATTTTATCTTGTTACGCCAAAAAAGTATAACCTTACACATTTACATAAATATTCTCACAGTATTTTATAAAAATATTTCTCAAATAAATTATCAATCAATAAAATTCATCTAAGTTTCATACGCGGTAGGTGTATGAAACTTAGCTTTACTCAACATTTTTGTTTTTAAATTTTTATCTTGTTACGCCAAAAAAGTATAACCTAACACATGTACATAAGTATATTCACAGTATTTTATAAAGATATTTCACAAATAAATTATTAATCAATAGAATTCATCAAAGTTTCATACGCCTACCCTAATCACAAACATAATTGCCTCTTCAACATTTCCTTCTAGTTTGGGATCAAGCGGCTGTGCGTGAAACGTACGAGTTTATTATTGTTATCATTTATTATCTTCACAATTTTCTTTATCAGTATCACTCTGCCATTTCCTTAATTTATTTGCAGTCTGTATATTATGATATTGAAAAAGAATTTTGCCTATTTTTATCCAGTTTCCAACTTGAGAGTATTATTTTTCATTGACATACTTGTTTTTACCGAAACGTTTGTTCGTAACCGACTTTTCTAAGCATGTTTTATAGTTTTTAAACTACATTTATTTTAGTTTTTGAAACACTTATATTTGTTAAGTTTCGCTTGAGATTGCAACAAGTAAAAACAAATAAAAGAATACACCAAGCTCCATAAAATAACTGTCTACTTTGTTACACCCATCATATTGTTACTTATTTTTAGAACACAATAATATATTTATTCCTCGATGTTTCAAGCGACTCTTTTATCCTTTATAGATAGTCCACGCATAAAAAAATGGCATTACCTTAAATGTTACGATACATTTATATTTAATACCTTTAAACGAGCAATTCTTGTATATATATAATATTATATAATTTAATTGCCAACGACTTTCGTGAAGTTTCGGGGTGATAAATTATTCTAGCTAGGATTCATATTTAGAAAGTGCACCAAAAAAATACCGAGGAAAACTCGGTCATCCAGGTACTATTTATAAATAAACAGTGATTTAACTTAATTTTTAATTTATTTTATCTTAAATTACACATTTTACAGTTTTAAATCTGTCAAACTATAGGACAGTTTGTCGGCAGAAGTTCTCTTAAATATACATTATTAGTTTTAAATCACTTCATCAAGAATACTAGTTCATCTACTTATGTGTATCATTGAAAATGAATGTTTCAAATCCGATGAAGATCTTCATTAAGGTTTGTAACAGCTCTCCGCATGATGTCATGTGCTTAACTACGCCTATATAAATACCACTCCGAAAGTTTTACTCTCTAACTATGTCCTTCTGTATATTTCAGCTCATTTTATTGCTCTTACTTTAGTAGCTGGCGATCTTTACCCTCCACTTTATCGTCCTAGAGGCAAATAGTGAGCGCATCAAATTTTCTCAAAACTAAAGCAAATTATCGACGGAGACCCTTTACTTTGTTTTAAATTGCCGAGAATGCAATGACAGTTAAAATTGCAATAGGACACAGCGAGTTTCCTATTTATCACTTTCTCTGTCATGTTTCTGAGTTATAGATCCAGAGGTATGTTTTAATACATTCCAAAATTAAATTCACTTGTTGATTTGACTATTTAATTTATTTATGTTTACACCTGACCGTTTCCGTTCCTTTTCGTTCCTTATGGCAACATCAACTGCAACAACTTTGGCATTGACAACTCAAAATTAATCTTTTTTGATGCCATAAGGCAAAACTGGTCAGGTATAAACATAAATTAATACAGTAGTCAAATATGTACAAGTGAATTTAATTTTAGAATGTATTAAAACATACTTCTAGATCTATAACCCAGAAACATGACAGAAAAAGATTTTATTTTAGAATTTATTGAAATAGGTTCTATCTAATGCCGAAAATTGAGAATATAAAATACATAAATATGTTTTAGTTTTCTAAGAGTATAATATATATTCTGATATAGATCAGGTTAACAAAAATTTACGCAAAACAGTAAAGCCCAGCTTTACATTTATTTCTAGATGTATATATTGTTGGAAGGCACAAAGAGAAAGTTAGTGAAAAGTAAAATTAAAAAGGCAAATGAGAATTCTAACTACAACTTTAAATCGTGGTCTTTAATTGTCCACTTCAAGATACAAGGCTCTGCTTAAAAAGGAGGTTTTGACATACTTTAAAATTTATTATGATCATTTATTTATACTTCCATGTATGCAAATGTAGTTTCCGAACGGACGCATTAGGATAGTATCTTTAACGATGGGTACCTAAAATGTAGTATAGTTTTCAATGTCAACTTGCCGTAGTTAGATAAAGCTAATGAAACTGTTATAAATAGTTCGCCATTCTAAAGGCAATCTGCTTGAATGCCTGGCGTTAGCTTACTGTAGATTTATAGCTTTTACATCGTTAATGAAAGCTCATGACTTAAATACTAGCTTCTGCTAAATAGTAAAAATGACCACAAGTTTTAAACTACATGTATTTTGTTATTATACATTTTGCACGGCAAATTGCAATTTTGTCGTTCTGTGTAAGTATTCATCCCACTGATGACGCCAATTGCAAGCTAAAGCTGGAAGCAGAAGCGACGCTGACGTCAGACAAGGTATGGAAGTATGCAAACAAATGGTGACGTCATTTGCAAAAGTAATTCCTAATTCCAAAAGCGTATGCAATTGAAGCCGGGGCTTAGAATACTTGCAGATAATGCTATCTATCCAAACACAGTGTATAATTGTAGCTATTACGACTCAGATAAAAATAAATTGTCCCGTTCTAGTTTGTCACCTGCGATTGACAACTCGTCATATTAATCGTTTTTTACTGAGAATAGATGACCCCCGCGGTGTTACCCGCGCTATAACTTCACTCGCAGGTAACGCCGCGGGTCGAATCAATTTCTTTATTTAATCTAAACCATTCTCAAATCTCAGGAATACACACAAAAAAAATCATTAAAATCGGTTCAACTGCTTGTGAGGAGATAAGTTACATACACACGCACAAAACTTCTTTATATAAAAAGATAGGAAAGCACAAATATCCAAGAATACTATAAACTGTCACACTTGTGTTCGAAGCTTTTTCTATTATACGTTGACTTAGTCTACACTAGAAGTTAGGAGACCCATGCTTCGGTATAATCGGGCCCGCCCGCTTGTCCGTGCTGTAACAGATCGAGATTACGAAGCGTTGCCACCCACATTCGTCCAATGAGTATCGTAAGAAGGGACGAATTTTAGAAACTACTTAGGAAAACACCGCTGCAAAGAGAAGAACAACATGAAACCAACCCCATACTAACCCGTTTACTCAGCATAGTATACAAGACAAAAAAACTTATTTTCTAAGGAGAGACGTAAGATCAGCAGTGTATTGTTAGTTACTGATAACGATGACTGCTTGTTATAGGGCCATACCGTAAAAAGATTAAAATCTTCCATGCCTTATATTTCTTTATTATAATGTATATATGTATATATCTATTTATGATATACTTCACATACAGATTATGAATGAATACCAAGAATTCATTTCACTGACACATAATTATCATTTAATATTAAACTAAAGGTAGAATATACTCACTTTGGACATCAAACTCAACCAAACAAAACTCTTAAACTGTATCATATTTCTGTAGAACAATTGTTGGTATAAACGCGTATTTGGTATTTAATATTGAAAACTGAAACTGGGTCATTTTCAGTTTTTAATATTAACGTTTACATAGCAATATGAACTTTTATATCGGTACGTACTCGTTTTCAAATATTGATCTAAATTACAGATGAAGTTTAACAATTCATAGCTCTGGTATTAATTGTATACCTATATAATTAGAGCTAAATATACTTTTTAGATTATATGTTTAATGATGTTCTCTTAGGCAGTTTCGGCCACGGCGGACAGTCTCAACAGAGACCAGCCTACCCAGAAGATATTATGGGTAACAAGTGTGTGCGGAAACACAGGTGCACTCTATGTTTCCTCACTCTCATAATCCGATGGGACGTTTATCCGAAATGACCGGGTGAGATCAGGCGCAGGACCGACGGCTTTACGTGCTCTCTGAATCCAGAACCCTAACGTCTAAACTCCAAGCTGTTATTAAGCATTTCATCATCATCATCATCAGCCTATCGCAGTCCACTGTTGGACATAGGCCTCTCCAATTTCACGTCACTTAGTTCGATCTATGGCTTAAGCATTTCTATAATCTGAAAAATCTAATACTATTTTTTGGCCGGGATTCGGACCGATCGCATGATCAGCAGTTGCATGCGCCAACCGCTAAACCAAGGCAGTCTATATATTTGATAGAAGACTTTGCATTACACGTTGCAATTTTGGTCGTTCTATGTAGATGAGTGACTGATGACGACAATTGCAAGACAAAGCTCAAAGTAGTAGCGACGCTGACGTCAGAAAAGGTAGTATGCGACATGACTTTAAAGCCTGGAGAGCGTAGGATAGGTTCCCACTAACAAAGTCACCTTGTGACGATCTCTTCAGTATTTAATTTGTATCGTACTTAAAGAATACGATACCGGAACATATTCAAAGTAATTTGATAAGTTTATATTCGAAAATTAAAGGTAGCTACCGTCTATCGAATATCACTCAAATCACATTATTTTTAATACATTAAACACAAGGCGCAGTACATTGAGTTATCAAAGTGACCGGTATGAAACACATCTTACTTGATAGTTCATTACTCCGAAATAATTAACCTTGATACGGAATTAGTAATACGGTGAATCATTTTTATCACCGTGAAATAAGTTAAGTATCGTCAGGAAAGTTTAATTTTTAATTATTATATGTAGAAAGATATTATTATATTTATATATATTTTTCACTAAATACAGAATTATGAAAGTATATGCGGTACTTACATCAAACAATTATTTTTTTTTATTTTCTATCTGGCCGTCAGGGCTAGTGTTTTGTACGGTTCAACCGATTTCGAAGGAAAATTCACAGGTATATGAATGATGATATTGGGAGCAACTTTGATTATTTTACAGCAACTTCGCTTTACAATGTTATTCGTGATTTTAAAGATACAATAACAAACGCTGGTAATACCTTGGGCACAGCTAGTTATAAAGACTTATTTACTTCTTAAAGTAGCAGCTTTTTTTTTCTACTTGTCCTTCGTTCAAATTCGAAGATAATCTTGTTCTTTTTGAGCAGTAAAATTTTTGAACAACTTGCCCTTATACAATCGTTTGAAGATAAATTTATCTATCGAATCATATCACAGACTCTTAGTTTATGAGTATAACATTTACATAATTTCGTTTACTTCTTAGCGTTGTATTTGTTTTGCGAGTTAAATGTTCAAGCCGTAGAATAATTGAGGTAAATTATAAAATACCTTTTTGTTGACTCGTATTTTTAATTGAATCACGATGATTGTTTATCTTTGAGTAGTATTTTTCTTTCGCATGTTAATAGGAGAGGTATTTAAATTGGAATGTAAAATAAAGAACTAAAACTTAAAAATAATCTTCAATTACTACACTTATTTATTAAATTGTAATAATCATGATAATATAAGTAAGTTATACCGACCAAGTATTTACTGAAATTTGAGTAAATTCTAATGTAATTGTGCTCTTAATTGCCTAAGTAAGAATGAAAATTTATTTATTAAATTAGATTGTAATTTTGGTCAGGTTGTCTCAAATAAAAATTGTAGTGATTTATGATTTTTAAAATAAGTTAAATTTCAAATTTCATACTTATACATGCCGATACGAAAAATGAAAATGTTCGTGCAAAACAGATTTTTTTAAAATAAATAAGATATAATGCTTCCATTCCACTTTATAATATTTCTTTTTATCACACAATTAGTTTAACTACGTTGCAAGACAACAAATAAAATTAAAGATAGAAGCAGAATCAGGTATTCTGTCCTATTAATATAAAGAAGAGGAAAGAATACGAAAGTTTGTGTGCTACTATTTTATGGAAACTACTGAACGGATTTAAATAAAACGTTACAAAAATATAGTTTTTACACCAGAATAACTCAAGAGTCTACTATTTATTACGATAATCGACATTAAGGTGGGCGGTACCGCTAGTTAAAGCTAGTAAGATAACTAAAGAACAGCTTGTGTACATTTTTAATTGATTGGTGTTAAATATTTTCGGAACACTTTTAGTTTTATTACTAGCTTTACTTGTCAATTTTCACATATAATTTAAAACCAAACGCGGCATTTAATATATTTTTATTTTGGTGACCTTATGTGATGACACATACAATATACATCAGACACTAGTATTGTCTGCTGTACATTGTAACTATGAAATATATACATATATTTCTTTACGTAAAAGAAAAGTTTACTACTAACAGTAAAATTCATAAGTGTTCAATTTTATAATTCCTCAATTGTTATTTCACATTGACAACGAACAAACTCGTGCGTTTTAAACGTTATTACCGACACGCAACAAACAAGTAGTTTGACCGTGGACACCATTGATCGTTTTCATTTATTGTCTTGTGAAGAGTTACGTGCCGTATAGTATATTTTTTATATAATAGGGCTAATGTTGATAGAGTAAATAAAAAGTGGTTTTTAATGAATACATATTATTATTATTATTGTAGGAAATGAAAAGGCGTAAGACCTGCAAGGAGGTCAGGCAGGTTAGACTTTGTATCAAGTTTTTCATCTTTGCAGTGTTGTCCTGTGTTGTCGTGTGTTTATATATCTATATGTTTGTAGATTAGATAAATGATACTAGAAAGCTGCTATTTTGCATAGATACTTTTCATATTTAAAATTGAGGCATTTGCAATGTGGTGCTACCGTTGCATGCGTCGCATCAATTGGACGCAATGCCTAAAATACTAATGCAAAACATCAAAAAGCGCAAAATTAAATATCTTGGCCATGTGATTAGGCCCGAAAGATATATGCACAACTAATAATGATGAGCAAGGTGGAATGGAAGAGACGCGCTGGACGAAAGAAAAAATCGTGGCTACGTAATATCCGGGAGTGGACCAGTATCACCGCCGTTGAGAAACTGCTCCCCCTGGACAATGACATGGAGGAGTACAGGAAGCTGACGGTCAACCTTCAGGATTGAAGAGGCACCCAGAGAAGAGACTTTTCATATTAAATTGGTAAACTTAAGCACGAAAAAATTGTTGCGGAATTATTAAAATTGATGTACGCTGAATTTAAGCATTATGACGATAATTAATATTTAAATTCTATTGATATCGGACTAAATTAATTTCATAATCTCATAGCCTAAGCTTATTTAGCTTTCCCATAAATAAAAATGCGCATCGGGATATCGTTCAGAAATCTATTCAGGAATCTGTCGCGCGCTGACGAAGGCATTAAGCATGCAAATTGAAATTGGCTGTCGTTCAAAAACCGCCAACCAGCCAATTTACTGCACATTTTTTTCTATAATTTATAAATTGTTATTAAATTTGACAAATAATTGAAAACAGCTTTGCTTTAACGGTTAAAAACTAAGTTAAAGCACTTAACTCTGTTTATTGAGTATATATAGATAGAAAAAAATACATAATTGTTGTAAAAGTTTCGCGATGACTCATTTATTTTTATCTTAATTATAAATTTACAGTGTACATACAAAAAAAATAGAAATCAAAAAATTAATAACAAAATATATTATAGAAATGTAACAAGACACGGTCATCTCGCTCATGGTGACCAATTCAAGAATTAAAAGAAGACACATTTAGTGTCTTTTTTTAATTTATTTCAAAATAACCGACACTTTTAAATTTCAATGTACATACATTTTTACACTTCTAAATACCTCTTATTATTAAAAAATACGTACACATACTTGATCGATAACTTAGTAGTGAGTTTAACGTGTCCTAATATTATGATCAAGTTGCAGAGGCAGAGGTTTCAAGATGGTCTTAGAAAACACATTTAAAAAATAATTTGCTGCTTTAAATTTCCCTCCATACATACTTTTTGATACACCAGACACCACAATATACTTTTTCCTTATTACATTTTCTCTCCATTCTGTGATTGCTTTTAAGAAATTACTTCCGAGTGATAAGACACTTGTAAAACAAAGTACCTTTTGTAACTACCTGGTGGCGTACAATAAAGTTATTGTTATTCTCCTTATTAAACACATTGTCACATATTATTCACATTTTAAATTATGCACATTTAAAAACACATTTGAAAATATAAAAAATAATAGACCACCTACATGGGGTACAGCAAACAAGAACCGATGGTAGATCTTCAAAGATAAAAATAACAATACGAACCGTGTTAAGGAAGGCTCCTTCTGCTTCACACCCTTGATCCAGCCTTGTAGGGTGAGCCTCTTAAGTCGAGGCTCTTGGCTATCAATCCTTGAGCAGATACGTCTATCGGAACAATAAGCATCTAATATACATTCCACATTACGACAATCTCGCGAGATAAATTCAAATATTTTTGTTTTTCTTTTTTATCTTTCATGAGATTGGAAAATTACATTGAAATAGCGATGTCGACAATTATTGCGCGTTGATATAATTTGACTATCATCACAACATCAGGCTTACTGTTAAGAATAATCCTGTCCCGTCTTGTCAGTACTTAAAATTAATAACAGTTGGGTTGCCTACCCTAACTGGCTTCTAATGAATTAATATACAAAATAGTTTTGTATCTTATCTTAATTGTTAACTCTAATTATATCCAAGTTTAGTGATAGACTAACGTGTTATAAATTTTAGTCAAAATCATTCACTATTATTATATTGTTAAGTGATAAAACCAAGACCCTTCCCGCAATAATTATTCAAAGTGACCAACCCACTTCCCGACAATCAGCAGGAGTTCATTTGTTGACTCGTAATGCGGTGACTGACAGGCCTTACCTTCAAAAAATTAATTGTTTTAATTGTCTTCACAAAATATACTCTATTATTAGCACAATAAAGTTTATTTTCATTTGCCAAAATTTGCTGGCCTCGTAGGGAATTTGATTTAATTTGTTGTGCCCATAAACGTGTTATGCGTTTAAGTTTTAAAACGTTCTATGAAATTCTTGAAGATCTACATTAAAAGCTTCGTAGAGAATAAGATTTTATGTAACATTTGTATAAGTATGCAAATGTATTTAATGATTTAAATTTTTGTCAAGCTGTTTAAAACTGATTATTGTTAATTTTATATCACTACAAATGTTTGCATTAAACTAAAAGATTAAAGAAATATGGTCTAATTTTATATAAACCCTTTAGAAAACTATGATAGTTGTTAAAACATACAAATATTAACATATACAATTGTGTGATACATATAATACCCAGACAATATAATGAAAATAACAAGATTATAAAACGAATAAAATATCAAGACGAAAAGGGATAAAGTGGTTTTTGGAATAGTCGTGATATCGAAACGAAGCGGGGAATTAATAGCCAAAAACAAGAATATTTATACAAGCTTATTACATTGTTATCGATACAACTATTTGATGACGTATACAAATAAGTGTTGATGTTATTAACATCGTAACTATTAGCTTCCATCGAACATTATGTACGACTTATTTCAGATATAGAAAGAATTAACGTATTCTCTTTATTTCTTGAGCCTTCGTTTAAGTCGTTTTCAGTTCACTTTAAAGCATTAAGGCTTCTCTTGGCCTTTGGTTGGGTTATTTTTGTACATCACGTTAAATTCTACGACTTGTTGTGATCACTTTTGATGTTTTGATTCGAATGTCAAAATAATTACTACAGAATGAGCAAGAAGATTAATTTGAAACAAGAGCGGGAAGTAAAACAAATTAACTTTTAAAATGTATTGATTAAAAATATAGAGTATCACAATGGGTGTCGTGCACGGTTTGAATAGGAGTAGTCTGAATAAGAGTTGATACTAGAAGAAACTATACGAAACAATACAACAAAAAGAAGGAAAACTGGAAGCAAACTCAACACCGATTTGGCCAACGTAGTGTAGTTAGTCAACCCTTCCTATCTTAGAAGTATATGTCTTATAGTGGACTATTAAAGGCTAATAATGATGGTAAATGTTGACTCATCTCCTTCTGTGTAAACCCCAGCCAACGAACTAGCTAAACTAAGAGCATAGTTCTCAACATTATGAGTACCTGAACTATCTGATGATAATAATGACGAGAATTTATTACTGTCAAAGATAATAGCCAGTTAATGACTGCCTCAGTGGCGCAATGAGTTGGTAGTATGCAACTGCTTTGCTTGAGTTCACGGGTTCGATTTTATTTTTTATGGAATACGCGGCAAACGAGCGTATCGCCTGATGGCAAGCGATTGCGGACGCCAATGGACACCCGCAACACCAGAGGCATCACAAGTGCGTGTGGGCAGATGTGGGGTCCGATCGAGCACTCCCATTCATGCCGAAACGTGGCTCTCCCACAGAATGTAACGGACGGAAAAGAATAAATTGTATAGTAAAAAATGCTCTATAGTAGTAAAATTTTCGTAATTGTAAGTCAAAATGGCAATGGACAACCGCAGCACCAGAAGCATCACAAGTGCGTTGCTAGCCTTTGGGGGACATGGAAGGGGATGGGAGAGGGTTATGGGCCTCTGGTATTCTCACTTATTTGATGAAACACAGTGGAAGCGCCGTGTAACACCTATTTTCTGTGAGGTCGTGGTATCCTCCGGTCGAGCAGGCCCATTCGGCCAGGCCGGGAAAGCTTCCCGGGTTATTTCTAATATCTGTGTGATCTACAAGTATTTGTTTCGGAGTTTAGATGTTTTCTATATAAATATGTATATTTTTCAAAAAGTAAAGTTATATATATGTAAGTTGTTCTGTACCCATAAGCAATATATAATACAAAGTCTGCTTAGTTTGAGACTAGATGGTCTTGTGTGTTAAATGCCCAAATTATTATTCTTATAAGCTGCGGTTCTAATTCCTATTTATTAGCTCGCAAGATGTATACTTAAAATGGATTTTATTTGAATATCGAGTGGTATATTTTACGAGCTAATATCGTAGCATTATTCTAAAATACGGCCAGCAATACCACATGTTTTCAATATCTGTAATCCGGTGGATTCCAATGCCGCGATCAGAACTATTACTGCTCCAGATATGAGTAAAGGTGGCGTCTACTTACCTTGTAAGCATCGATTTAGTTCAGCAATATCGGTGTTATTCATTCATTGGAATGAAAACTGCGTCCTTTCGAATGTTACCTTATGAAATAGGTATGTTTTATTCTCACGCAACACATGCATATACCTTTATTTTGCGTCACACTTGAATTGATTTTTTTCTAAGTATCTGCAAATGAAGCTACAATTAAAAGTAACTCATTCCTTATTCACAATCGTCACACAACCAAGCCATGGCGGAAATTATTGTTCTTATCGAAGCCCTGTTTGCAGTAATCCAATTCATGATCAGCTCAACAGATAGGTTCGCTAATCATTAGTTGGGATAGTGAACAAGAAACCGTGTTTTTATAAGCACAGTTATTTGACAGTGGACGAGAAAAATAATAAAAAAAGTGTCACCCAACTATGTAAATTTTTTTGATGAAATTTATATAGCCTATATAACCCGAAATATTATTACAAACCTATTGACACCTCTTTCATTAAAATAGGTTCAGTACTTTATCCGCTATAGTCAAATATACAAACATACATAGACTGCCGATACTATTAACTTTCCTTTCGCCTTCACCGAAGTCGGATAAAACCGAACACGTAATACATTTTCCAATACATCTTTAAATTTAAAAAGTGTAAAACTATGGTAAATTATTCTTTAATTATATTTTTTTTACGTCAAAAAGAAATCAGAAAAAACCTGTAGCATACTAGTATAGGTTATTGTAAACTTTTACTATCACGATCCAATCACGAATCTCTTTTCTAATTTAATATAGACAGTGTATTCAGTATTCAGTTATCACAATAACACTTCTGTGCTGAGTCAGATTTATTCCAGGTACCTTTTGGCTGATACTATAGTCGATCTATTAGCACTGTTGATCTACTAGGTGAGCTTTAGTAATGTATACCTAACTATATTCCAACATTAGTTACTTTTACTTTACAAATTTTAGGACGAACAAGCCCAACTTCCCAATCACAGACGGTCAACCTAAAATGATAACATTTATGCTGTCGTGTTTCGTTGATGAGTGCAAGACAAGAGGCCTAATGATGTAGAAGCATATTAATAAGCCGCCATATTTTGGGTCAGCGTTATTTTGTCAAACTCGTAGATAAAAAAAGTAGGTGGGCATTTTTTGGCGTAACAAGAAATTTGAAAAACTAAAGTGTTGACAATAGCTAACTTCAGGTTTTTCGTAACGGTGTGCGCGCGCATCCTAAAAATTTACTCTCATCATTTGTCCTTAACGCGCCAATAGAAGTATAACTTCAAAAGTAATAACAAAGATAGAGGAAAATCTTTTTTGGTATACCGTGTAATAGAGTTTCAAAAGATTAATTAAATGTTAGATATATAATTAATTAACCAAGGGCGACTTTATTGCTAAGAGCACTCTCTTCCAAACAACCTTGGAATGGATTAAAATGGAGACAGCAGTAGTTGGTGAAGCAATGAATAGTACAATAGAATATAGTACTGTAGTTATTTATGACACCATAAAGACACTCTCTTGAGTCTAGACGATAAAAATAAATATTACGCGACATACTACTCTACCGTCCCCTTTCATCTTTCTATCTTATTACAACTTTCTAATGTAATCCTAAAAATACCCAGCAATAAATGGGCTATAATGGTAATAGGCAGCTTCAAATTATAGTCCTAAACAAAGACGTCCTAGGTATGTGTATACACATATTAAACTGTGTATAAGCATCACTGAAAATGTTTGAAATAATGTTTTGAAACCTAATTATTCAGAAGTCAGCCTCCCCTAATTCTAATTTCCATAAAGATACACTTACGAATGATTTATAATAAAATTTAACACTACAGAACCTAATTACACCAAAGTTACTTTGCTAAATAGGAATCACTAGTACACTGAGACACGCAATCAAACCGTCCAACTATCGACCACAATGCCACAGCCTAAACAGAACTCATGATTCTATTATGATACTGTACATCGAACGAGTAATAAAGATTAACATAAATCATTTGTAATACGATACATATTACTACATGTTATTGCTAATTTATGTTGATGAGCTCATTCAAATCCACGTGCTGTGAAGTACACAGTAATAAAACCATAACGGTCATAGAATAGCAATTTAGTTTCGTGCAGTAAACGGTAGCAGCTGTGCACATGTGTGCATTAGATAGCCACATTCATATGTACATAGTCACTTATAAATATAGATGGTCACATACACATACAGTTGTGTGCAAACGTAACTGTATTGGTAGTTCGATAGATATCGATAACCTAATGATCCATTGATAACATTCATAAACAATACTTAATTGTCACTCAAAACAGCCAACCAGTTGAGTTAAATTACTTCGCTAGTAATAAGGGCCTGTTAACATAAAAGAAACAATGACCCGGTGTCTATTAATATATATACATAACATGTATGTATATTATCTTGTTAATTTCATTTCCGGAATCAAATATTTTCGTTTTTATTCTAAGATTCTTATTTTGCATTTCTTTATTTATATATCCCACCTACATTCAAACCACTGTAACTCCTGTACACCAGGATCAACAGCAGAGACCCATGAACACACCGAGTTATGACACTTGGGAAGTCCCAGGAAAAAATTTAGTGTTTTGGAATACGCAACGAAATTAATCAAAAGAAAACTGGAGAGAGAGAAAATATAAAATAATAAGTCCACTTCCCTCCTTAGCAAAACGGAAGACAAAATGAAGGCAAAATAGGCAGACACCTTTTTCAAACCGAAACAAATATGTAGTTTATATATCTATATTTGTTCATATATATCTTATGGGAATGTACGACTATTTGGATCCAGTAAAAGAGTAGGCACAGCGCAGTTAACCTTCGTATCTGTCAGTGTTACCAGTGCATCAAGGAGCGTTATGTTTTTCTAATGTATGTATTTATGTCTGTATTTTTATTAAGCACAATCTAGAGCCTAAACGGCTCGTCATATTTTTATATAAATGGTGTCAATAGACTCGTCTTAGTCGTGAGAGTGACACTGTGTACATCAATAAAAAAAATAAAAACTCAATTTAATAAAGATGGCAAATGAAGCAGTCGAGTTTTTTTATATACTTGTTATATGAAATTCCTTTTATAGGCTTTACAATTAGCTGTGGTTAATTGTGCGAACATAGATCAGTATAACATCAACAAATCAACAACCTTCAACACAAAGACTTAGTCGTCTCATTAGATAGAAGGGTTTGGCCAAATGTACACTGGCCAGAAAGCTTGGCTATAAGCCTTATTTCAAGTTTTTCACCTCTTAGTAGTAATGTTGTCCTGCATAATTTGGTCTTTGAGACGCCTCTTACGATACTCACAAAATACAGACAGGTGGTCACACATTCCAGGGTTTTCCTTCCTAGGGTGCACCTGGTTCCCTGGCTCCTAGTACCCACGATGGCTTGCGGTTTTAGTCGGCTCAAGTTCGACACAGGAGGTGGTATCCAAGGGGAATTCTGCAGGGGAAAAAAGGGGTGACACGTTGTATTCTTAATCCGATAACACGAAGATAATAGACCCTATTTCATAAAATATATATATATAT
>PKRV01000812.1:211968-326882 GCA_003709505.1 Hyphantria cunea | reverse complement strand
ATATATATATATGTAATGGTGTTCAGTTGATCATACCTCAATTATGCGCTAATCGCGAACGATATTAAGTGATTGGATTTACGAAGGATGAATTTGTATAATTCCTTTGACCCACAAAGGTGAACTGAAACGGAAAGATCGTTATTCTGTTCAAGTGGATTTTCCCTTTTGAAATAAATATTTCAAGTGCTGTTCTTTTATTTCCTTTTAAAAGATACAAAAACACAGTACAACTACACCCTGATGCATAACAGTATGTTAGAATATGACCACGATTTAATATCGATATTAAGTATAATTAATCATGCCATAAATATTGTTCCAGAGAAAAACACATATTTTTATTGTAAGTAACATTTATAACTATAACAGTGTGTTAATATAATATTTTACATTAGATTAAAAACATCAAGCTTATTCGCAGTGGTCTCCGTTAGCTACAATACAGTTCTTTAAACGTTGAGGCCAATTACCAATAACAGTACTGCCAATCGTATGGACTTTTTCAGGAATCCAAATTATCATGACCTTTAGAGCAAGCCTTACTCTCTAAAACTGACCAAAAATTATAATACAATGGTTTAAGATTAGGGCTAGATGACGGCCAGTCTTCAGCCCTGATGAAGTCCAGGACGTTCGTTTCCAAGCAAGATTGGGTGGTTCGAGCTTTGTGACCCCGTATAAGGTTACTGAAGATGGCGCTTTTAAGGGGCTTACTTACTACTCTCAAGAATAGTGATTTGATATACTTCTGCCGATGTTTTGATACCTTTTTCACCAAAATACGGCTCATTCACTCCTTCATATCTAACACCCCTCCAAACCATTACTGCCAAATAAGTGAAATTGGAGTTTCTGTTTGTAATATTAAAATAACCCCTTTTTACTAAATGCCTGTATACACGGTACATATATCAAAATTACATTATTTTACATTGTCTGTTGATCTGCCTATCTGTTCGTTCCGGCTAATCTCAGGAACAGCTGACTCATTTTTAATTCAGACTTTCCTTGACAGGTGATGATATCAGGATTAACTAAGGCTTCTTTTTAGACTAGCTTCACCATTAGAAAACCAGCGGGCTCAGCTAGTCTTAAGTAGTTTAGATAATTTTGGAGTTCTCCGAAAGCAATAACGTGAAATGAGAATTATTATTTGTAAAACTACTAGTACAAGTGTATGTTTTCCTAGAAAAGTTATTGTATTGACTTTATGGACCTTCTTGTTCTCTAATATATTTTCATTAGTCGTCTCTTGTCCATAATATTACTTTCAGATATCTTCAGTTATACAACTATCTAAAACTATGTCGGCGTAATTTTCGCGTCTGGTTGTGTGCGTATAACTTTCCTGACGAAAGCGAAATTAGGTAATTAGATTCGGGGCTTTCATTATGCGTGTAACGGCTAGTGGCGTTCTATTAATAGTTTTATTTTGCCCTGTATCATTAGTTTCCAATTACCTACGCTTATATCACTGTATATGATATTAATATTACAGAATTTAAATGAGGCTAAGTCCCATCGAGGCAGTTAGAAGATTTGATTAGTAACATGAAGTGCTAAAAATTTCAGTAATATTGGGTAATTTCAGATATATATATATGAATCTTGCAAAGAGCGTTATTCGTGAAATTTTGTATTCAAGGATGATAAATCGATCTAGCTTGGATTCACACAATAGGTGTGAACAAACACCTTATGTTATCGACGCGGAATAACAGGAGGCCTAGCAAAAGAATGATTTCATTTGCTTAATTAACTAATTTCTTTTTGGTCCTAGAATTACGGAAAAAGAGATCAATTTTACCACAACTTTCACACCAGTTAATTGCCGTGAAATCTAATTTTGAAAATTGTGATTTATAATAGTATTTTGATGAGATAAATCAATAGAATGTCCAATAATAGAGTTGTCTATACAACGATAATTAAACCGTATATACAAATTTGGGTATAAGGGTGCCAACGGCTGCGTGGCTTCAGTGGGTTGTTACGTGTGTACTGTACCTTAGTAATAATAGTTTATAGTACCCTAGTAAGTGTAATTATAAAATGGTTCCTCTGGCGATGACTTCGTAAAATATACTGCACAATTAGAGAGGCCTGTGTCTAGTAGTGGACTGCTATAGGCTGATGATGACAGCACAACTATGGTCCATTAACAGAGGGTCCATAAGCCAAATCAATGATGGATATAATGACAATATTTTTGGATCTGACCTATACATCCTCTAAGAATGAACTACAATAATATGAACCAAAATATACCACCACCTTATTCAATCAAAATAATAATAAACAGGAGCATATCCACAAGAAACTAAACTCATTTTATCTGCTTATGGCAAAGCAAAGCAGTAAGGTACTGTTTTGCTTGCCGTAGACAGGTTTTGGCAGTGTATGTATGTGTCTATATTCGACAGAAAAGTCTAAACTGCTGAACCGATTTTAATTAATGACACGTCAGTTAATTTGTATTAATGTCCCGAGTGTCATATATTATTAAAAAAATTACGTTTGGGTCTAAGTATGTCATTACGAGTTTTTGTAATGATAGAGGCGGCTGCAGATCGTTCACTTGAATTAATGCCAAATAACTACAGACACTATCACTGCCTCCGAAGCTGCGTATGTAGTACATACGCAGCTTCGGAGGCAGAGGACCACTATCAGTCCCCTTTCACGTGTACTGGTCGCGTTACACCTTACACCCTGACACATTACAAAAGACCAACGTGAAAAAAAATATTAAGTTTGGGATAACAAACGTAAAGGTACCATGTTATATGATTCGTGTTATATTCAAGTTTTATACTAATGGAAAGGGAACTGCTTATCTCAATAGTATGTAAGTCAATAATGACTTGATCCTAATCTTGTTTATTGACCTTGTTTTAATTTATTTTAGAAAACAAGAAATGATCGTCATATCATATTTATCATTACTACTAGATAATAGCAACGTTATTTTACAAATACGTTAAGTATGGTTATTCCTTCATAATGAACACCAAGAAGTACTTTAACTGTAAGTTTAATATGTGTATTTGTAACTATAGTTTTAATAAATTTGTTGTGTGTGACCTGGTATTGAGGGCTCTAAACATTATTGCATCCGAACTGCTCGGTAACATTGATTTAGTTGCACATCTTTATGTATTGGAGTTGGGAGCGGTATATAATGCGATCTAACTCTGTCCCAACGCCATCTATCGAGACAGTTGGCAGTTAGTGTTATAGTTCGAGATATTTAAAAAAAACTTCTTAGCTTCAGCGATTTTCGTTTGTTTCCACAAAAACCCAAATCCGGCATGACAGTTTCTTCAACCTCAAAAAAAATATGCGTAATTAAATTTGTTTAGGCATGGCGTGGTCGTGACGATATTAGTCATGGTTAACTTATTAAGGTAATTATTTAGAGAATTTATTGATTCAAAATAACAACGTCTTAGGCACCTCACGGTACTTAGCATAACAGTTGGCATAAATATTGGCGTATAACTTAATTTATTTATTATAGCTATATGTATTAAGTGAATGTAATGTATGTAATACGATATGTACATCAATTATTGTAAATATTGTGTTTCATTCATTCATCTCAGCCCAAAGACGTTCATTTCTGAACATAGGTCTCCCCCAAGTCTATCCACAATAAACGATTCTGTGCTTCCTGCGATCTTTCAGGTTGCCAGGTCGTCGTACCATCTTGGGGGGGCCCTACCCATATTGTATTTGCTAGAAAGTATTTTGAATTTCAACATTTGATGAGTGAGTGTGAGTGGATTTATCTCAGATTGTCGATATGTGGAACGTGCAACGAGTCCGACCAATACCTTAAGAGGGTCACGTTAGAAAGTCAGAGCATCGGTCCGATGCAGAAGGCACGGCACGTATAGTGAGGATGTCTGGTTCCTTGGTTTCTGTACCTGAAGTTGGTGGTCTACTATTATGGGATAAAATTATCTTAAATAATTTTAATTACAATATTTCTAAAAAAGTCGTTTATACTATCTTATGATTTCAGCAAGCAAGACCGTATAGAGCCTTATCTTTTATTTAAAAGAATCTAGCTTTATTCAAAACGAAGTTTGAAAGATCTAAAATGTCCTGAATCGCTTCGAAAAAAGGACGGTACGACTATTTCGTTGTTTTTCTTGATTTGGTGGAGACTGCAGAATCTAAGAGATCCTCCTCACTAAGTAGATTTGTTGTAGACTTTGAAATGTCGTACGTGAGCCTTCTTTGTGACTATTCACGTACACTTTCAAAGGAACGTCTTTTTACGATTACTTTTTTATTGGGATTCTAAAATACTATTCTGGTATTTCTGGATCACAAACTAGATAGCTCTTGGAGCTGTTGATTTGTAAACCCTCTAAATTTGGATTTGTAACGAATGTAAATATTACAACGACCGTTCATCATCAGTTGGTATTTATCTTATGGCTGAAAAATCTAAGTCCAAGTAGAAAGTACATGAAAGATTAAAGAATGAATATTTAGAGTAATACTATCGTGTTGCACTTTACTACACGAATGTATTATAAAAAAGTGCGTTTCGGAGATGCCCGATCAGCTCTGACACGACAGGTTTTTCATCAAAGAATATAATGACTCATCAGATCTAAGTTTGAATAATGTGATACAATTGCTATTATTACTCATCCAGTAATGGAACCAATAATACTTTTACACTCTTTTTTCAACTTGAAAGAAATCCTTTACAATTCTATTTGACAATCAGAGTAGCATGTTCACTGGATTGATATATTCATGAAATATACTCAACTAAATACATTTTATGGTTTATATAATGTCGTTTATAGACATGCAGTGATAAATGTCACTCCTTCAATTATTGCCTGATCGTATTACTATCGCTTAGGAGGCCAACCAAAATAACAGCATTCGTGCTGTCATGTTTCGTTGGTGAGTGCAAGACCGAAGGCCCAATGATGCAGAAGAATCTCGGTAGGCCGTCTTTGTGTGAGATACTACGCTGCAGTGTTGCATTGTCTGCATTCGCAATTAGTATGGTGACCACCACTCTTTAATTCCACCGTTTAATAAATTAGACCGTGGGAGAGCCACGCTTCGGCATGCATGGGCCAGCTCGACCGGAGTGATACCACCGCCTCACAGAAAACCTGTGTGAAACAGGGCCTGCGCTGTGTTTCACTGAATGACTGAGTATACTGGAGGCCCATAATCAAAACCTTCCCCTAATCCCCTTTTCCATCCCACAAGGGCGGCTACGGACTTGAGACGGTTCTGGTGTTGCGGGTGTCCATTGGCGGCGGTAATCGTTTACCATCAGGCGATACGTCTGCTCGTTTGCCACGTATAACATAAAAAAAAACTGCTCATACTTTCCATCAGGCATAAGAGAGTTTCTTTGGTAGACTCATATATTATATCATATCATATCGAGTACAAATTTGTAACTTATAAATATTGAAAATCATGTGACGATTAAATCTCAGGCGATTTTAAATGTCAATTCTAATGTTTGGAATTTGTATATTTTGTGTTTTTAAAAGATTATACCAGACTTTACTTTAGTAACGAATTAAGGATTAAAACTGTTATCATTCCCGTACATTAATAATCACCTCGCATAAATAAAATTCAAACGTGGTGGTCATCTTGGCTTAGTGAGATGCTTTTATATACTCCGGTGACCGGAGATCACAGTTACAGAGAAACACGTGATCTGGTAGTGAGTTTCATGTTTTAACGGATCTGCCCAGGATGGATTCATAGGATAACAGCATTATAAATAGAAGAAAAACTTGCAATCAATCCTATAGCAGCCCATCTGATCTGCTTGTAATAGTCTGCCAACACCTCCTTTTCAAGGTGAAATCTACGTCCACTTGTGAACTATGAAAGGTAGTTTGTGTGCTTACTCTTTGTGGTAAAATGAACCTTAGTTTTGATTTGACTTTAAGATACTACATCAAGTTGAATGTTTTATTAGAAATAGTAGATTCTGATAACTTATATGTTCGAAAATACATGAAAGTCACTGAAGTAGGTGGGTATTTTTGTGTAATTTGTTTTTGCTGGGAGTGCCAATTTATAGGTGCACTGGAATGAAAAGATTGGTAGTGTTATGATTCAACCTCATTTTTAATTGTGTGGATCAAAACTGAATTCGTTCATTCCAGCAGATTTATTATGCTGCAGTCAATGTATAACCCACTTCTGTATATCATTTTTATTTTCATTTCTTCAATATAAAATATTTTGAGACTCTTCTTAAAACTTTAAGTATGAATAAAGATTTATTTATTATAATGGTTTGTTATGTAGAAAATATGTATCTATACTTTTTTCTAAATGTCTGTAGTAGCTAAAGCAGATAGTTCATAAACAATATGTAGTTTCTCACAAAAATGTAAGTTAATATATTGTACTACAGTTTTATTGCTTGCACGAAGGCTAGGGCTCGTATGCCGTCTGTATGAACAGGCCGACTTAAAACTATGGTCCTTTCTTCAAAAAGCCAACCTAGATCCTATACTGTACCCGCATAGATTTTTGTTTTATATTTAATCAATGTTCACGGACTTAAAAAAAGGCAGAAATGCCAGCCTCTTCGAGCTATAAAGTCCGATATGTAAAAGTATCTGAAAAGGTTCATTTACAAAATAAATATCATAACAAGCTTTTATTTAATTTCACCTGTCCCGATGTTTGTCTGTGATCAAATCTGCAAGTTTATTCAGTTCCCGATTTCCAATTGAGCTGAAATTTGATATGTCCCCTTAGGTCTAATGACACTGCAATAATATAAAATTGGTATTATTATTAATCCAAAGTGGCCGCAACAACAACCCACCTAATGTGGGTATCAAATGAAAGGGCTTCAAGGTATTTATTTACTAACAAGTAATAAAAGCTGGTTTTAAAACAAACCTTTTTAAGTAAATCACTTGTATATCATTTATTATTCTTAACAAAATCTAATTATTAGAAAAAAGTTAAAAGATACAATCTACATAGTCATTAACCTAACAGAGTTCGCTGCAATAACCCGTTTTATTTTCATATATGTAACCCTGAACTGTTGCTTTTATTTTTTCTATTTTTCTCTCATAGTGATATTGCAAATCTTCAGATCTTCAAATCTTCCATCCCAAAACTGCCCCTTAATATTGAGACTAAATATGATTAGTACTCTTTACCGCCAACAAATCAATGTACAAATGAAAGACATAGTTTTAGCAGTAAAAATACATCTTTCTATTTCAACAATCCAAGTTTCCTTACATCCAAATACTTTGATCGAGATATATGCCCGACATTCAATACATACGAGTCCTTTTCACGGTCGAGCCAAAAGAAAATGTTAAAAAATTTAAACATCAAAGAATTGACTATGCTCTACATCGTGAAAAGAGCTATTCTAAAGACTAAGTTTCTTTATAATGGCCTGGGTAAAATGAACTATATGAATTTAAAAAGAAAATAACGAAATGGTTTATAGTTTTTTAAACTTCTGTAACACCGACGTAATATTGATACTTGAGATGATGCCTCATAAGCTGTAGTTACGAAATTTCTTTGATATTATTATCATCTTCTTAACCTTTTTAATTGGATTTCTGTGCTCTAAGAAACACCTAAATTAGACTTTTAACGAGGAGTGACTGCTATCAGAGAGTAGGTTGTTTCAACTCAGCTATTTTTAAACAAGTTTAATTATGCTTGTATATTTAGTACCCACTGTTGTTTTGATGTAGTTTCCAAATTTTCGCAGTTTATTTCAACCACATTTACCGTAATACTTTTTCCTATAATGTTTCCACGTGACCAATTCTTCCGGAAAAAAATAGTTGACATTCGTTTGAAAGAGCTCGGAGTAAATTGTTGACTTGTGTTCGTTCTGAAACACCCACACAGCTGACAGTCGCTTTTTAACTTATCTAAAGGTATGTATGATACATCTGTGTGTGTATACTTTGTTGCAATCTTATGTAGTGGTGTTATAGTTTGGTAAGTTGGTATAGTTTGGATCGATTTTTTGGTAGGAATTCACAATAATACTGTTTTCAAAGCTATGCGAGTGTAACTTTTAGAATTTTGATCAAACGATCATATAAAATTGTATATGGAATATACAATTTATATAATACATATAATAATACATACATAACATACCCACCCCTTAATCCTGAATCGCCCAGACTAGTATAAGAAAATTGTGTTATTTATTTATTGGTTTGTCTCGACTTTCCATACCTAGAATAAGGTATATCAGTGTGACTACGCAATACTAGTTAAAAAATATTCTTAGCATCAGATGGTAAATGGATAAAATGCATTTCGCAAAAGAAAAAAAAAATGACGGAGTTTATTGTCTCAAATATATTTTTTCAAGAGAAACTTAATTAACATATACATTACAAAATATTCAAAGTTACAATCCTTTTAAAAAGAAAAAAAGAATTTTTATTTTAATATTATCAAGAAGAATTCTAAGAAAGAAATTTAACGAGAATCAAACTTGTCATAAAATGAAGCATTTTCACATTTATAAACTTACTTCAAAAGTATAATATCACCAATTAAAGCTTTGTTAGCTTTAAAGTACGTACATAAAAAGAATTTAGATTGCAAGTTAATAAGCACGCCAGTTATTCTGGTTTACATAAAAATACTCTAAGATTTTATTAGCACTCAAAACCATTTACTCTTTGTCGCGCAATTTTGATATGACTTATTATCAAAAGGCAAGCAAGGAAGTGAAAACACATAAATCACAAGAAATTCATTATAAGAAACAAATTTTTGGGATATTAATTTTCTTGATTTATTTTCTTATTTTCACGGTGAAATCTTAAAGGAAAACCAATATTTCTTAAACAATCGTAAAGGTGGAATGATTTATATAATTGCGTTCAGCGTGACCAGGAAACAAAAGCGGTGACCAGCGGTGATATTATTCAATTAACGAGCAAATTTTTATACATCTTAGCTTATTAAAGTGTATATTTACAAGTTACCCATGGTTTATGTTTTTCAAATTGAATATGTTCACTATTTCATTGCTTTAAATATTGTTTTCAATGAAATATTACAAAAATACTAAATAAAATGAGTGACAAAAAGGATTACTACAACAATTAGCGGTCTTATCGCTCACGGCGATCTCTTCCAGACAACCATCATGGACATCAGATTGTTATGTATGATTTTTAGTAGTATACACAATTAATACAATCATTACAATAAGAATTTAAAAAATAAAAAAGGAGGAAAAAAAAGAGAAAAAGAAAGACAAACTGAAAATAGTAACAATAATAAAAATAAATCAATAGAGGTTTATACCTGCTCAAATACACACTCATTCCCCGTACACGTGCATTAATAAGCAAATAACAGAAACCTACACAAATAACTATACAATATGATGAATGAATCTATTTTTTAAAGTAGGCTCAGTATTGTTTTTTTTATAATAGAAGGCAAACGAACAGACGTATCGCCGGATTTAATCGATTACCGCCACCCATGGACACCCACAACACCAGAAGCGTCTCAAGTGTGTGCCCGGCCTTTTAAGAAGTAGTACGGAGTAAGGAATATTCCCTATAATATCAGCTATCTGCCAGTAAAGGTTCCCTCAACATCCATCCTACCGTTCCAGAGATGAGCCGAAGTAAACAGACAGACAGACCAACATTTCAAATTTGATTTTTATGTAAGTATCGTATGCAAGTTTATATGCATTTAGTGAAAAGCTGTTAATGTGAATTTCAACGCACATTTCTGTTTTATTTCTATGTATAAATGGCAGTTGTTTAATACTTTGCTCATACACACACAAGAATTTTTTTTTAATTTCACGGAGGCATTTACAGATATTCAAAAACACACACAAAAAGAACTACCAGATGATGAACGACTTTAATGTAGGTCAGACAAATTTTTGTCCCTAGTGTGGGAATGGAACTATAGCGGTACTAGGCCTGCGATTAATTTAGCTATTACGTCTGCTTAGGTCTTGAAAAAAATTTAGATGCCTATTGATTTAGTGTTAAGTGGTCCGGCTACTAAGTTGTAAGTTAATGGTCATGGACTTGCGTACAGTAAAGAAATAACTGTTTTATGAACATGATTCTGTGTCTGGATGTAATTTATCTATAATTATGTATTTGTGTAAAAAAGCTTAACTAAAAGTAATGGTATTGTTCACGGGATGATCTAGGTTAATGGGATAATCTGGGAGGGGGTCTGGATGTCGTAAGAAAGCGGTTCCCGGACCTCTACCGTCTCAGGCGCGGAGTGGCAAACGGTGTGGTTTTAGTCGGTTCGATTTCGACACACCACCCCGCCGCCGTCGGGGTAAAGTCCCGAGTGGGATTCCACAGGCAAAAAAAAAGTTAATGGGATAACATCAATAGGAAGTATGTCAACGAAAGTTTTTAATTAAAAATATGTAAGTAATGTTATGGAGGCTCTTAACACCGCGGATTAGGTTCTAATTAATAAATTGCCATCAATCGACATGAATGTAAACTAAATTGATTAATTATATATTAATTCAAACAAGCTTGTTTCTGGTAACCAATCTGATTGCCGTAGCACACGGTGTATTTTTGAAATCAGACAACCGCTATATTAATATTATCATAATCTATTATAAGTATTTTCATTAAATTTGTATTTTTATATTAATGTAGCTGATAATGACATAAAATGAAATTGTTTTAAATAACTTCAAAAAGTAATACACTCAAATATTAATCAGCAGTACACGTGTGGGTTGTCACGTTATCAACGTCTGCGTATACAATCAAGTTATGCGAATGATATGGTGTTGTTGAGTGCCTCTGTCAGTGGCATACGTCAATTAGTGGCAATCTGCGAATCATATGCTGTAAAACATGTCTAAAAATATAATCCTAGAAAAAGTACACATGGTACTTCAAGCCGATGGTAAAAGTCCGGAGGCCGTACCAAGTATAACACTGGATATGCTGCCTTTAACAAGGGTGAAGCAGTTTGAATACCTAGGCCATTGCTAACTACCGACCTCAAAGGAAATGCAGACATTAAACGCGAGCGTAGAGCGTTAATCATAAGAGCAAACATGCAGGCTCGCAGGTTTGCAAATGCTCACATCAAGTAAGAATCGGCGCTCATAGCCCAGTTGCACTCGGTCATTAGAAACAATCACCGAGAGTAAGCCACAACGGCGCGGTCGGTACCTGGATCGGTGACCGGTAGTGGCATGTTACCATGAGCGTCTCCGTGATTGGAAGGTCACGTTAAGCAATCGGTCCAGGTTGTTATCATACGATAACAGTCGTGGCCAGCGGGGGGACGTGTGGCCTTAACCCTCTCCTGAGAGGAGACCCCGAGCCCAGCAGTGGGACATCATGGGTTGTTGATCAAGTAAAAATCACGTTGTTCCGTGATTTCTGGACATCGCTCTACACAAGCAGCCTGTGGGCCAGGTATATTCAAAAACATACAAAACTGTGCGGGTGCAATACAATAACGCATACAGGGTGCCATTGGGGCTGACTCGTTTCTGCAGGAATATTGGGGTCGGGGTGGATTGCTTTTACGCGCATCCTTGCTCTGCAGAGAGCGAACCAGCCCCAGGTTCGACTTCACATATATGAACCGCTGTTGTAGGATTCTTATTTAATTTTTACATTATCTATATTTCATTGCATTGCGCTATTTTGGGACTGTTTTCAATTTTTATCCACGTTTTATAAAGAACCTACATGAAACATTCAAAGATTCTAGGTTCAGAGGTTTGGACTGTGCGTTGATCTCTGCGTGCGTTGAGATTTATATATTCTTACTAATTTGTCAAAAATGTAGTAATTCGCACGGGTCAGAGAAACCCGAACATAAAGATACTTTATTCTATTATTAACTTTAGTTTACACTAAAAGTTAACTAGGTGACGAGACTGAATTTTCCATACTAACAAAATGCTCTAAAATTTACTCAAAAAATGACATGCATACGGGAAGTGCATTTGCAATTCTAATGTTTGACGCTTCGCCGTTTCTTTGGAGAAATATGCTGTGCCGACTTGTGGCACGTAGTAAATGTCATCTTATGTCATTGTGTGTGTAATTTATGTGTTCAAAATTAGGTTAGGCAGTTCCAGCTGTAAAATGTTCCGTAAGTGAGGCGTGTTTGAGCACTATATGTTTAAGTGGGAAGCTTTCTATAGTACTTTAAAGTGATTAAATGGTTTTAAGACTTTTGTGGTTGACTTGTGCATAAAATTTAAAATAATAAGTTTTTCTTTCCTGGTGTTTTTTAAGGAATAGGTGCGAACTAACAAACGTCTGATAGTAAGCGATTACCGCTGCCCATGGATACCCGCAACACCAGAGGCGTCACAAGTGGATTGCCGGCCTTTGGGGAGTGGGGATAGTGATGAAGGAGGGTTTGGGCCTCTGTTGTTTTCACTCACTTGGTGAAACACAGCGCAGGCGCTTTTTCACACCGATTTGTTTTACGGATTAGGCACCAAAATCTTATGGGGAAATAAAGGTCTTAAACTGTATATTTAAACTCTGTTTGAAGTACTAAATGAAAAGAGGTACTCGAAATGAATACTAGCTCAGTCACTTAAATAAATTTTATTTAGATAAGCGACAAAACTATGTTTTACCCGGGGGAGAGCCACGCTTTGGCATGCACGGGTCCACTCGACCGGATTTCCATAAAAAAAACCAATTGGACACTAAAACCTAATAAGTATAACCTTATACGTAACTAATAGAACGTAATAAGGACATCAAATCATCCTTGAGATCACAATTTGGCTATAGAGTTTATGATTTAGCGATGACAACTTCAGTGTTATTAGAAAGGCTCGGTCATTCAAATAAATTTATGACATCGCACAAAGTTACGACCAAGTATTTTATGGTTTAATTCACTTTAACAACTTTAGTTCGTGATCATCATTTTAACTGCTCTACAACTATGTGGCTATTAAAATGTGTGATCTGGTGGTATTAGCAATTGTCGTAATGAAGCCTAATTGGCTTCTGCTACTGACAACTAAATCTCTTTGCTATGAATAGACCGTGAGCTGCTAAAATTCTTCCCATTAAATACTAGTGGAGATTGATATTGAGTAGGTAGTTGGAGAGTAATGGATATTATATTCATGCAATTTGTAACGAATGAAACATTTTTTCTGTCAGTTTTTTTTATATTCTTCATAAAATACTTTTGCAATAATTATATTTTACAAAAACTCGTTAGTAATTTGTTTTACTATACAAAAGAGTTTTTTGTTTTATTTTTAGTAATATTATTTTTATTTGTTTATTTATTTAAATATATCTTCATAGTTCTAGGTTAAAAGAAACAAACGATGAAAAAGAATATACACATATGTGTGTCAACAATCGACAATCTGATTGCTCACGGCGATCTTTTACACTAATATTATAATCAATCTATCTCTGTTAATATAAAAATGAGCTCCTGCCCGTTTGTCTCGCTAAAACTCGAGAATAAAACTGTTTCTAGCTGTAAAAGGTGTGGAACATTTAATGTCTTTTGTCTTTTTAGAAATATGTACAGGGAATATGCGTAAAATTTTTATTTATCGCAAATATATTTTTGCAGATTTTTTATTGTCTTTACAATGTGCCTAGAAGGTACTTTTTTATTAAGTGACTATTTAAACCCAGAAAATATTAAATTGTAAGTGAAAACTAAGGGAGGGAAATTAAAAAGTTCAAAACGCGTCACTATTGGTCGAAACGAATGTGACGTCGACAGTCACTTCATCGAAATTATCGGAGTCGAAATTCAAACAGTGTTAGCTGTGTTTGTGAAAAAAATTAGCTTCTCCCATGATTTTGTAGCAAATTAAAACTGCAAATAAGTATTAAGTAACTGATATAATAAATAAAAAAAGTAAACAGTGAAGAAGAACAAACGCGAAATGATAATAACGTCATTCACATATATTCCTTATTGTCACTTCAATGCCAAATGTTTAGAAGTGTGTTTAAAAATTTGTATCCACATTTTACACAAAATATAATGTAGGTGATACGAAGTTCGCCGGGTCATTTAGTCAGTAATAATAATTAGCCTATCTAACCGACCGCCGATCGGCTACGATCGGTCATGTTCGGTGCCGGTGATGAGCGCATTTTAGTAGGGTAGTAGATTAATATAAATATCAATGACTACCCTCTCTAATTTATAATTGTGTATATCCCTGTTGAGTTCTGGGATGTTGTTTATATTGTTTTTATATGTTGAAGAATTTGAGATTTAAATATGTTTTGGTGATGACACTGATGCACGGAAAAACTCGAATGAGTTTATGTGGCATCTTACATGTAATTTAGTGTATACTTTAAAATGTACAAATAAAAAAAAACGGATATCAAAACGTTAATTCACAAAAAGTGTATCTACATTCAATAGAAGTTTAATATTATCATTTCTACTCATTTTGCGGTTTTTTTACACTTTATAAAGCAACTTGAGAGATACCCTTTCAAAGTAAGTACATTAATATTACACAGTGGTGACGACATCAGAATAGTTCAAAATGACCTCCAACGGTACTACTATTTACTCAAAGTCTATTTGTGTTGTCTATTTAGTCAACTAGCTAACAATCTATATATAATCCTAATGATTTTTACTGTCCGTTTTATTGACAATATCTATGATTTATGTAATGTCGATAGTAATGAAAGTTTTATCAAATCAAATCATTGGTATTATATTGATTACGTGGGAGAGCCACGCCACGCACGAATGGGGCGGCTCAACCGGAGTGATATCAGGGCTTTACGGAAAACCGGTGTGAAATAGAGCTTGCGTTGTGTTTCAGCGAGTTTATGAGGAGTCTCGATGAAGAAATAGAATGACAAAGACGTTTAACCTTTCTAAGGTTCCGCACCTCAATAGGAAAAAAACGGAACCCTTATAGGATCACTTTTTTCCATCTGTCTGTCTATTAAGACCAGTTTTCTCAGGAACGAGAGAAGTATCAAGCTGAAATTCACATCAAATACTCGGGTCTACAGTCCCTTGGAGCTGTGAAAAATCACAACTTCAAAGCCAACGCAATCAAAAGATACAGCCGTTTACGCTGCAAATTTTCGACACACAAGGGAATCAAAACCTACAGGGCGCCTTCTGTGAACTCAGAATCTTGAAATTTGGTACGAAGCAACGTCTTCTAGCACAGATGAACGAAAAATTGCAAAAAGCATACATTTTTAGTTACTGCATATAATATACATTTAGGTTTGTACGGAACCTTCGGTGCGCGAGTCTGACTAGCACTTGCCCGGTTTATTTTTAGATTAATTATTAATTTCTATAACAATTTTGATATAGGTCTGCATGATACTGTATTATCTGGAAAAGAACTAAGAGATTTTATTCCTAATTTTACTGACCTTTCGACGTTAAGTTTAATCGTCGGTGTGGTGACGGATTAAGAATAAGGTATGTAACCAACATATTCATAGCACGAGTATCGTAAATGGTCACTAACGGAGAAAACAACGAAGGATAACATTATTGCTGTGCCCAGTATACATTGGAGGACAGATCGAAGGAAACCTATCACCGCCAGCATTGATCGCGGCAAAAAACGACCCAAGACAAAGGTTCGCGGGATGTCGTCTATTCCGGGGCGCTTAGTCCTGCCCTCGGGGTGCATACGCATTTCGGAATGTACCTCAATTTGTGAGGTGAGGCAGGTTGGACTCCAGAAGCCGCTGATGCGTTTCTGAAATTTCTCCCAACTGCCGATGTAGGTCGCCGCATGGTTTAGTGGGCAAACGGGTTTTCTGGGAGTCCAATACACGCGCTTCGTGTCTCTAATGGAGAGTCTGGTGCAAAAAGCATTCCCCGCGTAAAAAAAGGATAACATTATTACAAAGAGAAGAAAATTTGAAACAAAATCCATACCAACCAGTTTTGCTTATATGGTGTTGTACTACAAAACCTCCGTTCACAGGTGAAATTAAATCCAGAAGTCTGTGGATTATTAAAGACTATCGATATGATAGTAATGATGGGTATTCGAACGAACCACTACATATCAATAATTTTAGATTTATGCTGACATCGACGAGCAGCAATGCGTTATTACAGACACGATTCTGCACAATCTGTCTATAATCGCGTATCAATAACAAGCAATATTAGTGTAAATTTGTAAATCAAATACATTTCATATTTTCTGTCAGTACATAAAAACCGTACAATGGGTCAAATCATTTTTTTACACTAAAGGGAACAGGACTTACGTCCATACGTATCTTACTGATTTATATTTTTAATAGGGCTATTTATTGAGTTATATCAGTAAATAACGATATCGGTAAGGTCGTCTACACTATTAAGTATTTAAGTAATCGATACCCCAGATATGAATGTGAGGTACATCTAATATAGAACTAAAGGCACTTGATGTTCTGTTAATTTACCGAAGTATGTAGGTATGTGCGAATAAAACCGATGTAACAGTATTTCAGACAGTGTAGTTTTTACGAAAACTTGCACTATTGAGGAGCCATTGATGTATAATATACTTATTGGCGCTCATAGCCCAGTTGTACTCGGTGATTAGAAACAATCACCAAGGGTAAGCAACGACGGCGCGGTCAGTACCTGGATGGGTGACCGCTGGTGGCATGTTACCATGAGTGTCTCCGTGATTTGGACGACACGTAAGCAGTCGGTCCCAGTTGTTATCATACGATAACTGTCGTGAAGCTTAGTTGGAAGCTTTCGGGCTGCTTAAAAACATCCAACGGCAAGATTACGTAGCCACAATGTAGTCTTGCCAGTCCCCAACCCGCACTTGGCCAGCGTGGGGACGTATGGCCTTAACCCTCTCCTGAGAGGAGACCCGAGCACAGCAGTGGGACATTATAGGTTTTTGATGATAGCTATTATACCTACCTATTAAACCCATACATCTAAAAGGCGCTCATAGCCCAGTTGCACTCGGTGATTAGAAACAATCATCGAGGGTAAGCAGCGATGGCGCGGTCAATACCTGGATGGGTGACCGCTGGTGGCATGTTACCATGAGCGTCTCCGTGATTCGGAGGTCACGTTAAGCAGTCGGTCCCGGTTGTTATCATACAATAACAGTCGTGAAGCTTAGTTGGAGGCCCTCGGGCGGCTTGGAAACATCCAACGGCAAGATTTACGTAGCCACAACGTATTCTTGCCAGTCCCCGACCCACACTTGGCCAGCGTGGGGCCGTATGGCCTTAACCCTCTCCTGAGAGGAGACCCGAGCCCAGCAGTGGGACATTATGGGTTGTTGTTTAAACCCATACATCAAAAACGATCTGTTTAAATTTTGGTCTGTGTCTGTCTATCCGTTAGTTTCAGCTAATCTCTTGAATGTCTGATATTAGCGGTATATTTACAGGCTGCCTTTATTTAATAAACAAGTAACGAATTATTTTTCAAAAAAATACCGACTTCAACACTATCTTCAAATAAATAGACATCACTGAAAAGATAGTTTTTTTTAAATATTTCTTTGTTTCTTTTTATTTACCCTATGCAACCTCACGACTTAGACAAATCTATTGACACCATTACATAAAAATACGACAGACCGTTCAGGCTTTAGGGCGTGCCAAAGAAATATATATACATACATACACTCAAAAAGTTAACCCTCCTTCTTCGTAGTCGATTAAAACCCTCCTTGTTTCACAGTTCGGTAAAAAAGGGGTTAAGTACAAAACAAGATTAGAACTAAAAGAACCGTAATACCCCGTGGCGCACCTGCATTGATAAATAATTAATGAAACAAGACGTCAAATGCTTTATTTTTTCCAACCAAACCACTGCATCTACTTCAAGAAATTTTCCATTTAACTATCATATTTTGCACTATAGCCAGTTTTTCTTATTGCTTAGAGAGCACTATATATTTATACTATAGTCTGTGACTCATTTTGTATTTGACAAGAAACCATTTTGCATCCCGACAACACAGTGATTCATCCACAAAATTTAAATATTTGCCATTCTTCTGCCAATAATCGTAATAAATGAGTAACAAACACTTTCAATTTTTTTAAACATTACTGGGATCCAAGAGCTCAACTTAAGTAATAAATTCTATATGTTAAGTGTTATTTGAGACGTAACTTTCTTGTAAAGAATTTTACTAGCAATAGATTGAAAAAAAATGGCTTCTCATAAAGAAAAGAAAGATCCGTTTGTCTAGGTCTTTCCTCAAGAATCAAAGTATCTAAAATCTAGATGCCAAATGGCATTGAAATCAGTCCAGTGGCTTAGCCGTGAAAGCGTAACAGGCAGATAGAATTATGCAATACCTTTAAAAGAGCTAATATTTATACATAATCTGAATATCCGCAACAGCTCCAAAGATTTTGAGGGGGTATTTGTGTAGGCGGCTTCGGGCGCGATAAATCAATCTAGCTAGGATTTATTTTAGGTAATTAACCAAAAATAAAACCAAGCAAAACTCGGTCATCGGGTATCGATATTATTATAGATTATCATGAATAATTTCGTGAATAATATATCATAAGAATGCTCAATATTTCATGGTTTATTCATAACGTAAGTCGTATGATTGGTAAAAGTTATGATAACATTTTCATGATCCAAGAAAAGTAACAGGTTATTCTTTTTTTAGGATATATCATTCAAGATTACTTTTTATTTACATAAATATTTTATACACCTGATTGTTTCATTTTTGAATGAATGAATTTTTTTAGAGCATATCTGTCTAAAATGTAACTAGTTTAAATTTGAAAAATGAAATAAGACCAGTATTTATACAAATTTATCTTATGAGATTCAAGCGAAATATTCTAAACAAGATTAACTTGATGCAATTAAAAAGGGTACAATATTCTCTGTCGTTTTCGTTGGTGTTACTGGAATAAACAAAATGTCCGGAAATAATTTCGGTATATTTTTCTGAATGTGCTCATAGAGAAATAAAATAACTAAATATATATATATTAGTTCAAGATATATTTTTATTAAAAAAATCTTTAACTTTAAAAATGTTTAAAAAAAATCAAACTATACAAGAAAAAAAACCAAAGGTCTGCATAGAAACACTAAAAAGCGTAAAATAAACTAACTTTTATTTAGCTATTTACAGTTACCATATGATAATTTATGTCATTTTCCTGATTATCTATCAATTTACATAAGGTGCTAATATGATGTTTGCTAGGTACTAACATCTGTTTGAAGTCGGTTACAAACTTACAATAAAAATAATGATAAATATTTCGTAAATACATATAACGTGTATTCAATCTAGATGATATATTACTACTACAAACTACTAATGTAACAATACATATGTCGATAATTTATCATATTTCTAAGAAAGTTTCTTTGAACTTAGCCAAAGCCAAATAAGATTCTTTATATTTATAAAGAGTCTTATTTGAGTTGTTCTCGCTGACGAGATGTGGCCCGCAGCGGGCCGGCACCAGTCGGGGATTGCGGATGCCTTTTAAGTTCCCGGATCCCTGGCGTAGGTGAGAGACGGCTTCACTTCAGCGAGATTGGCCCAGACCTGTCGGACGCCCAATTCGGGCTCCGGGAGGGGCGTTCGACGGTCGATGCCGTGATGCGCCTGAGGGCCGTGACTGAAGAGGCGGTGAGCTGTGGCGGCGTGGTGTTGGCGATGTCGTTAGACATCGAGTGGCGCTCCCACGGGGGTGTTCCGGCCAAGGCGCACGCCGCCTCGGTCGACACCGTGCGGTATCCGCGTATGGCTCTGACCGCCAATACCCTCTGAGGACGCCAGAGGCGCGCCTTATTCTGGGCGNGTGGCGCTCCCACGGGGGTGTTCCGGCCAAGGCGCACGCCGCCTCGGTCGACACCGTGCGGTATCCGCGTATGGCTCTGACCGCCAATACCCTCTGAGGACGCCAGAGGCGCGCCTTATTCTGGGCGGCATGATGTCCAGAGCGGAGGACATACATGAGGATTTCCCCCCCCCCCCCGTTAAAAAAAGGCGTAATAATATTAACATTATTAAATTACTATATCCGCCTCAAACCTTTGCCACTAAACATTTATTCAGTCGGCTTAAAGACCGTGGCGATACAAACCCTTTATTGGATAAGTAACAAATATATATGTCCGTAATATGCTAGTACAGGGACCCTTGTCATTAGTGAATTATCGAATAATTAAAGAACATTCTGTATTTGAGGAGAACAAATTAAGTGTCATGTAATACGGGTGGTCCGATTCACGTTTATGACCGATAAATCTGCCAAAGGGAGAATTGAACGACCTGCTTTATTGTTACCCTTTTTCGTGTGTACGATTAGAAATATGTGGTATGACCGGTGTATTCAATGTTCGTAAAGTTATTTATTAAGTAACGTAAAGCTTCTCCAACGAATCGAGTTACTTAATAACGAAAAAGATTAAGCATTTTCGTTCAAAAAGTACATACAAAGGTGGGCGAATCTAACTAGAGTTTGTTTACCCACAATCACTAACCCGTTCCTATGCTTAATATCTCTTACTATAACTACCATCCCTTCCTTTTCACTTTTCCTTTTAATATAATCCCAATTTTCGGATTTAATCCCCGTAATGTCCGGATGTGTAGATGTGGTTAGAAATTGTAATTGGTAAAATGCTTAAAATAAAAAAGCTCAAGTGTTTGTACATGTACGAGTATAGGAGGTATATAAAATGAAACGAAATAAGACTGCTTACCCATTTACTTACATTGAAATTGACTAGTGTATGCGAAGAAACTCGGCACTCTTAGTGGCTAACAAACTGCTGAAATATAAATCATTTTTTGAACCTCTAGTTGAATTTAAGCGCTATACAATTTAAATATTAAATATGAATGTAAAGGTACTATCTAATTATTTAAATACTAGCTTTTACTTGTAACTCCATCCGCTTGTATGACTCCCCGAAACTCAAAATATATCTGTAACAAGTTTTATCTAAAGCGATTCAGTGATTTAGTTGTGAAAAGGTACAGATTGACACACTTTTGTATTAATGACTTTAGTATAATACGAAGAGAGGAACGAGACAAAAATTAATAAGGTTTAATATGGTTATGTCATAAATGTTTACTTAATAATAATCATAACCTCTCATTTATATGAACATAATTGAAAATCAAATGGTGAACATAGCTTGGTTCACCATTTATTTTCATAGTGAAATTATTATGAATATAGGAATATGATTGTCACGAAATATTTATCTGATACTAATACATGCTAGTCCGAATATTTTAAAGATAAAAATGTATAATTTTTCATTTAAGTGAATTCAAAAGTTCTTTTGAAAATAAAGATTTTTTAAGCCACCTAGTAATAATGTAGTGTTTTATTAATATATTAGAAATTGCTAGTTATTGAAAATAGGACATATTCTAACTTTCACAGGTGTTAAGACGTCGACTTTTTCAAAAAGCTTCTATTACCACTTAAATTCATTGTATTATAAAAATTTGGCATCAATATTTCCTTTTTAAATTACGTAGGCCGATACAGAAGAGTCCTTCAGCATCTGCTGTAGGTCCAACAGCGTCTCTGCCGTGATGACGATGTCGTCTACAAATCGCAAGTGAAAGATGTATTCGCCATTCATATTTATCCTCCATTGCATTTGTGAACAATTTCGTGAAAATTACATCCCCTTGTCTCAGTCTCCGATGCAATGGTATGGACATTGTTTGCTGATTCTGTTTATAAACAGACGTGGTAGACGTAGAGACATCTCAGCACTTGGGGTGTATCACCAGTCCACTTGGCAACGCTAAAGGGACTCCAGAATAGACCAGATCCCGATCGAGTCAAAGGCCTACTCATAGTCCATGACTGTTAGACACAGGGGCTGATTTTACTTTTCTGTCTTCTGTAAAATCTGCCGTACTGTGTGAATGTGGTCTATGATGCCATACCCTCTTCTTCTTCGATGGTTGAAATTCGTCGAGTCTTCGTGCAAGATGTTATGTAATGGCTCTTAAGAACAGCTTGTAGACGAGACTTAGAAGGCAAATGGCTCGATAGTTCTTCAATCTGGTTTTGTCACCTATTTTGAAGAATAAGACGCTCACACAGAGCATTATTAATAATGAAATTGTACGTAGTAAACCTCGAGATAATGATGTGAAATTAAATATTTATAATAGGTTTATAACAAATAACTTAGACAAAGCTGAATCTTTTTTGTTGTTAGTACGTTAGTTTTTATAGCATTTTAATAAAATAAAATGCAGGTGACAACAGCTTGCATATTGTTTACCTTTCATGTAATACTTACACTATTGTACCTGCATATCTGAATTTTAAAAAAAGTGCCATAAATTTCTTTGCCAGTATTTTTCGCATAAGACTCTACTTATTTAGGAAAGTAGAAGTAGATTTCGGTGTTTTCACCTAATTTACCTTGACAATTCACATATATGCTGTGGCATCTGTTTGTGTCGATCTATGTATTATTTGTAACTTGAATTTAACGTTCATAAATGTCAGTTGAGGTCTTAATTGAATAAATGAATTTGAATACACTTTTACTCCACGCCTCTGGAGTTTACCCTTCGAACAAGACACCGTCAAAAAGTTTTTGGATCTCCCTCAGGGCGGGCCTCCAGCTTTAAATAGTTCTATTGTAATGTTGTCCTCTCCAGAGGGTTTTTCATTTTTCAGATGTCGAAGAGCTATCTTAATTTCGATAGTGCTGATTTCTGACTCAAAACTAAGGAACAAAAAATACAAGACGTAAATCTACTTTTTTGTCAACCATCGATAAGGCAGCATAGCTCTATAGTAAATCTATCAGTTCAAAGTCTAGTGGGTCTCAAAACGGCCTCCTTTTAAAATCAAATTACCTAAATGCGACCTCTTTGGCAATCCTAATAAAGTTATCTCCTTCCTTTGTGACCATTCTCTAAAGGAATTCAGAACCACAATCTGAATCAACGTGATCTGATTCTAAAACAAAATTTCAGATTTTCCGATTTGTATTCTGGGTGTCAGTGCACAAATCCCAAAACATTTACACACACTACAAACAAAGAAATAAATATTTTTCGTGTACAAAACAACCTGCTTTGTATTTGTTTAAGAAAGTTACAGCAACAGCTACTGATTAATTCAATGCATATTTTATTTCTAATCTCTGTTGCTCTGAATTCGTGTTATAACTGATCTTTTAAAAAAAACGTAGCTTTGAGTTCTTATATAATATCATTCCCATATAAATTATCATCATAATATTGTAAAATAACTTTCGATTTGATGCTACAATCACAATATTATATGCTAAGACCGAATGCGTCAAATCTTTCTCCTTCTTTCCTATAATTGTTGTATTATCTGTATTAATATTAAAGTCAATTCACATTAAAAACTGACAATAAACTTTAAATGATTTTTTTTTCATCGTCACTTTCGATGGTCACGTTTGCCCAAAAGAGACCTGAACTTTAAAAGCTATAATAAATAAATAAATAAATATTTCGGACATCTAACACACAACGCCATCTAGTCCCAAACTAAGCAGAGCTTGTATTATGGGTACTAGACAACTGATATGAATAAATAAATACTTTTTTTTTGTAAAGATATTCATATTATACATAGAAAACACCCAAACTCCGAAACAAATATTTGCAGATCATACAAACATTTGGTCCGACCCAGGATTCGAACCCGAGACCTCATGGACAGCAGTCGCGTACGCTACCACTGTGCCACCGAGGCAGTCAAACTATGCTATGAATAGCTATGAACTTCATGTAAGTAAATTAAATTATATGAATGTATGTTATGATACTAGATGACCCCAGTAGCTTCGTCTGTCTCCTCTTGTACGTAATGTGATTTTAAAAAAGCTTATAGTGAATCAGTTGTATAAGGCAACACTGTTGCGAACTATTTTAGATTTTTTAAAGGGAAACAATTCTTTATTAGAATTTTTATTTTAATTTTTTTTCGAATTAGATTTTTTGTGAAAGCTTAACCGTTTACGCCGGGCGCAATAAAATATTTCTCATCAATCTCTCAAAAAGAATAAATTTCCCCCGTTTTCGCAACATATTTCATTGATACTCAGTTCTTTTTGGTCTTAACATGATCATATATAATGTATAGCCTCCTTCGATAACTGGACTATCTAACATTGAAATAATTTTTGAAATCGGACTAGTAATTCCTGAAATTAGCGCGTTCAACCAAAGAAAAAAAGTCTTCACCTTTATAATATTAGTATACAATGGCACAGCCCATTACCGTTCTACGAGTATTCATTATGTTATTATGGAAGTCGGGATTACTTATGGGTACTGAACCTTATATAAATTGAAACTTCAATTCATGATTTATCACATCAAACTAATGACAAAACGTTTTGCTGTACCACTGCATTTTATAATCTTTTTTTTGTTCTTTTTTTTTATTTATTTATTTAATACTTCATGCACTTTAGGTGCATTGGCGGACTTAATGCCTAAGGCATTCTCTACCAGTCAACCGTCGGGTGATGCAGAGAAGACAAGAAATAGGTGCATTTTGTAAGAAAAATATGTATTAAAATAAACAGATCTGGCAATATATCAAATACAAGTAATATATAAAAGCTAATCTACATACATACCAGAACTAATACATACTATACATACTTTTTGTACTACGTCTTTATATAAACTTTAACTGTGCCAAAATTTCGTTTGCATAAATTTCGTGAAAAGGGTACAAAGATTTTGCTTCATGCATTAAATTCATTCATGATTCAAAGAAACCAATAATAACATAGGAGTAATATGAAAGTGATACTTAAAATATATGGCTCACAAATAACTCCTTAAAATTGCGGTTGAACAGCCATTCCAACGTAGCTTAGAAAATTAACATCTAAGTGGGCTCTTCTGAGCTTATTGGGTTAGAACGCGTGATTAATGCCACTTGGGCATAAGTGTTTAAAAGCTTCTATAATTGAAGGTGGGCTGAATAGTTATTGAGAAGTTGTATTGATATTTAATTCAACTGTAATATTTTTTGTACTTATGCTAATATATTACTATTCTCATGTAAAATTAATATCAGGTGAACCGTGAAACCACGGTCTTACAGCGTACAGATGTTAAGTAATTTTGCTCGGTGCTTGAGGTTCGATTCCCGAGTAGGACTAAATGTTTGTATGATCTACAAATATTTATTTTGGAATTTGGGTGTTTCTATGTATATAATGACAAAACGTTTTTCTATATCACTATATTTTAATTTTTTTTTGATTCTTTTAAGTTTTTTTACTCTGTCTTTATATAAACTTTAACTGTGCCAAAATTTCGTTGGCATAAATTTCGTAAAAATGGTATTAAGATTTTGCTTCATGTATTAAATTCACAGATTTAAAGAAACCGATAATAACATAGGAGGAATATGAAAGTGATCCTTAAAATATATGGCTCACAAATAACTCCTTAAAATTGCAGTTGAACAGCCATTGTAACGAAGCTTAGAAAATTAACGTCTAAGTGGGCTCTTCTGAACTTATTGGGTTAGAACGCGTGATTAATGCCATTTGGGCATAAAGTTTAAAAGATTTGAAGGTGGGCTGAATAGTTATTGGGATGTTGTATTGATATTTAATTCAATTGTAATATTTTTGTACTTATTTCAATATAAATATATCACTATTCTCACGTTAAAATAATATCCAGGTGAACCACGAAACCATAGTCTTATAGCGTACAGATGTTAGGTAAATTTGCTCGGTGCTTGAGGTTCGATTCCTGAGTCGGACTAAATGTTTGTATGATCTACAAATATTTATTTTGGAATTTGGGTGTTTTTTATGTATAATATGTTTGTGTTCACAAAAAAAGTATATATGTTTAGCTTAGTTTAGTTATTAATTTATTTACTGGCAGACCTGGAAAACTTCGTACAGGTTTATTCATTTTTGTGAAAATTTTCTCAATTACTGATAAACTCTTTTTAGTAAGCCCGTGTTGCAGGGCCGCACTATATTCGTCTAATCGGACGAAGAAAATATAACACCTCCGGTTTTCTTTTATTTTTTTTAAACAAACCTTGTCTTCACAATAACAAACACAAAAAAAAAGAATTATCCAATTTGGTGCAGTCGATCGAAGCTTATGCGCGTACATACGTTTATGTTATTATTTTTATTTATAGAGATTTGTATTAAATACGCACTTACATTGTAAATTCGTAGTAAATCTGTCTGTGTGTATGTTATGTTTACACGCCTAAACCACTGCACTGATTGTATGAAATTCAGCTCGGAAATACTTTGACTCCTGAGGAACTACATATGCGACTTTAAACCGTAATAATCGCGAACAAAACCTAGTAATTATATTAATATTTCGAATCTGACACACAACGTCATTCAGGATCAGTGACAGCGTCGTACACAATCACAGAAAGTTTTGTCCCATATGGGGTTCGAATCCATAACACTTTTTGCCTTAGTTTACTGTGAGAGAACCACGCTTCAGCATGAATGGGCCGGCTCGACCGGAGTGATACCAAGGCCTCACAGAAAACCGATGTGAAACAGCGTCTGCGCTGTGTTTCACCCAGTGAGTGAGGTTACCGGAGGCGCATTTTTTTTAACGTGTGGATACCCCCTACGGGCCATCACCCCACCGGGCTTTGGGCGGGGCGGTGTGTTAAAATCGGACCGAACGACTAAAACTACACGTTGTGCCACTCTGCCCCTGAGGAGGGAGAAGCCATTATTAACACATCCAGATCCCTCCAAGGGCACTGAAGCGAGCACCGTCTGATGGTGAAAACTCTCAATTTAGGCAAAGTACGGCACACGCGAAATGTCGCCTCCTCGCGGGTGGCCATTAAAGCTGATGGAGGGGAAAACCCGTCCCGACTATCCGGGGACAGATTCAGGGCGGCATGAGGCTTAAATAAATAAATATACGGATAAAAGCCGGCAACGCACTTGTGACGCTTCTGGTATTGCGGGAGTCTATGGGCGGCGGCAATCGGTTACCATCAGGTTGGTTACGTCTGCTAGTTTGCCCCATATTCCATAAAAAAACTTAACGCAGTAGAGACCTAGACTAAGAAATTAGGAAGTAATTTAAAATACTTAAAGCTATCCATCTTCCAAATATGAAAAGTTTTTACGTTACTGAATTAATTACCCTTATTTCACAGCTGATAGTAAAAAAATAACAGATATAAAATATCTTAGAGAATTAAATTTCCTTTTATTATACTCCATAAAGTTTCGAATGCCAGAAAATACCTATAAAGTATCTTTATATTATTTCCCTTTGAAACGGAACTTAAAAAAAATCACTTTGCGAGCGGCTTTTTCTCGTAAATTAACGATTCGGTATATCACGGTAGTCGTTAAGCTGTCACGAATGATTTAATGAACCTTTAAATATATACCGCGTTAAGGACTTCATACATTAAATGTTGAAGCTTTGCTGGACTCCGAATTAATTGCGATATCTTTGCAGTTATTATAGCTTTACTAGATTGCTAAGTTATGTTACTTATTTCAATTTTATTTCGAAGTCACATGTTAAGTTAAGAAATAAATGTTCCAGTAAAAAAAACTTTTCGAAATATTTTTTCAATGTCTGTAAGCAAGCAGTGCTACTATTCAATTTAAGACAAAAAAAATTGCTGCAAATAAAAAATAGTTTTTTTGTCTCTAGCAGAAATTATTTTTCATGGTTTATGTAGATGGTGATGTTGACGTTACTAAGTAACTAAAATAATTAAAGGTGAGTTGGTCCAATTTTTTATTGTAGATATTTTTGTTTCCAATACTTGTTGTGTGTTGTGCCTTTCTGTATTTTATCTCGAGGATTATTAAACTTTATCCAAATCCCTATTTGAAGTTTACTTTCAAAAGTTGAGAACTTTTCGACGAGAATGACAATGAGCTCAGTAAATATACAAAATTATTGTGCGAAATAACGATACGTTCGAGGTATTCTTATATTAATATCCGAAAATAATTCTGCCTGTGTGTATGTTAACGATTCCAATGAAATTTGGCATGAAGATAGTTTGATTCCTGAGGATGGATATAGGCGAAAACTTACATAAACGCGGGTGGAGCCATTGGGAAATGCTATGCTAGTATTTTATACAATACTAGCTGAGTCACGCCACTCCTTCTGTTTCTCTTTTCAATCATACTTGGCTCCTATTGATCTAAGCGTGACGTTAACTACCTTATCTTAGGCATGTCAGTAAAACAAGCATTTATTTTATTTGAGCTGTTACATATTCAAAAGTACTTGTTACAATACCTGGAAAGAGTATTTTGATGAACAATCGAAAATAAAAGGAATTTGATACAAGACTATTCAGTCCAAACCTCCTCATATACCTTGGTTCGGTAATTTAGAAATAAGTAGATCGTGGATAGATTACGTTCAGGACACATTCCGTCAAAAAAAAAAATATCTAATGCTTAGAGCTAACTTACCAAATTGTGAATTGTGTAACATTGTGGATGATGTTAAACTTTTATTGATGGGATGTGACAAGAATCAATCTAAAATAAATTTAATAATGGAGCAGATAAACCTGAATTATTTGGATGTCGGTATAATTCAAAGTGTTTTGGCTATAGCAACATCAAAATAAGCTATAAAATTGTACAGTTTAGCATATCATATTAAAATTGTTATTTGATAAAGTTAAGGCCTTATGGGACTGGTATACTCTAATAGGGTAAAAGTCCACCAAACTAAATAATAAAAAAAAGATGTATTTCGTCCACGACTGTACACTGGCTGTGGGAAGCTAAGACTGAGATTGCTGAGAGAGAGATTGTAGGTTATATAATTTGTATTAAAAACATATTTACGTAGTCAGTTTATAGACTCCGAAGTTTTTTAATGTTTGTACATGGAGCCTCAGTGGCGCAGTGGTAGCGTATGCGACTACTATGCATGAGGTCTCGGATTCCATTCCGGGCTCGGACCAAATGTTTATATGATCTGCAAATATTTGTTTTGGAGTTTGGCTCTTTTCTATGTATATTATGTATGTTAATATCTTCCTAGCCTTTATTATTCCCAAGATTTGAGTCGACTACTAGTTCAACCGGTTTTACCTGAACACAGTTTTTACACATAGCGACTGGCATCTGACCTCCGCAACCCTGAGGGTGACCTGAATTCGAAGGTTAAACTAGTTGTGAGTATATTTGAGGGCATTGACTTCCCAATAACGATTGCCATAGATGTTCATGACAACCGAAACTGACAGCTTACCGTGCTCTCCGAGGCACGGGCAGGAAACACCGCCATCTTCCATACTTCAGGCTGTTAAGAATTTCTTGTAAGAAAAACCCAACAGTAGTGATCTTGATCTGCAGTCGCGTACGCTAATCATTAGACTAACGAGGCAGTCATCCTACTAATATTATAAGCGCGAAAGTTTGTATGGATGGATGTTTGTTACTCTTTCACGTAAAAACTACTCAACGGATTTGAATGAAACTTGACAGCATTATAACTGATACATCAAAATAACACATATGCTACTATTTGCCGCGATACCCGACTGATACGCGGGCGGAGCCCTGGGGCATAAACTATATATAGTATATAATATTTATGTATTTACAAAAAAAGTATATATGTATTTATATCAGTTAGCTTGAGACTAGATGTCGTTGTGTGCTATATGACCAAAATATCTATTTACATAGTAAGGTAACTATTAAATAGGTACTGTTCTCAATCAATCAAAATAGTTATAAATTTTGACTTTGAAGTTCTGATGAAAAATAATGATTTTTTTTTGCAAGAAAACGCATTTTGTAGTGATTTAATTATCAAAACTTTGTACAATAATGAATAATTGTAACGCCCCCATTAATATTATTAATTTGAAAATAACTATATATTACAATTTCATGGTCACACATTAACGAACCATAATGTCCCACTGCTGGGCTCGGGTCTCCTTTCAAGAGAGGGTTGAGGTCATACGTCCATGCTGGCCAAGGGCGGGTTGGGGACTGGCTAGACTACGTTGTGGCTACATAATCTTGACGTTGGATGTATTAAAGCCGCCCAAAGGCCTTCAACTAAGCTTCACGACTATTATCCTATGATAACAGCCGGGACCGACCGTTAACGTGACCTCTGAATCACGGAGACGATCATGGTAACATGCCACTAGCGGTCACCCACCCAGGTACTGACCGCGCCGTCGTTGCTTACCCTAGTGCAACTGGGCAATGATCGTCTCATGGTCACACAGTTAAAACAAAATTTGATAAAATTTGTTAAAGAGGAACTTTGTTTCTTCAGGAAAAACATAGATTCTTTTAACGCGATAACCGATATAAATACTGATGAAAGTCAACTAACCACAAATCGCTTTATTGCGAGAGTTTTTAGGAATCATTTATTTGTTGACACAATTATAAATATATCAAATGTGAATTCTCTGGCCCCTGAACTAGTGTAAACTGTATTTCAGGCACTAGATTCCTAATATGTTATATAAGTAAGGACATTACATTTGAAAAGCTTACTTTATCCATAAAGGTATTTACCATTGACCAACTTCTTTGACTTTTGACCCACCTTTGCGAAGACATTTCCTGCGGCAGCGGCAATAGAGACGTCCATCTTACCTCCAATTTCGCACTCAAATGATTTTTATACCGCGTCTCGTGTGCCTGTAATAATAAATTTGTACGCTGCGGCAAAATCGTTTTAGTATGAACTTAAAAGGCCAGTATTATTGCGTGTTTTGTGTCTGTAATGTTTGTATTTTACTTACTATTCACATGTGGGAGAGCCACGCTTCGGCATAAATGGGCCGGCTCGACCGGAGTGATACCACGGCCGCACAGAAAACCGGTATGAAACAGCGCTTACGCTGTGTTTCATCGAGTGAGTGAGGATACCGGAGGCCCATACCCCAATCCAACGCCCCCTATCCCCCTCACCATGCTGCATTGTTCTTTTTCGCATGGAGGATGGTGACCACCACTCTTGGATTCTGCTCATGCTTTCCATCAGGCAGGGCAGAGTCATTTGGGCAGCTTAAATATAAAAAAAAAACACTAATCCTTCACTGTTAAGTCTTTTTAGACTAATAAAGAATATTTGGAAACACATCTTATGTTACATGTCCCTAAAAGAAACGATATTTTTTTCGTATTTTGATTTTGTTCTCACAGGGTTACCCATTGTAACTTACTCGATAACATAGTATTAAATTACATAAACACACCCACGATGCCATCAAAATATCGAAACATGACTGACACTTTTAGCTATCAAACAGACACATGCCATAAACAATTTGTAATTTAGAAGCTAAATGTTATGTAAGTTCATTTATTGAAACTATTTTGGTTAACCCTGGCAATATTGTCCAAATTTTTGACTAAATAATTATGTTTACGATTGAAGTAATGGTCTTCTTCAAGAAATATATAAATATGTACTATTATTATTATTTGATTTACACTTTTCCTTTTTATAGCTGTACCGTAATTGATGCGTTCGTCAAATTATATGACGGTACGTGACTAAACTTAGACGCCCATAAGAACACCAGCATTGCAAAGGATTTGCTGCAGCACAGAGCTGAGATAGGGGCCTATTGTATAATCGCTAAGAATGGTACATAATTCATATATTATTAAACACGAGGTTGCTAATCAACTTCAATAAAATTTAGCAAAAATAATATTCACGCTGTTCTCAAAAAACAAAATAGTAAAAAATAGTCCGAAGTACGACGGGTACGTTAAACAGTCGGTCCCGGTTGTCACAAACATCTATGACAATTGTTATTGGGAAGTCATTCCCCTCAAAAAACTAAATTAAACCTTCGATACAGTCCACCCTCAAAATTACGTAGGTCTGATACCAATCACCCCATGAAACAACTGATATTCAGGTAAAACCCATAAAGACTGAGTATCTCTATAAGCCAAGATAATCGTTTCCTTTTTTCCATGCCACGTCAAATTTTACCTCGTGACTTATTCTTACTCAGAGTGTAAACAATATGGTTTTTTTAGTAAACATTTTTCTCTGGATAAGAATGTAGTTAATATAAAAAACAAGCTTAGTTTTCATCTGAAGATATTGCCTGAGTCGAATTGTTTTCTTATGTAGTAAATTAAAGACAAATGGACGGATCTGCTAGTGAAAAGAAACATCTCAGGAAATACATTTACTTTCCCATTATTAATACTGAATCGTAGCAAGCACAACATAAAAAAAAACTATATTAGAGTATTCAAAGAAAATTTCAAGCTACCGCATGCGTTCTACTACTACAACTATATACTATTGCAGTTCACTGATTAATGGAGTCTCATACAGGAGCGCCAACTAATAACCAAATATCTTCCTCATAACAAATTCAGCTCATAACACTACCAAATAGAGGCAATTAGCAAAGTTAACAAAGTGAAACCCCAACAATACTGTAGTCTATTTTTAAAGAGAGTACCTATACTAAACATCACTATTAGTCGGGTGCGCCACAATTTCTGGCCGGCTATACATTCACAGAAATATAACGATCGCATCGAAACAAATTGAAAGCAAATAAATACGACCAGTCAACTGGGTGATTTAGTTTTGCAGTTCAGTAAAACGACGGCATGGCTATTTTTGGTTGAAGTACGTTTGTTGCTACCGTTAGGTTTTCAGGGGATTGGGTGAATCTCCTAATTAATGTTAGGCAGCGTATTACATCTCTCTAGTACCTTGTCCGTTATATATTAGACGGCCATAAAGATGTTGTAGAGAGTCGTTGAACGTCTTTTCTTATTAGTTTTTCATTTTAGCATCATTGTTTTAATTATGAAGATACTTTGGAAGATAAATATTTAAAACTTTGTCCTTACTTATTTTTGTTCTAATTATTTTTCGTACTTCAGACCTCATATCAAAAACGTATAATGGGGTCTGAAAGATTACTAATCTTGGGGCTAGATTCACGTGTAAATTTGAGATTTTGAGGGCGAGGTGAACAGGATAATTGGGGTCTTATCATCATCGATCACAGTGGCTAAAGTCGAAATTCTTCAATGAGTGCTTCCTACCTGTAATGACATACGGAACGGAAACGTGGACACTGCTTGCCAAGGAGACGGCGGAGCGAGACCAGCAGAGGTTTAGAATTCTTCCGGTATGCCAGGCCCGGGAACGGGCCAGGTACCACAGACGACTCGGGTGCCGGAGATCGCGAAATGATCTCCTTCCTCCATAGGCGCAAGCCTTGGGGTGACAGATGTGGCCATTTGTCGCCCTAGTAAAAGCAGGCTTGTGTGGGGGGTGCCCCCGAGGTACTTCGGGGTTCTAGGGTATTCCTTTCTAAGGTGTACGTGGTTCCCTGGCTCCTAGTACCAGAGACGGCGTGCGGTTTTAGTCGGTTCGTGTCCGACATGTCACCAGGAGGTGGTATCCGAGGGGATTTCAGCAGGGGAAAAAAAGGGTCATTGACATAGTGTACAGGATTAGCAAGCTGAAGTGGCAGTGGGCTGCTCTAAATCGTCGTAGAACCGATAACCGTTGGGGTAAACGAGTTCCTGAGTGGAGACCGCGTCTCGGCAAACGTAGTGTAGAATGTCCACAGGCCAGGTGGAGTGATGATTTGTTCTTACTGTTTTTACTGTTTCACTTTGTTTCAAGTGTACTTTTCAGTATGTTTTAATACACCTACGTAGTAACAAGTTACCCCAATAGTTATTCCTCTAACATAAAAATCTAAAGTTAAAAAAACATCAGATTTTATAATTGCCTTCAGAAATGAAATTTCCTGCTACATTAATGGTTTTTCTATACCAAAAACTAATAAATATTTTATCTTGACCGTACTTCAAAATACTTTCTAGTTTATAGTATAGTCACAAAGTATTATTTATATACATTAAAGTTGAAGTGAAGTTCTTTATATATATATACATACGTGTTGGACCTCAAACGAAGATCTAAATCGAATTAAATTGAAAACAATAGTTCAACTCTACCGCAAACTCTAAGACTTACGACTTCGATGTATCTGAATTGCGTTGTTTATATCTAGTACTACTATACTAGCGCTAAAAAGATGGGAAGACAATCTGCCAAATGGATGGAGAAGAACTGCGCTAGACCGAAACAAGTGGAATGAATTAGAGTAGGCCTAAGTCAGAAGACAACCTGACCTGTTTGCCGATAATGCTACTTGATCAGATATCATTTAATTAATTATCAATTTAAAAAAAGAAAGTGTAAAGCAGGTTACAGGAAATAAAGGCTATTTTTATTTATTTTATTTTTACTTCCATTCTAGAAAAGAGAAACTTTAAGCGTTTTTACCGCAACTAGCCTTTTTTATGTGTGAGCCTGCCAAAATGTCAACTCTGTCTGATGGAAAGCAAAGCTTGCGCTGTGTTTTACCGAGTGAGTGAGGATACCGGAGTCCTTTATTCCAACCCTTACCCCATCCCGCTCCCTATCTTCCAAAGGCTGGCAATGCGTTTATGACGCCTATGGAGTTGATATATCCATGGACGGCGGTAATCGCTTACCGCCAGGTAATACGTCTGCTCGTTTGCCTCCTAATGTCCACAAAAAGGGAAAAAGAGCATGAGCAGAATTCAATGGTAGTGGTCACCATACTCATTGCGAATGCAGGTACAAGTACCAGTATGTACTCTAAATAGATTAGTGTTGTGAGAAAATCAAACAGCAACGTTGTGGTAATGGAGCGAGTGAAACGAGCAATCTATATGATCACAGGATTTGATATTCGTCTTTATGGGCAAGGCAAGGCCATTTGCAAAAGATAGACATTAATCACGTGTTGTAGTAGTACGTGTTGATATGGGTTAACACGAACACACATTTCCTTTAGGTTTTGATCAGCCGCACATTTACTGAACCATTTACGCCTGCGGTTTTTACGCGTGCTTTGAGATTCTTCCGTACATTCGTTTATATTCTTTCCATACATTCGATACGAATGATAATAATTCAGCTTTTTAAAAGAAAGGACCCTTATAAAAGGTGTAGTTTTTATTATTGTGCAATGTTTTGTAGCATGAATAAAATTACAATTTTTTTCAAGTAATATAGTTAAATTTACTATACATACAAGTATGCGTTCGCTGTTTTCACTATTCGTGTCAAAAATTACTTATTATATTCCGTTCAATGCCTGTTTTTAGAAACCTTTAGTAGTAAATAGTACCCATGTCCATTAAAAACTTTATTTCTTTGATTGCATTTATTGTGGAAACCTCAATCAATTCCACGGAATTAATTTTTTGTGTTGCTTTACGATCACTCAGTTGTTAACACCGAATACTTCAACAGCAGTCGCATCAATTTGTCAATTTATAGAGGACACATTTTATCCGAATGAAATATTTCTGTCTGTCTGTCTATAACGCTTACACGGGTAAATCAATGTACCAATTTCAAAGAAAATTTTGACTGGAGATACGTTGATTTTTGTTAAACTATACACCGCAATAACCGATTAATGATATAATTAACATTTTTACAAACTCGTTGACTTATAATTTCAAAATTTTTCGTTAAAATTACGTTGTGATCGAAGATCAAACATGAATAAACCTGTTGGACTAGCACACTGCATAATTATGTCATCTTCTACCTGATTTACATTATAAATGTTATTATGAAATATATTCTTCTTTTGATGATATGGCAATCAGCCGGTTCAGCTATTTCTGCCAATGTCAATTATTTCGAGTCTTCAATTCTAAGTCTTCGAGTCTTCAAGTCTTCGTCGTGATGGAGTTAACGATAAAAATCATAAAAAATGTGGATGACATGAAATGGGGACCCTCTTTCGAAAAAACAAAAAACGATCTCCCCATGAAATATATTAAATGCCTAAAATCTTTGTACTGTCATAACTGACATAAAAATGTTATACTTATAAAGCTCAGGGTTGATATTAAAAATAAAAATTTTCCTGCGTTTCCTTTTTTTTAATTAAGCTATCACTTTACTTCTGCTTTATTAAAAATCATTATTATTCTAATGCGAAGGGACCCAATAAAAAGATTCGTCTCGCTTCGTCTCCACAAAAGATTATGAATCTGAACGCTTTTCTACACCGTATTTTCTTAAAAAACCTTTTGTTTTTTCTTCTTTGTCAATGGTATAAAATTAGTCAAGAACGCAAAATGAATTTTACTCAGCCATTACTGAATTAATGAAAATGTACTTTTTCATATTGGTAATTAATTTTCATGTTATTAAAATTATCATAAGTAGAAGTAAATGGACAAAAATAAAGGCATTAAAGTGATATGTGGTATGAATTTTAAGTTAAACTAATAACTGCAATTGTCAAAATTAGGATAACTGGCACTTTTTGAAGCATTGGAGAAACTCGAAATAACTACACAATGTTGCTCACAGGTACAAGAAACACATTGTGTTGATTTGTACGTTTACAGACTTTACTATTTTTAACTTGCAAACATACACAATGATAAATTAATTTTCTTTGAAATGTTTTTAAGACTATAGCCTAATTCTGACTAGAGTTACGAAGTAGATGTTGACAGTGACTTGTATGACACCTTGCCCCTTTTTTACGTGCTTAGTGATATAGTTCAATCACTCCATGGGTCAATAATCTACAAAATATTTGTTCAGTAAGAAACTCAGGAAGCGTTTTGGAACACGGGACTAATTTTGAGGGTCGGAGTTTTCTTTTAAAAAAAGAAAAAAGGTAAAAAGGATAAATTTTTAAGCGGTATGTAAACATGCATTCATTAAAAGTATTACAGTGTATTTTCCTGTTAACACCGGTGGTGGTTGCGACACAATTTATTGCCACTGCAGTTATTATCGTACTGCTTTTGCATGTACCTACAAAGTTGCCAAATAAACTTATTAATTTAGTTCAGCAAAGCTTAAATTTTCAACACTAAATTTGGCTTGCGTGTAGCGGTTATAAGGTTTCAACTTATGGCACTATACTCAAATTGAAAGACATACACAGTTCTTGAAACTAACGACTCCATCAGTTCCAAACAGTATTACAATTTAAAATACCGCAAAATACAACATGATCGTACATGGTAAGCCACGCACGAAAATTATCTTCTCAATTCCACTCAATTCAAGTTTTAAAATTTCTTCTATTTTCTTTGAATTTCGTTAGTCTTTGTTAAAATTTTAATATATTTAAGTCCTCAAGCGTTTGTAGAAAATTCATTAGCAATCAACAGTAATTCCGTTTTAAAGAAACATCTTCTATAATTTATATTCAGATCTTGCACCTTAGCATACTGAAATGAATAAATTGGCAAAGCCTTCACACTTAATGATACTATCAATATTCTTTACGCTCCGTGTAATCTTTGTGTTCAAAGGCACGTAATTATAGAAAGTTCGCAACGCTGCTGAGAAGGCCGAAAGACGCCTTTTGCACACGAGTTAGAGAAAACTACTGAAATGCTTGTTAACGTTTGCCTCAATACTGTGATGTAATAGTAAGACAATTCGCTTTGCGGCATATTTTTATCTATAATACTGGAACTTGAAGAACTATTCTAAGTTTATCTTAGAAATATTGGTGAAACGTAAAATGTTTCAATATGAATTGAAAACAATAAGCGATTTTTTGAACGCAACATTCTTATACTAGTTAGACAATTGTTTTTTTTAATATATAATTTTGTTTGATAGTAATTAAAGCTTATATTAAATACACACATTTGAATTCCCTGACGTATATCAGTCGTGGTCACAAGAGTATTGTTACAACGGTGCAAACCCTACGACGTTAAAGATTTGTAATGTGATTTGATTCATTCGCTCTCACATCTTCGAATATCGAAGAATTAAGAGCGAACCGGCATCATCTAATATACAAAATTCTTGTGTCACAGTTTTCGTGTTTATACGCCTCGGTAACGACTTGACCGATTTTGATGAATTTTTTTTTTGTATATTCAGTAGGTATGAGAATAGGTTTATAACAATTTTTTAAACTAAGTGTTAGGGTGGTTCACCCTAAAAGAAATATTTTTATTTGTTTGACCAATTTTTGTCTGGTTATTTTTTATGGTGTGGAATTCAAAAATACATTTACTTCTTAATTTTTATCCTCCTATTACTTTTCAGTAATTAAGAAAATATATAAGAAATTAAATATGGCGGTACGAAGTTCGCCGGGTCAGCTATTCTTAGAATCTTTACCTTGCTTGGAGTGGATAGATCCCGTAATTCCAATAATTAAAATACTGATGAATTATGTAGTAAGAAAACTTATACCATGGAGAGATAGATGACGTTGTGAAAGCTGAAATAGCTCTCTTCTGGAAATGGAATAATGATGAGACTAATGATTACAAGTATTATATAAGCGACTAGTAATATGTTTTTCAAATTAATTTGAAGTATGCGCTTACAATTAGGACATTGATTTAATTGTGGACTGACAATTTTAAGAAAATGATTGGCGGAGGTAGATTGGTAGATACATGTCATTCGTTTACACTCGCGCATGCGATACCATGTTGGCACCAAAGAAGCATTTCACTTCCACATACAATGCAACAACAGAAGCACTCTATAGCGCCATCTACCGAAGAAACGTTGAACTATGGCGTAACGAATGAAAATAAGAAACTACCAATCCTAAATCGCGCAATAGAAGTTCTCGCGCCGATCGGTATATACACAACATCCCAAACGTGAACCGTTGGGCAGTGGGCCGCCAGGCATGATCACCTCGCCTGGTCGGAGGATCCTCCCTTTGTGTTGGAGGGACATGTGACCCGTTCATCCACAGGTGTTGTCAGGTAAATGTAGGGGAGCGTGTTTATAAAGTAGTAAAGCCGCTACGTCTAAATGAAGCACCATATACTTCATAGATCCGAAAACAATGTTCGATTTTTAATAATATAAATCGACCATGTATGTATAAACTCATATCTCAGTGGTGAACGTAATAGTCAACATATTGTCAAAGCTAAGCAAATCAAGAATATCAGCATTCTACAGATGTTTGACAATTTTTAAAACATTGACTTCCCTCTGTGCTTTTAAGAGAAAGTTAAATCGTTAGTTCTATAACTATATGAATATCTTTATAGATCGTTATAGGTATTTGAAGCCGTAAGAAGTTCTACAAAGATCTTTATATAGGACTTCGACATGGCCTAGTTTGATGGCAGTTGTTCCACATAAAAAATCGAAATTCAATTGTATCACAGTAGACGTAAAGCCGACCTCGATCTAGTTTGGTAAAGCATGTAACCACGTCCAGTAGAACCTATTTAAAACATCAAGCAATCAAAAGGGATGTAATGCCTAGAACATAATCCCGTTTGATTCCCTCGACATATAGAATTTTGAACTTTAAAGTAACGGATACGGTGTTAGGTCCATTCTGTCCCGTCTGCCGTTGAAGAGGGTAACTTAATTACCGGCAAGGGTTGTAACCGCCTATGAGATTATCTGCTATTTATTCTAACCCTTTGAGATTACTATGTGTGGCAAAGTGAATGTGATACGGATTATAACAGTATAAGTACTCAGATGATAATCTGAGATTTTGTATCTTAAGATGGTGTGACTTAAGGTGGTAAGTCCGGACGATATAACAGGTTTTGTACTATTAATATATTTTAAATTTAAAGATTTTATACCATTTTTAAAGTATTAACTGCTTATAATTTTGTCACTTACTCTTCAGTAAGTGATAAAAAAACAAACCAGTTTTATTTTGTAGAATAACTGTAATATGTAAACTTTAAGATAAAGTATATCTATCGAATATATTCTTTTTAAAAGGGAATTAACTAACACTTAAAGTTATAATGAACTAAAAAGCTATCGTATTTTGACCTTATTTATTATTATGACACATACGAATACAAACAATAATAAGTAAAATAATCTACGTATTATAAAATAAAATAAAGAATTGTTCGCCAACTTTATGAAGAAAATAATCAAGTAACATTTGAAGACAACCAAATTGTAACAGTAATAGTAACTTTACCGTGGGAGAGCCACGCTTCGGCATGAATGGGCCGGCTCGACCGGAGTGATACCACGGCCTCACAGAAAACCGGTGTGAAGCAGCGCTTACGCTGTGTTTCATCGAGTGAGTGAGGATACCGGAGGCCCATACCCCAATCCAACGCCCCCTATCCCCCTCACCATCCCCCTTCCCCCCAGGCCGCCATAGTGTGGGTCACCATGCTGCATTGTTCTTTTTCGCATTGAGGATGGTGGCCACCACTCTTGGATTCTGCTCATGCTTTCCATCAGGCAGGGCAGAGTCATTTTGGCAGCTTAAACAAAAAAAAAAAAAAAAAATGTAAAAGTATATCTTTAATAACTAAGTGTGTATGTTTATATACGCGATTCAATATGTATGTGAAACGTCGTATAGAAATAAATTATTTCTTCAAACTCAATACACGTCAACTACTACTGTCTCTCTGGAACATTTGATCTATTCTAAGGTTGCCTGAAAGAGATTGCTTTTGGCAATAATGTGTTATGTTACTTATTTAACTCTGTATTATGTTGTGCGAATAAAGAGTTTTCAATCTATCTAACCGCGCGTATGGCTCTGACCGCTAATACCCTCTGAGGACTGTATCATCGCTTCGCCGCATCGCAGGTCTGCGTAATCGGATCGCGGAAGCGGTAAGCCTCCATGTCGACCTCCTCGGTAGGAGTCTGCGGAGACAGCAAAGAGTGAACAATGGCCAACTCTTCTAGTAGGTATTTTTCGAGCTTGACAACAGCCCACCGCGGAAAGCAGGGAGATCGCAGCGCCACTAGGGACCGGGAGAGCTCGAGCCGGATATGCAGATGATCCTCGAGCGTTTCAACCTCATCCAGGACACACTAGTTCCTTACTCATGCGGCAACAGCAGGGTTAGCGAACGAAAGGACCACTTCTGTCGCACGCACGTATTGGTGCAGCCTCTATTTAAAAGATAACGGCCTCGCCCCTGGCGTCCCTCCCGGGGAATCCCACGCAAAGGATTTTGCGTTGAAGTCTCCCAGCACAATTAACTCTGACCTAACCTGACTCTAATGATAATTGTGATAGAAGTAAAAACCAACCTAGCCGGGAAAAATTCGAGGAGGGGGACCTAAGTTAGGAGTTGATTTTGATTATTGAATCGGCAACCATGAGCGGCAATAACAACTTCAGTGCTATATTTTTTTATGTGTATCAACTTAAAAAATCACCACACAAGTAAAATTGTTTAATTGTGTAAGGGAAGTGAAATGTGGAGAAGGCGCTGGAGAGCTGACGTGCGCCCACGCCTGCCACGCATAACCTGCTTATAGGTGACTACGGTCGGACAACATACACTTATCAAATATTTTTCTAAACAAACCCAACGGTACTCAACAATTTATTAATTGACGCACACTTTTTTGAACTTTTCAACAACTTTCAGTGCAGACGAAAATAATGAGTAAACTTCATTTAACGCCCTATTCCAATATGATTAGGCTCCAATAAGTGCTTCGTCAACATGAAATACTGTCAAGAACCTCTGAAACATAATGAGTTACTTAAATACGTAAATGATAAAAGTATCATCCGGAACTCTTCGTGTGGCCTCTTGCCATCGGCGCTCCCTGCACCATACGAAATGAACCTTTCTACTAGTGTATTTATTTTAAGTTGCAATATTTGGTTCTTTTTTTTAATTTTAAGATGGATAAATTTTATCTTCATTGAGTATATACATAGGAGATCGTTTTTTGTTTTTGCGAAAGACGGTCCCCATTTCATGTCATCCACATTTTTTATATTTTTTATCATTAATTCCATCACGACGAAGACTTGAAGACTCGAAGACTTAGAATTGAAGACTTGAAATACTTGACATTGGCAGAAATAGCTGATCCGGCTGATTGCCATTCATCAAAAGAAGAAGAAGTATATACATACTATTAAGGACTGACAGCTTATATGAAATAATATGTCAAAAATCTTCTACATGACTAATCAGAATATTTAAAAATGCCGCGGGCTTTATGTAAATTTGAATTGCAATAACTTTTTAATAAATAAGCTAAATAAATGTGTGTGAATATCGATTGGGGCGGGTGGAGTGCTCAAGAGAGGTGTAGGGTGTGGTACACGCGCGCTCTGTTAGGCCGTGAAACATCGACGGGTGTCTGCGCTGCCAATGGGAATATCTTCTGTAAGTGATTAACGTTTCTCTCGCCTGCAGCCCTCAATGTCCGCTACAATGTTTGCAACTATCGTGGTGAACGCAAACGTGGAAACGGTCGGAGACATTTCATTGCAGTTTCATGCAATTCTTATCAACATCGTCAGGACATTTATGTGAATTAAAAATGATAAAGTAAGTAGATATATACCGACCCGCTTCCAGTATGTATAGCGGATGATTTTGTCATGGCCGTGTAATTAGTATCAGAAAAATGTCTCAACAACTCGCAGTTTATACACACAGTTGGGTAGGATCGCGAGTGCCGGTCAGAACCACTTACTTCAAAATGTGCTTACTTAGTCGTATTTCATCGAGAAATGTACTACTCGTCTAAATAATGCCTGCTGCTGCTTGAAAGGCCGTTTAATATGTAAAATATAAAACAAATACCTACTGTTTCGGCAGTTTTAATATATGTTTACATAAAACAGATAAAATTCTAATACATTGTCAATACTTTTTTGTCTTTCAGATATCTGGCATAACTTGGATCTCTATCGGATATATAAGTTTTTCTGTTTACGATAGTTTAAACTCGATTACGACGACAGACAGACAGACGACCCAGAACAACACGATCATGTTATAAGACTTTTAAATAACTTCTTACAGTTATTATTTATGGCAAACTTTTAGTATTTAAGTAATTAAGAGTTTTTGAAAAACTTGAATTGCCTTATGTATGCTACCGTAAATAATACACATGCAGCGTGTGACGGCCTACGTGATCCTGGCACTTCCCGCATGTGCAGCTTGTATTACAAGCAATTATTTTTATGGTTATTCGACTTCGCGCACATAATTCCCGTCAAATCACTTGTTGCTTGTTGTTTTATTTATTTAACAGGCAAAATAACATATGCACGATAGCAATGAATGGCGGTTTTGTCCGCCAAATGTCCAATTAATTCCTTGTGTGAACGAAGTCAAGTTGTACCGATCACCCGTGTTCGATGTTCAACGTCTTAAAGGAATATTTGGAGATTGCATTAACAGACATCATTGCTCTGATTTTAATATTTAATCCGACCTCTAGCACCTGTTGTCGCTCTGAATCAGATTTGATAGAAGCAGATAAAAGAAACTTCCCACCGTAGCTTCACTCACTCGTACTGGTCGTATTTACAGAGCCAAGACAGTGCGCGTGCAACAGATCCTAACCACCTGCGGGATCTCGAGAAACGCACTGCACAAATTCAAAAGAACTTTAAGGAGCAATTCCAGGCTATCACCAACTCCAAGAACGTTGAGGACGTCAACAAAGCGATCAAGGATAGCTCCGATGCAGTTTTGAATCAACTATCGACGCTCTCCTCGAGTCTTCAAAATGCGGTTAGTTTCGAGATAAGTTCTATTTATTTTCATCTTTCTACGGGTTTACCATGTACTTCTATGATCATTATTTGCCTAGTTAACTGAGTTATGAAGTGGCCAGTTAGAAGTGACCTGTAACCTCGTTTTTGTACCCTTACTCGCTTACGGAATGCGTATGCAATGTCTTGACTGCCATTTAACTAGCTGATCAATTAGGCTAGGTCGGATCTCAGTTGAAGACTCCGAGCCAGCCGGACAATAGATGGGAGACGTTGGTGCGATATCGAGATTTTTCATCATTTTCCTGTATTCACTATACCTTAATTACAATCAACTCAGACAAAGTCTTGAACAGAAGGTAAGGCACACATTTGCTGGAAGTATGGAATATCATCATTGCCCGTGTACTAGAACTGAAATAGTCTCGTCGTTATACAAAAATACACCTCGTCGTAGCAGTAGGAGAACCGTTATAGTTGTGGAGGTCGAGGCACTTTTTTGTGATACGCCAAAATACTGCTATAGGCCGCCATTTTACCAATATGGTTGCGCGAGCGGCAAGGCTACAAATAATAAATCAATGTATCTCGGAATAAAGGCATCCGAATAATAAAGTTGTTAAGAAAATGTTGATGAGATCGAACGGTTCTATGAGTCAGGCGAGGTGGGGACAATTCCTATATAAAGTGGCGCAATCGGAAACAGGGAACATTTCTCTTCAGATCACTCCGTCTACACCTCTTAATTGCGACTTAGGTCACTCTTGAGTTATAATAGTTTTCTATTATTTAATATATGATTTAATGTGTTTATATGTTTATTCGCTGAGTGCGCGATGTCGGTGCTAACTCGCGGCTACAATTATACTTTGACTTTGAAATGTCAAATCGAAATTAATTGTTTGTTTAGATAATAAAAGATAATAAGAGAAGATTATGTAAACAAACAAATAATGAAATGTCATAATTTACACATATTCTATTCGATCTCGTAAATCTATATTGTTGATATTTAACGTTTTTAATTCCCGTCTAAAATATTACAATCAAGAAATCTTAGGTAGTACACACGCACTTTCTCATTGCTGACTTCACGAGAAGTAAGTTAACAGCAATAACAAATTTAATCGAATAAAGTATTGTATATAACGGAGGATTTATCCCAATCCGATTTTTAGAAAGGGTGACGTCAGCATTGCTGAAGTCACCATTCCCATTGTTCCCACTCATGGTAATAAGTCAGATGAAGAAAACAATTAATTGTATAAAACTTTTATTTATTACAATATGAACTTACCACTACGGTGTATCTAATAAAAATCCAGTAGTAATTAGCAGTTTTAACAAAAATAATACAAGAAAAAGAAGACAACAAAGGTACTCACAAGGCAACCGTCTGCTCTAGGCGTCCAAATCCAAGTGAATCCACGTCGCGTCCACGCTTCGGCATGAATGGGCCGGCTCGACCGGAGTGATACCACGGCCTCACAGAAAACCGGTGTGAAACAGCGCTTACGCTGTGTTTCATCGAGTGAGTGAGGATACCGGAGGCCCATACCCCAATCCAACGCCCCCTATCCCCCTCACCATCCCCCTTCCCCCCAGGCCGCCATAGTGTGGGTCACCATGCTGCATTGTTCTTTTTCGCATTGAGGATGGTGACCACCACTCTTAGATTCTGCTCATGCTTTCCACCAGGCAGGGCAGAGTCATTTTGACAGCTTAAATATATAAAAAAAAAAGAATCACTGAACTACACAACATGGGCAGCTGACCGTTATGGCGGCCTCTTAACATTACCGGATGTTAAAATAACACTTATTTATTCTTAATTTTAACAATTCAAATCGATTTATCATAATTCACTAAATAATTTTTAACTAATTATCGGTCAATTAACTAATTTTATAAAACTGTAATAACAAAACAGATATTCAAAAAGCAACGTTAAGCGTGCGTGCGTGAGTGCGTGCGTGCGTGCGTGCGTGTGTGTGTGCGTTTTTTTGTGTTATGTATGTAAATGAATTCATGTCCTTTAAGTTTTTTTTACAGAAATTAATAATTAATGATAATTTTATTCCAAATTAACTATATTTGTGCAGGTAAGTAACCACCTACCTTAATCTCTTTATAGAAATTAAGGTTTTCAAACATCGCACGCGTTCACCGACTTTACAACAGATTTCGTTAAATTCAAGGCAAGAAATGAGCAAAACAATTATCACTCACGCCCATTTCTTGTAGACAGCCTCACTAAACAAATTACACATCTTCTATATAAATAAAAACGAATCGGCGAAATGTATTTACGCGCAGGACTTACGATCGGCTGCACCAGACTCCATAATTCTTTTGTGTTCGTTATTGTTAAGACAAAGTTTGCATAGAAGAAAAATTAAAAGATAACGGAAAAAGTCTTTTTTTTTCCGTGACTGTGCACTGCCTGTTATTCCTCCTCCTCTTCACAACAAGTTCAAATGTGTATAGATTCACGTGTTTCTTCAGAGAACAAGCAATAATCCTGCACAAGCTTTTATTTAAATCCATTCAGTCGTTTTGAATGCGTGTACCTTTAACGGTATCGAACAGTGGACTTATAGGATCTGGATTGATCGCCTAATGTCGCGACCAGCCACACCAACATTCGTCACTCTACTACAATCCGTCACCTTGCTTGGATCTGCATATTTATATTTACATATCTGTCTCAGAACCTGACACAGATATTTAAATATGGCGGTACGACGTACATAACAATATTGATTATAGAAACTTTAATACTTGAACACGGGAATTTACTACTTACTTCAAAATAATAAAATTAAATGAAACTTAAATGTCTTTTCGTATTTTCAAATTAACAGTTTATCACTAAATGCATAATATGAAAGTATATACGGTACTTACATCAAACAATCAATTTTAAAAAATTTGTGTGTATGTCTGTTCGTTCGGGCTAATCTGTGAGGCGTCTGTGTGGACCGATTTTGACATAACTTTGGTTGGCCTATGTAGCTAATGATATTGCTGAGAGGGGTCCGGATGGCGTAAGAAAGCGATTCCAGGATTCTTTCCGTCTCAGGCGCAGAGTGGCACACCGTGTGGTTTTAGTCAGTTCGATTCCGACACACCGCCCCGCCGCAAACCCCGGTGGAGTGAAGGCTCGAGGGGGTTTCCACACGTAAAAAAAATGTAGCTAATGATATAAAGAATGTCTTAGACTTCTTTTATTTTGAACTAGCTTTGCCCTGTAGTTGTTGATGCAGAGCTACAGCAACAACCTCGGGAAAAATCGCGGGGCGCAGCTCGTAATTAATACTTGATTAGATGTTTGACTCATACCCATAGGCAAAACAATTTAATTTATATGTATAGTCTCCGTCCTTCACAGAGGGGGAGGCCCCGGGTGAAGTACGGCTCCATTCCCACGTGTATGGCAAAAACTGTTCGGTCGAATAGTTCCATGTCTGATTGAATGTTGTATACAAGGTTATATTAATAATAAAAGTTTGAATTGACCATTTCGACTTTTATCGGTTACTAACTTTGTTTTTAGCTGAAAAAAGCTGACGGTCAAGCCCAAAATGCCCTCGAGGAATCTCTCATAGTGGTGGAGAAGAGTGCGGAGGAGATGCGGCGCGCCCAGCGTGAGTTCGAGAAACGCGACGACGAGTTGCGCGACCAACTGCAGGCCGCCGTGCACCACGCCCTGCAGGTACCTGTAGGGGCACCTCAGTCGCCGGGGCTCATTCGCACCGCACTACGTGACGAGAGATTGTTCGTTCATGAATTTACTCGTTTCATATCGGAACAGTTATGAAACATTCAGTTCGGTTAAGGGGATTCAATACATTGGGCCTTACACGAGAGGAGCTATATGATCACTCATGAGTCACTAAGTTTATTCAATTACAGGAAAGCAAGAAACTCACCAAGGCAATGACCACGGACCTGCAACAAACCAATAGGAAGTTGTCGTCCCAAATTGTCTCGGCGATCGACGACTTCGTGAAGAAAGCCGAAGCCGTGCAGAAAAACCTGCAAGAGGCTACTTCCAAGCAGTAAGCTTCACCAATTGATCCGACACACACGTATCGACCCTGTCCTCCTTGCCGGAAACTTGTTGACTTCATTGATTAACGATATGAAACTTACCAAGGAGACAGGTTGAAGGTACGAAACATTAGCTGTGAAAGAAGATTGCTGCATTAGTTTAGAACGGATTTCACGAGAGCTGACTAAGGAAGTCTCGGCGAGATAATACTCGTGTCGAGACTAAGATAATATTAATAATATTAACTTCACTCATCTTAATACGACACTATAATCCCAAGCTAAGTATACCTTGTGCTATGACTTTTACTATAATCCGACTTCTGACATATATAGATAAGTATATACTTCTTAGTCTGTGTCTGTGCACGTGACTCAAGACTGTTGAAAGCCTCCACGCGCCATTCATTTTTGCAACAAATACAAGTACTATATTAATACGCAGAGCAGCGAAGAACGAGGAGGCGATGAACAAGGCGCTCAAAATGAGCTCCCAGGCCGTTGAGAAGCAGCTGTCCGCGCTCTCCTTGACCCTTCGGAATGTGGTTCGTAGTTCGTACTAAGTTTACACTGAGGCTTTGCTAAAAAGACGTACAAGTATTTTGTATGTTCGTACGACCGTCGCGTCGCACAGTATAATATTTCACTTCAATTGCGGACACCCGCTTTTATCGCTGAATAGTATAAATATGATTGTAATACAGCTTAATATGAAACACTAATACAGCTTAATATGTATGTAGTAAAAAATATATGTATATATATGTGTGTGTGTATGTGTGTTCGCGTATCTATGCTGATGAAAAAAGTTCAACCTACATTTTAGCTTATTTCAATAATTTACTCTATCACTATTACAAAACATAAATTTTAAACCTTCTCAAGAATGGTATCTTGATACACTTGGACCGATGTTTTGATACCTTTTTGATAAAATATGGTTAGTCACTCCTTCAAAGCTACCACCCCACCGAACCATCACTGAAGTTGGATAATGCCCACGTTGTACACTGTTGACTAGAGACTTAGAAATGACACGTGCATCTCTTAGAGGCTGCAAGTCCTAAATTATCGTTTAAAATACGCTACATGGTTCTAGGTCGTATCTTCATCTCTTGAGATAAAATCTTTTGCTTTCGGACAGGATTTCTTCGAATTCTTTCCCTTACTGCTTTGATCACCTTTTTCGTAGAAACACTACAAGGGCGGCCAGATCTTTTTCTATGACAAACAGATGAGGTTTCATTGTACCTATTAATAATAATATAAGTAATAATAATGTTTATTTTTCTCATCGCAAAGGTTCACTTACGTCAGGAGCTTAGAAATGTGGAAAATCAAACAAATTACAAGTTTATGTTCCTTGGTGAGAGAGAGTCCATACTAGGGACACCCTGTGTGACGGAGCTCCAGGCCCTGATCTTGGACACCTCTTCACCTGTGATAGTTTACACAAGGATTGCAAAATTATTGGCACCAAAAAATAAGAAAATATAATAAACTTAGATAGTGATAGCATACATACTAAACGTACTCTGAAACATTAAGGCAACAAAAGCAAAAAAAATGAAATGTATGTTCGTGTAAATGCGCACGAGTGTAAATAAATAATAAAATCTATGGATGTGAATATAAGTTAACGTGTAAGTCCCATCTAGATTCATTTAGGGTTATAAATTAATTGTTCAGTAGAATCGTAGTCTAACGTTTGAAGCCAAATTGATATCTTCATTTTACATTTTTTCCCTATTTACTCTTATACTTTACTTTATATTATACAGAAAACCACCGCGGTAGCCAAAGTGACGCTGGGCGAAACTTGTATTAGCTTTCTTTGTTTGACAGATCGCATGTTTCCGTCTTTTATTTCTCAAGATTGTGGGTTCGTATTGCATGAAGGAGTGCTGTCGAAGAATAGTGTGTAGTATGAAGAGCTACCGCACTGTTAGAACCCTGTTTTTTTCGTATAGATCTTTGGTTGGATGCAAAAATTGTAAAGCGTATCCCACTTTTGAAACCGCTCTTTGAGCCCGTTCCAACTTTATTAAAAAGGTTTTAGTGGCTCCGCCCCAAATAGTGATACCATAGGATATAATTGATTGGCACCGTGCGTGGTAAACCATTTTTATAATCTGAGTATCGGCTACATGACGAAGATTTTTAAATATATAAATAAGTTTCCTAGTTCTATTGACGAGAATTTCTATATGGGGGTGGAAGCTAAGGGTATCGTCTAAAATAACTCCAAGATATTTGATGATATCAGTTTTCTGGATTGTAGTACACGAACAAGAGTTGTTGTGGAGTGTTAAGCACAAATCAGAGTGAACGGTTGTGTTTAAAGTTGGTAAAGTTGGAATTTTGATAGTAAATGCCATATATTTAGTCCTGTTAACATTTAGGGCGAGTTTGTTGTTCCTGAGCCATGATAAGACCAGATTTAAGCCCATCTGCGCATGAGTGTAGGCTTGCTGCCACATGTCAGCTTCCAACAGGAGTGCTGTATCATCGGTAAATGCAACTTTTCTATCATTCGTCAATTTGAGTTCACAAAGTTCGTTTATGTAGGTCAGGAACAATGTGGGACCAAGAATACTATCTTGCGGGACACTATGCGCGATTGACAGATCCCCACTGACCCATTCTCCTATTCTAACTCTTTGCAAACGATTTGGTAGATAGCTTGAGAAGAGTTTGAGCTGCGTTTCCCTTACGTCGAGGCATGCAAGCTTCTCCAATAGTAGTTTTTTATTTTGGTCAAGCTTATTGGTAACAAAATCTGTCAGGTCGTGTATAACATCAGTAGTCGATTTTTTTGACTGAAAACCATACTGGGAGGATCAGAGTAGGTAATTGTTTTCGAGATATTTATTCAAGCGACTATTGACGATTCTCTCTAGGATTTTAGACAAAGCTGGTAATATTGTGATTGGTCTATAATTGTTGACACAGTCTCCGTCGCCACGCTTAAGGATTGGATGGACTTCTGCCAGTTTCCATTCACCTGGGAATTTGCCGGTGCTGATAGCAAGATTACACATGAATGTTATTGGTTGGATAAGGAATTGTCTATATCTTTTAATGAAGTCGGCTGAAACACCGTCACGACCAATGGCATAGCTGGTTTTTAAGTTAATGATTAAGCTCTCGACTTCTTTAAAATATGTGGGAAGTAACACAAGTGAGTGGGGGTGAGACATATATGGTGTCTTTGGAGGTGAGGTATCATTACATGTGTCGCACGGGCTAGCTATTGATTTACCGATATTTACAAAGAAATAGTTGATGTGATTTGTAGAAGATAGTGGATCTCGGTTATCAATGAGTGGTAAGGCTCCGTCTTTATTTTTCTTCGTGTGTGTTATTTTTTGTATTGTGTTCCACAGTGTTTTGCTGTCAATTTTAGCTGATTTGTTCATTTCTGCCTCATATTCTCTTTTAGTTGTTTTTAAAAGCTCGTTACAAAAATTTCTGTAACATTTGTATGTAGTTGTGATATCTTGGTTTTGCGGGTTCTTTTTTGCTTTTTGATGCAGCTTGTCACGATTTCTCATACACCTAAGTAGCCCTTTAGTAATCCAAGGCTAAGCAATTATTTTACGGTTTGAAGTTTTTATTATTGATATGTTAATGTAATTACTTTATTTAGCTTGTCAATAAAATATGATATTCATCTCTGTTGCCGAGAGGACGTCAAGAAAATCAATTTTATCATGTCTTTATCTATTTGTTCGTAATTCATGCGTTTCATAGTTTTATGTGGTTTATTATTGAAGTGAAACTTCTCTATCGGCGTTGGAAAAAAATTTACCGTAACATTTTTTTTTGTTATTTTGCTCCAGTATAAGAAATATAGCGTCGTGGTCAGTAATGGAGGTTTCAGCTACACACCAAGCTGCTGGAAGCTGCGTCTTTAGAATCATATGATCTAGACATGTTTTGTTATGGGTAGGAATCGTATGAGCAGGGAGCATAGCATGGGAGGCGAGAAGAGTAAGGTACGTTGACGAGTTGACATCCTTGTTGTTCAAGGCTATGTCCACGTTGATATCAGAGAGAGAGAGAAGATAATATTGGCAATGCTATATATTGTTACTAAATACTCATCGAGGGATATGAGAAAATTGTTTAAATTTTTACAACCAGCGGTTGATAGATCACGAGAATAACCATATTCAAACAGGGTTTTATCGCTAAACAATTGCAGTCGGAGATATTAACTTCTTCTATAGATATGTTGGTGGTACTTTTGTAATAAACTATAACTCCCGCGTTTTGGGTTGAATTATTTTTGGTTTTGGTGTAGTTATTTCCGACAAGTGCCGGAATGCAGTGAGTCCTCGTTAGCCGGACCTCCGTCGGCACAATAAAATCCCAATCTAATTGTGATCTCTCTAGCAGCGTGATGAATCCTGGCATATTTCGTGTTATGTTTCTAATATTTTGATGGATAATTTTTAAGGACTGCTTGGGATTAGTGACGAGTTTTGTGCAAGACTCAAAGAAAAGTTAGTGACCTACAACATGGTTCTCGTTCTTCCATTATAGAGATTAAAAATGTGCCACAGACCGAAAAAGAGACCACCAATGATCTCACTTTCTTTCTTATTAAATGCGTCACGTATATTCAATAGAGGCCTGCATTTATCCAAAAAATTAATAGTGGCCATATTGGCCTTAGTGGTCCTCTCACATCTGTTTATGTAACGGAACATTTACCGGGCAGTGTTCGACAGTTATTTTATGATGCGCGTATGTTCTCTAAAACTAACAAGTATAAGTTTTGCTCCAATTAGCACACCTCACAATTCCAATCTAGGGATTGTTGTAGGTTTGATATGTGCTACTCGACTCTTAGACATTAATAGACGAACCATAATTTGCCCGTCGTTGTTTATGCTCCGGACATAGGCGCAGGCGCCATAATCACGTTCTGACGCATCTGTAAAAATCAGTAACTCTTAAAGTTTTATATGAATCACAGAATACAAAACGTGGAATTTAAGTCATTTAATTAGGGTAACGATTGAATATTTTTTTTCCAAATATTGCAAATACGAGAAGGAATTGTTTCATCCAATGTCAGTTTGTGTAACCAGAGCTCTTGCAGAAGCATCTTCATTACAATGACACACGGAGCCAAAAGACCTAACGGGTCGAATATTCGAGAAATCGCTGATAGCAAATCGCGCTTCGTGTTGTCACCGGCAAAGACTGAAAAATCTATTGGAAAGCAAAGGTTATCTGATTTTGGATGCCAACCAAGACCCAATGATTTATTTACTTTATCAAAACCTATATTTAATTTAGAGCTGCCTCAGCAGCATCAGATACTAGAGACGGTTCGTTGGATATCCATTTTAGCAATGGCATACCAGCAGATGCAAGAGCTTCGTTGTTGCAAATGATTTTAACTTCATTTAAGTCGTCACCACCTGTGAGTAAATCATCCACGAAAAAGTCGTGTTTAATAATTTCAGCGATGTTAACATCAGTACATTCAATACCTACTTGCTTCAAACAACGAGTAACGAGAAACTGTGCGCTGGCCGTAGTCTAAGTAACCATGTTTAATTGAAATAACTTGATAGGTTCACACCGATTTTAATGCCATAGTATTTGTTGAAGATGCCTGTGTGATGGATGCACAACTATCTGTCTGTACATCTTCTTTACATCAGCGGACAAGATGTATTTATGTTGCCTTAACCGGAAACTGTCCTGAACCGTGGGACCTACCACTTGTATATTGTTAAACGATGCACCGGAAGTGGTGGGGCTACTAGAATTGAATACAACTCGTAACTTAGTGGTATTGCTCTCACGTAGTACACATGCCGTTGAATGCCAATTCAGTCATGTGACCTAATAATTGATATTCTCGCATAAAATCATGATACATCTTATTCATGTCAGGTTTGAAGTTCAATCTGCGTTCTAAATATATTAAACACTATCGTGGTCTTTGAAAAGAATAACCTAAAATTTGTGCATCTTTTTTAAGCGGAATACGAACGCAAAAACGTCCATCACCTAGGCGAGTAGTATTGTCAACAAAGTGTTTTTCGCAGTACTTTTCGTCTGGTGACTAATGAGATAACTTTGAATTTGTCTCTTCCAATAGCCAAAAACGCGTTAAATCGGTTTTTATGGCATCGACTTCTGAAGCTATGTCAACTTTAATAAAATTACATCGTGCATTACTGGCAAAAGGAGTGTCTATAATAGGTAGTGGACCAGAAATTATCCACCCTAATTGTGTTTCACTTAGAATAGGTTTTTGTTTACCTAATCGTATCTGATTTGGACTTATTATGTCCCAAAAGATATCAGCTGCTAATAAAATGTCAATATCAGAAAGCTGATAGAATGTAGGATCCGCAAAACAAATATCCAACGGTATATTTAAATTTAAGATATTGACATTTCGATTTGGGACTCGATCAGTAATTGATCGTAAAACATAACAATAATTATCGCTGCAAAAGCAATCATTTAAAGATTTCATTGTAACACGACATGTTATACCTACGCGTGAAGTAGCGTTATTGATGCCCATTATTGAAGTATCAATCTTCCTCGTCGGTAAATTAAGTTTGCTAGAAAATTTTTCAGAAATAAAATGTGATGTGCTACCACTGTCTAGCACTGCACGAAACACGTGCTCTTAATTATTATGATCACGTAATTTGACCAAAGCTGTGGACAATAACACATCACGGTGTTCCTTATGTTGCATTTGAGAACAGGTTGAGTTAGCTGAGAGGGCGACATTACTCTTATCAATCTGTAGCAAGGTAGACGGTAGCAGCGGTGACGTCGGCGAGGAAGACGACGACGATTGAAGCGCTGTAGTCGAGTTATTTTCAGTACCTGCTCTCGAGATAATAGATTTAGGATCAGTGATATGAATCAATGTGATATGTCGACGTTTCTATAACTTGCAACCTATTCTTTTACAGGAATTAGCATAATGACCTGTTCGATAACAATTACAACAAACTTTGTAAGTAGGCATAGATTTTAATCGGGCTTCATTACTCATTGAAAGAAATCTAGGACAGTTATTCAAATTATAAGTACTGTGGCATTTGGGACAGACCTTTGGGGAAGACTCTGTATCAGAATCCTTAGAACTCTAGGAAACCATAGATTTATTTTGTGGTTAGATTTATTGCTGCCTGAATTATTATTATTGCGCGATAGTTCTAACGTTTCGATCAAGTCTTCACGAGTTTGCAAGAAGTGTATTAAAATCTGAAATGTAATTGAACTGTCCTTGTTCAAATGACCTTTAAACTTTTTCCTCTCTCTGTAAGTTTTTTGGTCTAATTGTTTTACAGGTTCTCCTAAGGATTCGAGTGCTCGTAAATTCTTATTCAATGATCAATTAACCGTTTTAATGTATTAGACGATTCTTTATTAATCAGCTCAATGTTAATTAAGGCCGAGACGTGATTTTGGATAATCAATCTTTTATTATCAAACCGCTCACACAATAGCTTTCACGCTACAGCATTATTACTGACTGGATAACACACAGTAGCGGAACCCTCCAAAGAAGCACGTAAATAATGAAATTTGTTTACTTCGTCTATTTCCTCATTCGAACGAATGAGGAAAAGGTGTCATGAAATTCAAATGATTTACATAACCTATAAGTTTATACCTAACTACTTACAAGATATTTTCATTTTCAGGAGACCCGTTGCTTATCTAAAGAACAGGTAGAATCTAATATGCACAAATAACAATATTTAGTAACTCAAATGCTATATATGCCTGCTACGCAACAACTTGTCGCATGCCATATAAAAGGTTTTGCATAAACACTATGTACTTGCTTATCATACTAAGTTAAACTAAAATACAATTTTGACTTTTTTTACTATTAAATAATAGGTAAATTTTAACTCAACTAAAGTGCATTATTCTATTCGGAGGCTTGTTGCTGTAATTTTATCCAATCTTTGCAATAATTAGCACAGATTTCCAGTAATTAACAGCTGATCCATGAAGTTTCGATATTCGGTTCGATGTGGCCAAATGTTAATGTTTGAAGATATGGATAATATTGGATAAAAATGAGATTCGGGATTCGCTCTTCACAGGTGTAATAATGAAGAGAAAAAAGAGTATCCACAGTTACATTATATATACAACTCCTTAAAGTAAATAATAATTAATGTGTGATCAAAAATTGCTCTTTGATAGTACGTAGGCGTTTCCACCTCAACATTCCGCCGGACTTTGAAGGCCTAGTCTCCACTTGAGCGGGGGAAGATGATCTTCCTTCACGACAACCATGGTATCCAGCTTCAAGGCGTCCTTACAGGAACGCCTCTTAGCCCACTGTTGCAATTCTGCAATAAGTAAAAAAATATCCACAATTACATTATGTATACAAGTCCTTAAACTAAATAATAACTAATGTGGTGATCTAATGGGGTTATACGCCGAGGTGATCCGTACCATCTACGTCGCTGCGGTAGAGCCCACCATCTTATACGGTGCCAGCAGTTGGTACGCGGCGGCAAACGGGCTTGGTGTCCGAAAACAACTGAACGTAGTACAGCGCGGGTTCGCCCAAAAATTATGTAAGAGCTACCGGACGGTCTCCCTGCACTGATCTTGGCTGGTATGCTCCCTCTAGACCTCAGTGAGGTGGCCTCGTTATACAGGTATAGAGGCCAAGAGAGGGGTGTGCCAGCCATGGTTGGACAGGGGGATCGAACGAATGGCTCCAACCGTAGAGGCACCTCACCCTGCAGAGCAGGGTGTCCTCAAATTCATAAGTCTGGCAGACGAGGAACATTTACAGCGCACCAATAACACCGAGGTGCGCATCTTCACGGACGGGAGCAAGATTGAGGGCCGGGTCGGCGCATCGTTATCCATTTGGCATAACGGAACCGAAATCAGGGCCCTTAAACTTGCTCTATCGCCTCATTGTACCGTCAACCAGGCCGAGCTTCTGGCGCTAGCTTCTGAGAGACTCAAACATCAAAATTGTCTCTGACTGTGCATCAGTGCTTCAAGCTCTGCAAAACAGTAAGATGACCTCTGCTCTCATCAAGGAATGTCATGGTTATCTCCAATCCATTGCAACCTCAAACAAAGTAACCATGCAATGGATGAAAGGGCATAGCAACGCAATGGAATAACGATGCTGCAAACGAATTAGTCAAAAGGGGATCGGAAACGACAGTTAGTGGACCGAAACTACTACACGGATCCAAGCCCAAATAAAAACATGGCTGCGCGCCAATACCAAAAAAAACACATAAATAAATAATAAATAATAATAATAAACAAAAAGAACAGTTCCGGTAACATCAAAAAGACTAGCCCGCAACTTGATGAGACGTAAAAGGGACGATATTAGGAAGGTCATAGGTATCCTGACTGAATTTTGTCCCCTAAACAAGCACCTATTCAATATTGGCGCAGCAGACAACCCTCTATGCAGAGGATGTATGGAGGCAGAAGAAACGCCGTAGCACGTTCTTACAGAATGACAAAAGTGTGGCAAATGAATTTTAATGTTAATTTTGAATATTTTAATATGAATAAAATAATTATTGTGACATAATAACAATATTTGAAATATGGTATCGCTGATTTTTTTGTAGATATTAATGTCCTTTATATAATTTTAGTAGATACATCGTTTTGCTCCATTGTCAATAGTTTATGCAGCGTATGCGTTACAGAATTTATTTGGTATTTTTCTAACACCTTGGGTTACGTTATCAACGTTTGCATACAAATTCCTAACTTTTCTGAAAATATTAAAAAAAGTGACAAAAAGTCGTTGCACTAGGTATACTATGCGCGAACTTACCTCACTACGCCAAAATCTGGCCGAGTTACCTGCCAGCGTCTATAGCTTCTATTTCATTTGAAATCGGTGCATCGGGTATAGCAAATTTTGTGATACCTGTTATGATTTTGTGCCACAATGTGTTTCGCGGGCTTCCTTGTCCCTTTTTGTTAACATAGGTGTATGTAGAATTAAAATTTGTCTGTCATCTACTAGGGTAACGACCTCCAGATATTTCCAGTTTATTGAGATTGTAGATCATTTTAAAGTTTTACGTTGCATTATCCCTCGGGGTCCATGGTAGCTCGGAGCGGAAAACAACTGACTCTCTCCTATTTTTTCCCAACGTCCATTATGGGACATTTGTAACCATAAAATGAAATAGCAGAGTGAGAGTGAGAATGCTTGGGATATGCATTTACAGGAGACAGGCAAAATTTTAAAACATCATGCTCTCATAAAATTGTTGCTTTACGATGTTTAAAATTAATATAACTGTTTTAACCTGTAAAAGTGTCCCTGTGTGGGAATATCTTTACAGGCTTTGAAATGTGAGAGTGAAGATGTGTGTGTGATAGTGTAGGTTTATCGGTACAGGTGGGCGACGTCAAGGGTAAGGCCAAAGAGGTCCTGGAGGAGTCGCGCAAGAACGTGGACAAGGCTGCGGAGACGCTGCGCCGTACGCAACTCGACCTCGACCAGTACGGCCAAGAGTTCCAGCAACAGATGAAGATAGCGCAAAGCAGTCTCCAGGTAACCGCCGCCGTTAATATTTGTATATTGATACCATTACTGCATGCACATCACATCAGAAAAGAAATCTGGTGTCAATTTTCTAGCTAGTATCGAAGGTGATGAGAAAAAAAGGTTACTGGAGTCACCGTCCTGGTTCCCACTGCGATACTCGTAGAATACCTGACCCTGGCTTTTTTCGCAATCCATTTTCTTTGCCAAATATAAGCGATTACATCAAATTGTGCCGGCTCCAAATAAACTTTGGAATACGAAGATAATCTTGATGATGACGAACGTACAAAAAGCGCGCTGGAAGCTCTAATCAATATATTCACATGCTAAATAAACCTCCTTTCTCAGAGAGGCCTATTTCTAGCGGTGGATTATGAAACGGTGTTGAATGAATAAATCTTAAGCTGGCTATACGCTACAGCTTGTCCGGACTAACCCTTTCATCAACGTACCGTCTGAACTGCCGGGGTTAAAAACTTCTTATTTTAGCCAGTGATGCTTAGATTGTTGTTGACTTAGATTTTTGAAAGTTAAGGGAATTGAGGGATGAAAGAGAAGTTATCTTCTGCGTAGTTGGCTGGTCTCTCTCTAGGAGTAAATCATCATCTATGATACTTTAAGTTCACCCTCAGGATGCGCAGAAGATTGCTGTGGAAGCGACCAGCCAGGCAGAGCAGAAGCTGGCGCCCGAAGTCAAGAAGGCGTTTGATGACTTTCTGATGCAGGCTAAGGCTGTGCAGAAGTCAGTGCAAGACGCCGCCTCTTCTAAATAATGAGTTCCGCACCCGCGCAGCCGCGCGCTCCTTTCAACGCTTAATATAAACAGTTCACATAATAGACGTTTTCATTTTAAAATTCCCGCTGGGCAGGCTGTGCCGGGCTCTGCCTTCAAACTGGATAGCGTTTGTTTTGTGTGATGTTACTTAATCAGTTTAGGTGCGCTAAAACAGACGGTGCTTTACTTAATGTTAGTACAGTATCTATAAGGTTAAAAAGTAACAAAAAATATTACTTTTAAAATAACACACCCAGTTAGTAGTGACGATGATATATTCGTAACCGATTCCCAACACTCCTTGTTTACTTACTCTCATAATCCATTGAGACGGCTATCCAATACAATCGGGGCGAGATCAAACTTCGCTGTTATTAAGTATTTCTATGAACAGAAAAACTCAAATTTTTACTCGACTGGGGATTCGAACTCACGGAATAAAGAAATTCTCTGTTCTGTGATCGAACCTGGGACCTCTTGATTGGCAGCCGCATACGCTAACCGCTAGAGCAACGTTACTTAATTTGTCACCATTAGAACTGGTATATTTCCTCCAAATATGAATGGACGAATATAACCTACCAAAATGGAAAATAGTTTTCGTAATCGGTTCAAAAATGAAGGACAAAAATATGTGGTTTCATTTATCTCGTAGATAACTTCATAAAATGTGTGTGTAATTGACAAACTTTGTTGTACACCTTATGGCGGAGGTAGATGGGCTGTCTTTTTATGAAGGAGGTATTTATGGTAGGAAGTAGAGTTCGATGTATACTCTCAGTACTTTACATTCTTTGTTGAGGTCGTTTGTTGGGAATCTGAAAGGTTATTGAAGCATCACTCAAAAATGCTCGTTGGGCTCTTTCGAGTTGTATCATTCTGGTCTTAGCGGCACCACCCCAGGCTAGAATACAGTAGAAAAGAAACGACTGTATCAGTGTTTTGTAGACCCTAATGAGATTATTTTGATCCAGGCTATTGCGGCGGGATTTAAAAATATAAATAGTTTTCCTAATTCTACTGGACAGGTGGATTATGTGATTGTCGTATGTTAAACGTTCGTCCAAAATGTCTCCTAGATATCTTTTGATAAAGACGATTTACCGCCTAAAAATAAACCTGCGTCTTTTGACGAACTCATTAGTTTTCCCGTATAGGATATTCTTTTCTCGAGTAATATCCATAAATGTGGCTGCGAATTGCAGCAGTATCAATATTATCAACGCCAACAGTTTTATTGTCCCTGTTTCTTTTTTCGGTGTACGTGAAGTATTATCTTGTGAACCAGATGGTCCGTATTTCTCTTTCAGAATTTGAGTTACTGTCCGCTTCCCTATACCCAATGCTTCGGCAACGCGTTCTCTCGGCTGTGTCAATTCACGTACAAAATAATTGTACAACTTCACCACTAGTTCGTGATATTGACTGTTTAACGTTTTCCCCCGTTTCGACATGTTAAGACTGTATGTTGTTTTTGTTTACTAACCGGCTAAGCAATCGGAGTGCAATTTATAGCCAGGTAAACGTAGTCAGTAAGATCAGTCCAATAAAAAGCAGAAGAAAATAACAGAGAGCACACTAAAACCGCACAGTCACTTTTCTTCTTCTTTTGATGAATGGCAATCAGCCGGATCAGCTATTTCTGCCAATGTCAAGTATTTCAAGTCTTCAATTCTAAGTCTTCGAGTCTTCAAGTCTTCGTCGTGATGGAATTAATGATAAAAAATATAAAAAATGTGGATGACATGAAATGGGGACCGTCTTTCGCAAAAACAAAAAACGATCTCCCCAGTCACTTTTCACAACGACAAAAGACTGCGTCATTTAATGGTGACATGACATGGCGTCATCAACAGGCGCTGGTGTTGCCAGCAATATCCTACCTAAATTGTACATAACATCAATTATTTTTCTTTTTTTGTATTTTTATAGTTAGTTAACAAATAATAAATATAATTATGTTTTATTATAACCACAACGTATTTATTCATTTATAGTGATATTTCTTCATAAGTAATCATTGCTTTCGATTCTACTTATCAGCTTTTTTAAAGTAACATCCCTAGTGTTTAAAAAGAAAAAGCTTAACTGACGCAACATTGTAACGACGTTCAGTTCTTTAGATCAGAAATTGTTTATTATATTTAGAATGGTTTATTAGTGAAAGAAAATCGTAAAATTACTTGTATCGGTCATTATTACAATAACAGCTAAGCAGTTGTGCAGTTCTAACAAAACGAAAAAATATATTATTTTATGCCCGCCGTTACAAGGTTACGTTGTTGAATTTTGACGAATTGTCAAATGTTGCCTATTAAAATGACTCCACTTTACTCCACTCCACTTTTCACTTTGGGAGAGGATGGTTTTTTGGTTTTTCGAAAGACGGGGACCGTCTTTCGAAAAACCAAAAAACGATCTCATGCAGCAAAACGATTTCATGTCATTCACATTTTTTATAATTTTTATCATTAACTCCATCACGACGAAGACTTGAAGACTCGAAATATTTGACATTGGCAGAAATAGCTGATCCGGCTGATTGCCATATCATCAAAAGAAGAAGAAGACTCCACTTTATGTCAGAAGAGCATTCAGGTTTCCAAATCGGAATTCCTTACCAGGAAACCGTAGGTGTTAGGTAGGCGCGGGTCTATATCGCCCCTAAAGTTAATCGACGGGTGGCTGAATTCCGGGCGGAAAGTGGCATTCGCCCTCCGCCCGAAGAGGTACGCTAGTGGCGGGAAGCCGCCCGTCGAGCCACGGTGGCTCGTTGGTCTTCGCGAATGGAGGCTTCACGTGCTGGATTCGTCACCCTGGAGGCTCTCCAGCCGGTCATCCTCAAGTGGGCACGTCGGCAGCAAAGGGCCTTTCCTTCCGACCGTACCTGCACTCGGTCGCGCGGAGGGAATTGAGACCCGCCTACCACCACGGTCCTGCATAACGTCGATACCTATTAACTATTAGTTAGCGTTGCTTGATAACCATATCAGCAATCCAGATTTTTGGGTGATTTCGTGTAAAGTTTTCGTGCGTTTTCAAGTGAGTAGGTACCTACTTACTCTCCTAATACAAATTTATCTACATAGACATGTTTTACCGCAGATGCACACTTCATAAAGTAAGGGCCTTACATTCTATTCGTTTTTCATAGGTACCCTAGCTTAACAGAATATTGGCAATTTGTTTCCGTGTCAGGTACACGTTGGGTATTCTGAGTTTAGAACTTAGGTTTCTTAAAAGTTGTTTGTAAAATTAAGGCAGGATGTGCTCTCTAGGTACTAGGTTACGTATTCGCCCCAGTGGAACCTTCGGGAACTTAAGATTATAAATTTGAAATCACTGCAGTTAAATTTTGACTTTCATAGATTTTTGTTCAAAGCCAAATAAATAAATATATATAATTGACTTAATTGATAAATAGGTATCACAATAGAGTCCTTCAGAACTCTTGAAAACACGCCGGAAGACAGACATAAATTAATTATATGAGTTAGAGGTATAATTAAATGATTAATGTATTTTTTCGTGAACACAGCAGATATGCCGTCCCATCCTGTAGAGTTTGTATTCTTTAACGAAAAAACTACTCTATATACTACTATAGCACAAACGAATTTAATGGTGTAGAATTACATTTAAAATTACGAACCAGATCATTTTCCGTAAGTTGTAACTTATGTAAGATGTCCTCAGATAAATTAGCACCAACATTTACATAATAATTATTAACATAGTCTATGGATTGTTGAGGAGATGGTTTTATTTTTAACAACTCAGACGGTACTTTGCATGCATCTGATGTTTCTAAACTGCATATATTTTTTATAACATTCCAAGTTTTCTTGATATTATTTTTGGTATGTGTCAATTCCGATTTATTGCGTTCATTTTTTAAATTGTGTAGAATTTTATTACAATGGTTTCTGTAACGTTTATAGCTGATAGCCTAATCCATATTGCCAGGCGATTTTAAGTGTCTTTTATGCAATGTATCTCTAAATCTCCTACAAAGCAAAAGGCCAGGCGTTAACCATGGCCGAAAAACTTGCTGCCTATTGGGTACAGTACATGAGATGGTGTTTTTTTTAATAACATCCTTTAATATTGCAATGAATTTTTCTGTCGCGCTATTGGGGTCACTCACCAAAAGTAAACTTGACCAATCAATTCTTTCTAATGGGATAAAAGTGTTGTCACGGTTAAGTTTTGTTATAGTCTTTTTAGTTCTATTCATACATCGCAAAGTTATAGGCACACTGAAATAAATACTGCTTTGATCAGTTACTGATGTTTCACAGACAATGGTGAGAATTTTATCCTTAGATTTTACAAAACAGTGATTGAGGCAGCTGTCAAACCGAGGGGGAAATAAATGACTAGGAAAGAGATTATGACTGCCAAGTAAATCTAAGTATTCAACAGTTGTTGGGTCAGCACTTTTGTTACTTATATCAATATTAATATCACCAGTCAAGTAAATATTTGGAATATTTTTAAGATCGGTCAGAGGTTTATCCAAAGAGTTAAAGAAACTATTCATTGCTATAAACGACGGCGAAAAAAGAATCACCAACGTTGATGTTATCAACCTCGGTGATGACACCATCTAGATTGCTACCCATAGCTGTCGTAACAAAAGTATAGTCCAATAGTCAAAAGTATATCCCTGGCAGGAAATAAGAGTTTCCGAGTTTATACTGATCGTGACGTTATTGCGATCAGTAAAAGATTAATTGGATTTTACGCCTATAAAAAGAAGGTGGTAGAGCCACGCTGATCTCAGCACGAACGGGCCGGCTCGACCGGGGTGGTACTATCCTCGCACAGAAGACCAACCTAAAATGACAGCTTTGATGTCGTCGTATTTCGTTGGTGAGTGCGAGACCGGTGACCCATGATGCAGGGGTGACAGTTATCGGGGTAAGTGTGTGAGCAGTGGAATGCTCGTAGACTCTTGTTGAGGGTGATGAAGTTCGAACCGTCGGCCAGGGAGACCCGTAGAAACGGTTTTGCCGATGGCCGCCCGCGGCATAGAGAGGGGTCCAACCGTGGTTAACCACCCTGGGAGGCTGCCCCATCAGGTCGCACATAATCTGCGGAGGGACTCGTCGTGCCGGTTGCTGACCGGACAGTGGGGCCAGGCGACCACTTCCGGGAGGGTTCCGTCCGAGGGTTCGGTCACTGTCATACCTCACCGTTGTATGGCGATGCAGCATTCCGAGTCTCAGTTTTACACTGCCACGATGACTGTCATGCCTTTTACGTTCCCACTCCCCTTCCCATCTTACTAAATCATGGCAGCAAGGAAAAAGCACAAAAGTTTAACAGCGGCACTCCATTCTCCCACCAACTCGCTTTTTGAGGTGGAGTTCACTAACATCCGTGGACTTCATGCAAACCTCAACGCCGTCCACCAACATCTTGAGACGGCACACCCGGCCATGCTATTCCTAACGGAGACACAAATACGCCGCCCTGCCGACACGACTTATCTCCACTACCCCGGCTACGTGCTTGAGGAGTGCTTCCTCGCGAAGGCTGGAGTGTGTCTTTTCGTTAGGGCGGATGTTTGTTGTCGCCGATTACGCTGCCTTGAGGACCCATCCTTGTCCATCCTTTGGCTCCACGTAGATACTGGCTCTATGAGCCGAATCTACGTATGCCTATACCGATCCCATTCTGGAGACTCCGAAACAACTCGACTCTTCGAGCATCTAAGTCAGGCAGCGGACAAAGCGCAGGAGCAGTTTCCGACCGCTGAACTGGTGTTTCTGGGAGATTTTAACGCTCACCATGAGTCATGGTTGGGATCTATCAGAACTGACCACGCGGGTCGGTCTGTCCACGCATTCGCTCTCACGCATGACCTCACCCAGATGTTACTCCAGCCCACCAGAATACCAGACATACCTAGTCAAGCGCCTTCCTTGCTAGACCTACTGATGATGAGTCATCCAGCGTAGTACTGTGTATCGGTGCTCGCCCCTCTGGGATCCTCCGATCACTGCCTGGTTTCCACCACGGTGCCGCTTGCTGCCCCTCCACGACGAGTGGCAGCAAAAAGACGTTTATGGCACTACTCGTCGGCAGACTGGGATGGAATGCGGGATTACTTTGCATCCATTCCGTGGGCTCAACGCTGCTTTAAAGAAAAAGACCTATCGCAAAGTGCGGCCGCCGTGACTGACGAGATCACTGTCGGAATGGAATACTATATTCCGTACAGTGAGGTCGCTAGCGCAACGACCCGGCCTTGGTTCGGTCGCGAATGTGCCCATGCTGTTGCGCGAAAGCAATCGGCCTACCGCGCTTGGACCAGAGGCCGCGATGGCGGCTACCCCGATGTTGATCGACTTAAGGCAGCGTTTAACAAAGCCACCAGGGAATGCAAGAAGGCTTACATCAGAGCGGATGCCCAGCGCATTGCGAGGCTTGGTCAAGAACTCGTCGCATACCCTACGGGTAGCCGAAAATTCTGGCGATTGGCTAAAGCCGTGCAGTCCAACTTCTGTAATCTCTCGCTACCACCGCTGAAATATCCTGACGGATCACTTGCCCACCAGCCGCAGGAGAAAGCAAAACTGCTTGTTGATCTCTTCGCGGCTAACTCCCGAATCGATGACCGCGGCATACCCCCACCTACCAACCCATCCTGCGACACTACTATGCAGGATATTCGCCTCCGGATGAGTGATGTCCGTGCGGAGCTTCTGTCACTCGACGTCCGGAAAGCCAGTGGACCCGACGGTATCCCAGCGGTGGTTCTTAAGAACTGTACACCAGAGTTGTCCCCGGTATTGACGCGCCTGTATCACCAGTCGTATTTCTCGGGAGCTGTTCCGGAGGCTTGGAGAGAGGCGAATATTCAACTCATCCCTAAAAAAGGCGATCGCTCCGAACCTGGCAACTACCGTCCGATAGCCGTCACCTCCGTCATCTGTAAGGTATTTGAAAGGATAATTAACAAACAACTGGTCCATTATCTGGAAGATCACTCCCTATTAAATGATCGTCAATATGGTTTCAGACCGAACCGGTCCACGGTTGATCTTTTAGCGTACGACACACACCTTTGGGGTGAGGCTATTGACAGGCATGGGCCATCAGCCTCGACATGGCCAAGGCTTTTGATAGGCTTTCGGTTTGCCCCCCAAACTCTGCAATTGGACTGCCGCGTTTCTGCAGCAGCGCCGCATCAGAGTCCTTTGCGACGGTGCGGCCTCCGAGTATCAGCGGATTAACGCCGGAGTACCTCAAGGCTCTATCCTGTCGCCTACACTGTTCCTTCTGCATATCAATGACATGTTAGCCCTTGGCAGCATTCATTGTTATGCAGACGACAGCACAGTTCATGGACAATATTTTGGACAGCCCTCTGACAAACCAGCAGATGTTGAAGGAAGACGACAAGAACTTGTCGCTCAACTTGACCATGTTCTGGGCTGTATTTTTCAATGGGGCTGTAAGAATCTGATCGAGTTCAACGCCAAGAAAACACAGGTGTGCGCATTCTCAGCCAAAATGTCTCCATTCCTTCCCCTTCCCACTTTTCAGTGCACTCGAATACCATTACAAAATAGGCTCGCTATCCTGGGCATGGATATCTGCCGAGACCTCAACCCACGCGAATACGTTGAGAGTATCACTAAAGCAGCCTCACGGAAGTTAGGTGTGTTAAACAGGGTGAGACGGTTCTCCTCGCCCGGGCATCTGTGTCTTCTTTACAAGACCCAGGTTCGCTCGTGCGTGGAGTACTGTCCTCACCTTTGCGATGGTGCCGCACAGTACCTGTTTGACGCTCTTGACCGGTTGCAGCGGCGAGTAATCCGTAATATCGATAGTCCCGAAGCCACCAAGACCCTTGAGACTCTACAGTTACGTAGAGATATCGCCTCCTTCCAGTCAGTCCTCTATCGCCTTTACCATGGGGAGTGTTCTGAAGAGCTCTTCCAATTGATCCCCCCTTCACCCTTCCTCTACAGAACAACACGTGCCGGCCTTAGAAGTCACCGCTTTAAAGTGGAAGACATACATTCTCGTACTCATCGCTTCGGTAATTCCTTCCTGTGCCGAGCGGTCAAAACCTGGAACTCACTACCAGCGCACGCGTTTCCTTCCCACTATGATCCCGGGTCCTTTAAGCGGGGCGTGAAAAAGCATCTCACCAGGCCGCCATAGTTTAGGTCACCATGCTGCATTGTTCTTTTTCGCATTGAGGATGGTGACCACCGCTCTTGGATTCTGCGCATGCTTGCCATCAGGCAGGGCAGAGTCATTTTCGCAGCTTAAATATTTAAAAAAAACTAAATAAATGTAAAAATATACATAACACCCACACATATACCTTAAAACATAATAATTATGTTTATATATTAACACAAATATAAGAAAGTCAGTAACGGAACAGTAATTGTTACCGTGATACTTATTCAATATAGTTTCAAATGACAAGAATGGTTTTTTTAATGACGGCAAATATTTACCAGCATGTAGTCATTCCCTATATAGATCCTTGCCTTGGGTTAATGAGTTGAGAACAATAGTCGGTAGACCCTCTTCTTTGCGTATTAAAATATTACCACGTGACGTCCAGCAATATTTGTATTTACCTGATCTGACTAGTTCTTTAGCAGCTGCCAATATCTTCTTCGATATCGGGGTAAGCGAATCGGATATGTATACACGTGAGACAGGGCCACTAAGCCCAAGATATTCTGTATTTATTGGTCGCTCCTGATGATCAGAGTTAAACTTTTTAACAGCTTTTAATAGTCTTTCTTTCTGTTTAGTTTCTTTAAACTCAATGACGATTGGACCATTATTTTTACCTGTACGGTATATGTTTGCGGCCACTTCAGTAGGCTCCATGTCTAGAGTATTATATAAGTTCCTCACAAGCTCATTTAAATTCTCCTTGCTGTTTCAGGGTAAGTTTCTAATTTCCACCATATTCCTCATAGATTGCTTATGCATTACATTTAAGAGAGTTACCAACTCACTTATACGTTCCACTGCTGCTTCATATTTTAATTCCATATCCTGTACTTTGTTCTTAATTTCATTATAATTTGTAGTATTCATCTCCAGTAATTGTAATATGTAGGGACGCTCATAGCCCAGTTGCACTCGGTGATTAGAAACAATCATCGAGGGTAAGCAACGATGGCGTGGTCAGTACCTGGATGGGTGACCGCTGGTGGCATGTTACCATGAGCGTCTCCGTGATTCGGAGGTCACGTTAAGCAGTCGGTCCCGGTTGTTATCATACGATAACAGTCGTGAAGCTTAGTTGGAGGCCTTCGGGCGGTTTAAAAAAAAAAACATCCAACGGCAAGATTTACGTAGCCACAACGTATCCTTGCCAGTCCCCAACCCGCACTTGGCCAGCGTGGGGACGAATGGCCTTAACCCTCTCCTGAGAGGAGACCCGAGCCCAGCAGTGGGACATTATGGGTTGTTGTTTGTTTGTTTGTTTTAATTGTAATATCTGGGTATTGGACTCAAGTATCATACTGTTTTGATCTTTTATCTCAGCAATTTCGGTATTCATCAATTCCTTAAAAGATTGCATAAGTTGATCTTTCATTTCCGCGAGGTGCTTTTGGGTAGGATTTTTACGTTTCGCCACAATTATATTCTGCTCACTTTCAAATTCCTGTCCTTGTTGTGCAGGTGCCGATTGAGATCACACTTACTTGACTTAGTTCTATCACTTTGCATTTTATCTGACATTTTTACCTATACCACAACTACTGCAAACAAGTTTAGTATGTATTATGTTAATTTGAATTTTGTAGCTTGAGTGGATAGATTTAAAATAGTAATACTGTTCTAAGATTGTAATGAAAATATAAAATACGTCTTTCTTTGGCAAAACTAGGGACGGGAATGATGAGAATTTATGTACGTAATATTTGTATTTTGTCATGGTTTTGTTTCCCGTTTACCGAAATTATTAAAAATTTATCCTGTATCATTAAAGACATGAAAAAAAATGTATAGAGAATATGATTGTAACTGCAGTGTAAGTGCAGTGCAGTGTAAGGACAAATAACGGGCGCCATGCATGCGTCATAGATTAATCAAACAGAAGAGATATCGTAGGCACAGTACATAGCGTCCGCGTCCTCCTGTACCTCTGTCTAATTGAGTCTTAGTATTTTTTTATTTCATAGATATGCTCACATTACTAATATTTTTACTGTTTAGTTGTGTTGTCTTTCGGTTAATATGATGATTATATTAATTAGCAGTAATGGTGTTACAATGTATGTTGGTAAAAAGACAGTGTACTTAAATTGTTTCATATTTTCTAGATTTCTAAGTGATGATCTTACTTAGAAATCTAAAATATAATCTTCGGGCGGAAAAAAAATGAATGTTATTATTTGTTCCGCACTTTTTAAGCAGGAAGGTAAATACACTACTTCGAAAGAATACATAAAGAGTCTGAAAAGAACTGCAGTGCCTGTCCGACATGGCAAAATTCGTTTGTGTCCATGATATAATTGTAGTGTCCTTAGTTTTATAATAAATTCACTTTAGGCGGTTCACATTTTATCATTAATGAAATTTTGGTTAGCTGACAAAATGTTTGTTTATCATCTTTTTTTTAATATCTTTATTTATTTAGAGGCTTTTATTATAAAATAATATGTTAGCCCCATCGTGGCTTATTCTACGATACTAACTAACTTGGAGACAGAGGAAGTCATTGTTGTGCAAAAATCACAAATAGGTCTAAGGCCGCATTTGTATTAGGATTACTTAAGATGGAAATGAAAAGTCCTACATCGTAAGCATTAAAATTATATTTGCACATCAACGAGTTCCTTTGGTTTCGGTATTATTTCCTTTGGTTTATCATCTTGGAAACTATATTATTTACAATGGCAAGTAAAATACTTTTCTCGTTTCAGGATGAAGATGATGTTTCAAAGCTTGCCTCTCCTACCAGTGTGGATCACGTAAATATACTGATAAATGTGCCAAGTTTCAGTTCATTCAGACGTTTTGAAGTGGGGAAAAAATTCATAGATTCATAGATACAACCAAGGCATTAAAAAAAAGGAAATGTAAGAAATTACTGTGTTTTTATGAAATATACATATATATTGTGATTGAAATTAATAATTTTCTTCGTTGTTTTATTTTTTTACTGATTACTCGTTACCAATCAGTGGGTATTAGCAAACATGCAAATGGCGAACGACATATCAGTAACAATTCAATTCCATAATTCACTATGTATTGTTCAAGGGCAACGCATAAGAAAGCTATCTCTTTGTCTACCATGAATTTCGTGTTATCTTTCGCATGCGTAATCGTAATGTATGTATACACTCATAAATAAGTACGTCATGTCATACCGCAAATAACCGGACGCCGTTCAGTATGTTAGTTACCTGTCTTTCTTCAAATATCATTGGGTGACGATGGCAACTGCACATCATCTACTTTGTAGGTCGAGTGGCACAAGCCTACGATTGCATGAAAGGGAGACATCATACTTTTGAGTCGTACTATTTATAAACAAGAAACTTATCTCAAACAATCTCTAGCAGGTGATTATTATTATTATACCAGATTGTGTTAATGACATAATTATTATTTTCTGTATTTTAATATATTATGTATGGCGGCAGTATAATAAAATTGATATGTAATTATTATCTCTTACTACCAAAGTGGCACGACATACTTCAAGATAAACGCCGTCTGTTCCTCTAGTCAAGGAGACCACACGTGTGTGTAGACGGTAACGGGACTTCTAGGACTGAAGTACTGGTGTCACTAGTCTCTTGGGGCTATTGGGCTGAAAAAGTGCTAATTGTCCCATCATGGGCAACACCACAGAACCCGTGGGGTGTTGCCCAGATGAGAATGGAAACCACGACCTTTACACCGTGGCATCTGTTCGTCACCACACGTTGCTACGTTGTGGGTCATATTCTTTTCTCCTACGTCTCTAGAGTTATCGTGCGTAGGGGAGATGTGGATGGTCTTCTTGTATCGGATTTATGCCTACGTATTTATAGGATATGAAAGTGGCTAATGGTGGTTATATCCGTTTAGTATGAATGGAGTAGGATATAATATAAGTGTAGTTAATAGCTAGGCAAGTACGCAAAGAAAGGCGCCAATTCAGTGGAATACAGTTTTATTGCGTTTCGCGTGGTGTGGGTGAGCTCACTGTTTGGTGGCGGCGTCGTGCACCTTCTTCTGCACGGCCTCGGCCTGCTTCACGAAGTCTTCGAACGCCTCCTTAATCTTAGGAGCCAGTTTCTCGTTGGTCTGCTCCATGTTAGCGGCCACTTCCTTAGCGAGCTTCTGGGTCTCCTGCGGGTGAGATACACTTTAGAAGCCGTGTTAAAAACCATCGAACAGGACCTACGAGCCGAAAATTGCCCCCTTATCGATGTACATATGCCATACATTCAAAAAGTACATCATTAGATGAAGTTTGTAAACTACAAATATGCGTTTGTTAAATATTTGGATATTCTTGAATAGTTAAAGAGAGTTTTTCAAATAGCACGAAATGGAAAGAGCCTATGTGAGCGTAGGTGTGCGTATGATGCGGTGGTCACCTGTAGGGTGGACTGCACGGCGGCCTGCAGCTTGTCGCGCAGCTGGTTGGCCTGCTTTTCGACGTCGGGGTGCGCGCGCCTCAGCTCCTCCGCGGTCTTCTCCAGGTTTTGGCGCGTCTGCTCCAGGGCCTCCTTAGCCTTGCCGTTTGCGTCGGTCAACTGGAACATGTACGTTATAATGTGAGCTAAACTCAACAACAAATATACACAGGTCCTGACTGATTTTATAAATGCTTCAAAAGTAAACAAAGCTTATGTGGAGACTAACCGCACTTTGTAGGCTAGATGACAACGTGGACAGTTGCTTCAGAACTACATCGGAACTTTCTTTAACTGCTTTGTTTACATCTTGCACGTTCTTCGAGTTGGAGATCGCTTGGAATTGTTCGCTGAAGGTCTTCTGGATATCGGCAGCACGCTTCTCCAAATCCTGCAGGAAATTGGAAGCGGGCGCATCACGGCGCACAACACTGGCTTGGCTCTAAAAACACCATTAATACAAATTAGTGATGGTTGAACATTGAGAAACCGCAATCGGTAGCGCGTCGAGTGATGGGTATACTCACGAGAGCGAATAAAGCGAGGAGGATGATAAACTTGGCTGCCATTGCGGACGATTGATGTACTACTGAACAATACGGAGAGACGAGAGCTCGGGTGTTACTGCCTGTAACACAACAGTGAATGTGGCGGGACCGCGCGTACCGAGCGTTATATAGCACATCGCCGACGATAAGAGAGCGGGCGCGGCCGGGAAGCGAGCCTATGCTCACGGGGGAACTTTCCGCCGCCCTCGCCCCGCTTTGGCCGTTATTGTTTACAAACACCCTTTGATACGAGTGGCCCCGGCCCTGCACATTCCAGCGGCAGTGCTCATAGTCCTAGTTGAACCGACTCAACACGACACTATCTCACAGGGACGTACCTACATTAAATATTTAACACTAACAATGCTTCCATGTGCCTACTCATGTTATCTCGCTCGCCAGATTATGAAACGAATGATTATGAACCATCCGGTACTCAAAAAAATCAGTTAATTCGTTACTCAATAATTATCCAAACAATATTTAACGAAAGCGAGTTTTGCAGATTAACTGATTCAGTGAATAAAGTGAATGTGAACACGAACCCACGTTACCCTCACTGAAGAGAAGGATGCGCGTGAAGCTGCATGTAAATCAATGTCGGAGAGATTCCTTAGCATTAGATACTGATTATTAAACATGAAATAAAATGTTTTACAAAACATTATTAATGTTGGCGTATTAAAATAATAATAAATACAAAAATGTCGGTTATTAGTGTTTGGGCATCAATAGCTCGTGTTGGCAGCTGGTAGCCTCGGTCGTTACAGCCCACTCAGCTCCTTCCTGACTAATGGTTGTAAAGAGAAGTAGTGCACAGTTGCAAAGAAAAAACTTATCACAGCCATGTTCTTTAATTAATTGTTTGTTTGTAGTATTTTTATTTTTTTTATTTTAAGAACTAGGAAGTTCACAATTCAATTTTTATTATTTTCGTTACCACATTTAGGAGAATAATCTTCCTCTAATAATAAGTATGTTATAGAGCAAAAGCTCCTCATCAAATCTAAAAATAAATACTAGCATACAACTAACGACTGAGTTGCACAATAAAGAATATAATTTTATTACGGTGTTAATAACTTATGCTTCGAACCTATTTTGCCGACAAGAGGTGCTTTCTGCCAGATGATGTACCTTCAAGAACGTGACGCAAACGGTCATGATCATCTGTAAGTATAACTACTTACTTAAGACATGGCACTACTTACATATAAGAAAAAAAATTACAAAGTCATTGAAATATAAATAAACAAATAAAAACCGACCAAGTGCGAATCGGACTCGCGCACTGAGGGTTCCGTACAAACCTGTAGGTATAATATACGAGGTAAGTAAAAATTTATGCTTTTCGCAATTTTTCCTTTAACTGTGGTAAAAGATCTTTCTTCGCACCAAATTTTAAGATTCTGAGTTCATGAGAAGTACCCTGTAGGCTTTGATCTCGAGAGTTTTATGGCGAGTGTCGAAAATTTGCAGAATAAGCGGCAGTATCTTTTGATTGCGTTGGCTTAGTAGGTTGAGTAAACCTGAGTATTTGACTTGAATTTCAGCTTGAAACTTCTACTCGTTTCTGAGACTTTTTCTCAAGAACGAGTAGAAGTTTCCTTGACAGACAGACAGATGGACAATAGAGTAATCCAATAAGGGTTCCGTTTTTTTCTTTTGGCGTAAGGAATCCTAAAAATGAATCACTGATATACATGTACGCGCATAACTTCCGATCGGCTGCACTAAATAGGATAATTATTTTTTATGTGTTTGCTATTGTCAGGACAAGTTTTTGTTTCAAGCAAAATTATTAGAAGCGGAAGTGTAACAAATTTTTTGTCCACTTTTATACCGGGGGAAGCTGAGGCGGGCATACATAATAAAAACAAGCTTTCTGGAAATTAAGAAAATATGTAATTACAAAAAAAATGACGATACGAAGTTCTAGTGTCATATAAACGTCAATATTATCGTCGTACATGTACTGTTATAGGGAGGGTAGTACAAAAAACCCGGGGCCAGCGCTGGGGAGTGATAGATAATGGAGTGGTAGATTATAAGAACAAGAACCACTACCTACTGATTTAAATGTTCTCCGTATGTTGGTGCCTAGGATTAGTGTTCTGTGTCACATATTTAGATAACATTGTTTGCTCATGATACGGCAGCCATTAGTCAATCTACCAGTAGCTAGTTGCACTCTGATCACTTGGTCGTAGATAACAGTTCCTAAACAAGGCACAAGAAAGGGACGTTGTACGTGACAAATCGTCCAGATTGAACTACAATGAGCATTTATTCTTCACAGAAGTCCAGGCAGGGTACTCGTCTAGTGTTCAGTCATTACAAGCAGGCAATGATTTAGGGAGCTGTACTGTGTGTTTAATTAATTAATTAATTTAAAATTGAATGCAAATGTTGTAAAAAGGGGGACCTAATGCCATGAGGTTTTCTCTCTCAGACGACACGAATAATCTCGCACTACTTCATCTTAAATGTATACCTGTTTGTGGATATCCTGATTTCGTGAGTGCATTCCAGACTAGAACTGATTGCTCATAAAAAGAAGAATTGATAAAGTTGCTGCAACTCACCAAGTCAGCAATTCAACAAACACACCAAGCAACAGATTGTTGTTGGACCGAAGGTTACGGTCGTGGTTGGAACATAAGTGATGGGAGTGTGGTACAAGATAGTTTGTTTAAGGGAGTTTAGGAAAGAATCTGCGGCGTTGACGAGTTAGAAGCCATTGCAACTGGGAGCGAAGGCTCTAATAACATGTCCCAGGTCAAAATAATACACATCACCATAGTCGATGGGGAGAAAATTAGCAAGGACATAAGCGTAGCCTCAGTTTTAGCGGGAAGTATTAACAGATATAACAAGCGGGAAGATGAAGTGACTTTCTGGCTGACATGAAAGACCTGTGCCCGCAGACCAAGGGTTTCGTGCCTTGCGTATTATCCTTTGTCAAGACGAGTTTTATGCGAGGAACCGAGTAACCAACCAAGTAGCGTGCAACTGTGCCAATGTCCAGCTGTGGACTGCGATAGGCTGATGATGATGATGTAGACGAGTTTTTACTATTTCTCTTTAAAATCGTCGAGCCGATGTTGTAGATACTGTATTGCATATGTTAGTAAATGGCTTTTTTTTAATAGACAACTTCTGCATTGGGAATACATACTGTGTTGCGGGGAACTTTACAAACACATGAAACGGACTCGAGGAACACCCAGACACAGAACAAAACTTTTTAAATCACACGAAGTGTTATTCCGTGTGGTGTTTGAACCCACAACACTCAGCGCAGTAGATAACGGCGGCGTGTAGTAGCGCAGTAGAAACCACTACACAATCCGCGCAGTTAATTAATTCAACAAGTAGTGTGTTCTGTAGTGGTGTAGAAGTCTGCAAATTAAAATTCCTTAGTTTTGTCCCGAGACGTATATATAATTAAAATATATAACTATTACCCAAAATTATTTCACTTGAACTTAACAATTAAAGATGTCTAATATTGACGCTTTAAAAACGTTAGTTAATAAAATAGGTAACGATTGGAACTGGACTGAAAGTGCGAACTTTATGCAATAAATACAAAACGTTGCTACTTGCAACACTTTGATTTTTATGATATGATTTTGACGGAATACTTAACGCTAAAGTCATCTTGGCAAAGGGGGAACGGTCCGCCAAAGTTGAGTAGATGATCGAAGAAACGTTCTCGCTACGATAAGTCTTTATGGCTTGGCATCAAACGAAGGACAAACATTACCAGCTAGGCAGGTCTCATCCTGCGGCTACTGTGGCCACTAAACGTTTTGAGCTTATGACAGCAATACTAAAAGTTGCAATTATGTAAAGTATGTTTCGCGAGGTGCGTTATCTCGTCCGTGACCCTCGCAGTGATAGCGCGACGCCTCCCCGCGCACCCCGCACCCGCCCCGGGGGTCACACCGTGTCATCGTCCGTACATTGAGCTCATTATTTGTTATATGTTATGAAAGGTTCGGAAACTCTAACGTGCATTGAAGTTTGGCAAAAACTACGACTACGAGAACTCGAGTGTTTTAGAATAATGGTACTGAGAGCGCGAGTTGAGTGACCCGAAGTGGTGACGAACATCGCAGTAGGTAGGTGTCGACATTTTGCCTGTCGAAGCGTGAGCTGACCCACGACACCACGCCACCACGCCACCTTTGACCACTAACGTGAGTCTGCGACGCGCGTGACCCGCTATTAGGTGTGGCTCGTGCAGAGTAGTACGTACGTAGTCAATAATGCGATCATCTCGCTCTAGGCCCCAGAGCGCAGGCGCGCACTTGGCTCCGTCGCGCCCTTGCCCTCGCCTTGGGCCAGTATCAGCTAATTAATCGTTCAGCCTAACGATGTGAGCACTAATTAGTATTAAGTGCGGGGCGAGTGTAAACATAGTGCACGGAGAGGGCAAATCCGGGAGGTCGGCGCACGAGGCCGCGGCGTGGCCGAGGGGCCAGCGGTCACCGGCCCTCGGAGGTGGTCCGTGGTGGTACTTACGTGCGGCAGGGCGGTGAGATGCGCTTGCGGCGGTCGCGGGCGCGCCACTGACCTGCACATTGTTCGCACCTCACCAGCACACATTGTTCTATGTATGGATTACTGCGCAGCGGACCTGCCTACGCAGCTATGTGAAGAACGCGGAGGGCTGCACCGCAACAGTTTTAGTATATATCATCGCAAATAATAACTGCTTGTTTGTAATTATTTCTTATAATGTTATCTAAATTACTTATTTTCCGAAGTATTTATAGACATTACATACCATTGTAAACAAGGTGCATTTTTTTAAGATTAAAAACATGGAGCATTGCCTCCTTCTAATTTGAACATTAACACAATATACTAAAGCTGAAACGAGAAATCATATCTTTGAAGTTAAATTGAAATTATAATTATTGTTAATGATAACCAGTAATTTGTTAACGAGTTATTTTAGCGAAACGTAAAAAAAACTGTACATGTGGGTAAGGTGTTAGCTAAGACTTGCTTGTCATACTAAAATCAGATTAATTTTACAAATAACAGATAAACACAGTTACACACATGTAATCTAATACAAACCTCTTTTCGGGTTTTATTATAGCGATATAAAACAGGCTATTCTGTCATCTAACTCGAATTGCGAATCTCTCCATGAGCTGCGACGATCTGAACCATACGGTAGGTACAATATAATTTCAGATCGGATCAAAACCAGGCGGTCCGATCATAGATCGATTCAAATGTATGAAATATAGGAACTCGGTCCAAACATTGTGATTTTTGCACATTTTAATCTGGTTATGTTGATATTGGGCGGCCAATCAAAGTACGATATAAAACTTTATGATTATAAGGAAAACATCAAGTTTCTTCACATTAGATACTTAGTTTGCCACGGCGGCGGCGGGTAGTACGTACACGTAATAAATGTTTAGCTGATGTTTTTTTATTGGAATAGGACTACGTCGTCCCCTATGGACATCAAACAATACAACAAAACATCGAAAATAAACATAAGCAACCATGTCTGGAAACTACATGACTGTGTACATGAGGCTAAATCAGCCAGTTTCATTATCAGTATCATTTCCTTTCTTGTTGGATTAGACAGCGCACCTTATACCACCAAATAGTCAACTAGTACCCTCTTAAACCCGTCAAAACACGTTGCCCTCAGCCGCATCCATCGAAATGTGTGGGACTTCTTCTATCGCAACGCATGTCAGGTAATTAGGTGACGAAACATTTTTCATCAAAAAAGAAAACTTTTTTGATGGAATGTGTCCCGAACGTAATCTTAGTATAGTTATTAAATTATTTCTCGTTAATACTGTCTATCTATCCATGGTAGTATCGAAATTTGCGGCTGGATTGTTCTATAACAAATACCACTCTAACACTAACGTTCATCAAAATACTCAAAGCACATATCCCTTCCCCATATCCCCAGTTAGTCTGAAAAAAGAAGTACCACATTTGTGGGAATTCCGTCATCAGCCGCCTGATCAGCAAGCATGTCTAGGTGTTCGTTTGCTTTTATCTGAATGTGGAATGGAATCCACTCGAGGATTACTTTTTATGTTGTAATTGTAATCGAAGACTCAATTCCACACACACCTCGGGTTACAAATCGGTCCAATTATGTTGTAACCTTTGTGCCAAACTACTTCGTAAACCTATTTAATGCAAATAAAGTGATTACAATCACTTAACATCTCCTTTCCTGCCAGCGGTGAACTGCTAATGCGGTGGCTGTTGATGATGATGAATGTTTTTAATTATAACTCATTTAATAGATAATCAAGGTTAAAAATTGTACTCCTATACTACACACGGTGACGGCACTATTCTCAACGTCCTGACATTGGCCTACACACTACCTAGTTATCTAATCTATCTTTAGTATTAAATAGGTTCTCCGATCCAACCATCTTTTCAAAAAATTTCAATTTCTGTCAGCCCTACAGGAGCGAGTCGCTGATGCCCAAAGCTGCAAGGTCGCGATATACGTGTGTGCGCCGTCGTCTGTGAGGGACTGGGACTGGAGGACTACATTGACATCCGGGTGTACACATGAAGCGTCGCTGTGAGTTCCTAATTCGCGCCAAGTACGTGAGGCGACTGCCGATGGATCTCAAGTGCGCTGTTAATTGTAGATGTGTTATTTGTGGACTCTTTTTGGATTGGCGCACTTTGTGTACGAATATTATGATCATTCTCTTCCCAGTTTCAGTGGTTCGAACTCCATTGGCACTTAGCATATCGCTATCCTTGACTCTTCAACTTGCTATCACTTACGTACCTACACGGGTAGTATATTATTACGTACGGTATTTTTAACAGTTGATATATAAAGTTGGCAGAACTTCCATGTTTACATATATAGACTCATAGTTTTCTCATCACAAATGTATGCAATAAATTGCAACGAATATTAATTAGAGAATTAAATTAATTAAATCATCATCACGCAGCAATGTCCTCTCTTGTTATGCCACGGTAAATTAAATAGTGTGTTCAAATATACATTTGAAAGCAAGTTTGTCCTGATCTATTAAGGCCTTCTAGCCAAGTTGCATTCTACAAACGTAAACGTTATTAGCAGACTAACAAATTTATGGGAATGACGTCACGTCAATGCTAAGTCGCGTGGTCGAAAACAAGATATTAACGAATAAAACAAGAGAACAGAGTTCAATAAAAAAATTAAATTTATTAAAAATATAACAAATAAATACTTGTCTTTTCCTTTCTGCTATGAGCAGGTCAAAAATAAAGGAGTGATTGAGTTCAAAGGAAACTTCTCCACTCCAGAAATTGTAATTGACTGTCCTGACATAAAACCAGAACTGAGAAAATGTCACCAGTTTTGCTGCTGAGTAGCATCACCATTTCATCAAATAGTGGACCCATCATGGGTGCCCCATGTTTAAATATTATTTGGAGTAAAATAAACGCTTTTAAATAATAACCCGTTTGTTAGTTCAGTGGTGTGAATGTAGAACTGTACTCATTATATAATTACCAGGCGCTGCTGTATGTTATGGGCACCATTAAATCAACAACTGCGGGAATTTTTGCGGGGGTGCTTATCTTAATTTAAACTAGCCCAAATTACTCCTTATATCATCAGCTATCTGCCACTGAAGGAATTGCTTTTTTGATTTAAGTACCATGTATATCTTCATATGCATTTATTGAAAAACTGTAGATATGAAATTACAGACAGACACTACAATTTTATTTACTTGTAGAGATGTCACCGAAGACCTCTTTTGTCACAGAAAATCCATCACATCAGGGTCATGAAGCGTTGCGACGCCGACGTCTGTCTCGTGCACGTCTCCATCGGCAGTGACAAAAGTAATACTCCCATATCATTTTGCCAATTATTCCTTTTATGTAGTATATCAGGAAACATATTGAACTATAAATATATCCTGTCAGTGTTCTGTGTCCACACATTCAGATGTCCCGGAAGAGCTGCACTAGACAAAAACTGTAATATTTGGAAACACGTGTTCGCATTTTATTTAAAAGACGAACTAGCTGTTACGTATGTAAGTTAAAGCCCTGAAATGCCTCACATTTCAAGGTTATGTTTTTATGACTCGTTAATTATTTGTTATACATTTTAGTTGCCCTTTTTCCCCTTTACCGATACCACCTACTGGTGGCAATGCCGGACTCAAACCGACAAATTAAATTAGGGACAAGAAAATAAAAATACTACAAACTACTAAGCCCATACGCTATCACGAACTCGTGAGTCCTTCTTGTGGTGTAAGAGATCACTTAGGGGACTAAGGACTAAGGGTTACCCAGGTGCAAGTACAAGTAACAGATATATTGAACAACAGTAACTGTAACCTCTTTACTAAGACGACAGATGCCAGAGTGTACTCTGGCATCTGTCGTCTCTATTTATTGTATAAATAGAGAACTTAAATTGATTTGTAAATAAAACGTTTAACGCAGTAACAAGATTGTGCAGTGTTTTCTCGAATCGTGCCCTTAATTAAGTGAGAATACTCTTGTATTGGAGGAATGTTTCCAGGAGGCGTCCGTATCTGCGATATGAGTTATGTTAACTAGGTAATTAGTAAAACTCGATCACAACTATGTGATAAAAGGATGGCTTAAGTCTCAATCGCTTCCTCCCTTGTAAAGGACGAGGTCCATATCAATACATAGACAAATACGTGTAAAACAATAACTATTTCATATGGTCATTAATTATTGTTTCCCAAAACCCCCTCTCTCCCTACATGTATAACGTAAAATAAAAGTACAAATTAAAAAAAAAATTGAATTTCTAATACAGAAATGTTATTTGAGAATGGCAAACTAAATTTAACAAAGTTTTTAACAATTTTTGTTGGGATGTGCAGATATTAAGGTGGGTTTCCAAATTCGTGTAGAGTGGACCGACTCACAAACGTCGAACAATCGGGTTTCGAGTATTTCAAAGACTCGTTTCGCTTGGGCTTTATGGAAGAAAATAATAATAATAATAAATCGTTTTATTGTACACCAGTTAATTAAGTACATAACTTAAAGCTAGCCAGCTTCCAGCGCATCATGCCACCCTAATGTGGCCGCGGATGGTCGGGACGGGTTTCCCCTCCATACGCTCCGGAGGCCAGCCGCGAGGAGGGCGCTTCCGTACGCATATGTACGTCGCCTAAATTGAGAGTTAACCATCAGACGGTGCCCGCTTCAGTTTGGACTGGCGCTGAGAGGGGTCCGAATGTGTAAATATCAGCAGTTACCGGATCCCTCCCTTCTCAGGCGCAGAGTGTGGTGTGGTTTTATTCGGTCCGATTCCGACACACCGCCCGCCGCACACCCCGGTGGGGTGACGGCACGTGGGGATTTCCACACATAAAAAAAGGCAGCAGTGGACCTCTTTTGTTTAAAATGATATATGAGCGGCATAGAGGTCTCTCTCCCATAAACATCATAGGAAAAATAGGTATGTTTGCTCATCACTTTTTACTGGTTATACGTTATTTTCAACGGGGGTGGGTGTTATTAGTTTGTCATCCATGTCTGATTTCAATGCGGTTTTTCATCTGAAAGCCAGTTTCCTTGCGGTGCGGTGGTTCTTAGTTATCAACTTTTTTCCAAAATGATGGAAGTCATTTTTTGCGTATGATTACAAAGATTATGATTACTATTACTTATTAAGTGCTTGTGTAGGTTTTTTTAAATATTAAATTTTAAAATAACTTGTATAGACATCTGTTTTATAGAATCAATACGCTGTGCATGAGCTCTTGGGTTCCGTTGGTTGAGAATGAACCAAATGTATGATTTGCAAATGTTGGTTTCGGAGTTTGGATGTTTTCTATGTATAATATGTATGTAAACGTGTTTACAAAAAAAATAGATCATATAAATTTGGTTCGACCCGGGAATTGAAACTGAGACCCCAAGCACAGCTGTTTCATAGGCTATCACTGCGCCACCGAGGCAGTCAACTACAGGTAATTGACTGCCTCGGATTCATAAAATTTTGTTTCAAGGAAATTCAATATTTTGACGTTCGTTACACAGAATAATTCTATATACTCTACCCTCCTTTGTTTAATCAATACAAAAAGGGTAAGCAAAAGATCCTAGTTGACGTTATGTTTAGAAAAACTACCAAATGAATTGCCCGGGGGATATAAATGGGAAAAAATAAAAAGAAAAAGTGTGGAAAAAAAACCAAATAATTCCCAGGCGATCTAAGCAGGGGTATTTTAGTAGACGAAACCCACCTGTAGAGTAGTTATGTCGGACTTAAACTGATCAAAAATGGGCCGTATCGGGCACCAGTAGAGAGGAAACCAGGTGTACCTTATAAAGGAAATTCCTGGTACCCCTACGAACCTTGCCCCACCGAAAGCCTGAATCACTAGTACACCTAATCACACATTTCCACGCCACCCTATGAGGGGACCCTTAGCACAACTGTCCTTTGTTCCTTAAACATTCAACAAAGTATTCGTCGTAGTCGGGTAAAAACAAATCCCTACTAACGTAGATCCGCCTACAAACATACATAATTATTATTCTGTTTACTTATTTTGTAGAAAATGACAACAGGTCCAAGCACTTGTTTATTGTGGACACAAAGTGAGTAAGTAACGAGCGCTGGACAGATAATGTTCTAAGAACATATATTTTCGATATACGATGAGTCATGTCAATGTTATCAGCCGCGGTAAGTAAACTGTAGCAGTGTTAACCGCTCAGCCAGTGCCAGCGACTGGTCGCCGCTGACCATCTCCCAGTTCCGCGTAGGCACTCGCTTTGATACTCTGACCCTAACATTGTACAAACAAACTGGTCTCGTAACGCTACACCACTGATAATGCTTTTGATTCGAACTGAGAAACGCCATTGCGCTCAGAAATGTACAATACATTGGTGGCAGACACACAGCTCAAAACGGGATCCGTGTGTGTGGATACCTGGAATCGGTACTGCGATATTGATTGTTATTATTAGAACACGGTGGTTAAAGGTCATATAAATAAGGCTTGTATTTAACAGAAAAAGTCAATAAGAAATATCTTACACCACTAGAATCATGCCACAGCCATTCTTCAAATATAATAATATATCTACTCACTCTTGCATGGCATATATGTTGGAAATTGCCATACACGTGAAAACATTTGCGTGCTCTCCGGTTGCTGAGACCCCAACTTCCAAACCCCTAGCTGTTTTAAGCATTCATTAATAAAAAAATCCATACGCTCACCGCTACAACAACAACGATCCGTGCATTATAATAATGATTATTTTAATATAGTTAAAAATACCAGACTTCCTTCCAACAGTCGTAGTTTTTGAATTTGTTAAAATGTTGTGTACGTAATTTGATTTATAAAGTGATATGATTTATATTAGTTTATGATATTGACGAAATGTTCGTTTAAGTACTGCATGTAACATGAATAACTATTGTTCTTATTCAGTAACAGACATAGATGCTTAATGCACTCAATCCACATGATCAAAGTACCTACGTAGGGTCAGTGAGGTTAACAAGCCCATAGGACGTGAATCAAGGTAGCAGCATACAACGCATTGTATGGGGATGAAGAAACACTCGCGAAAGATTACTCTGAATCTCAATACATAGGAGGAGTATGTGTTGTTTGTGACGCCCGGCTCTACGAGAACCCGGACCATGTCATTTAAGGTCCTCCTTGAATCGACGCCGTGGCCCTGTCCCGGGGGAAATTACTTCCCCCCTCAATTCCAACGTAGTAGTTCGATTGCACATTTATGCAATCAGGTTGCTATCCCATCGCCGACCACAGTCATCAACTTATAATATTGCCAATCTCTGGCGGTTCACAGTAGTGTCGACGATTCCTACCGCTGCCGACATCTTCTTCGCTCGAGATCGACTCTCTCTGATCCCGAGCGACGGATTCGCTTTTAAAGTACGATAGGCACGTCGACCGATATTATCTGGAGAGATAAAATCGGTCCGTAAGGGGGTGTTTAGAGAGAGACAGAAATAGAACGAGCGAGTATACTAACGCTCCAGAGAGAGATCAGCGTTCTGCAAGATTGTACCAGATATTTATAGAGCTATTGAACCTTGGAGAAGGGCATAGGGCACTATTTGTTGCGATAACCGAGTGTCGGACACGCGGGCGGAGTCGTGAGCCAAAGCTAGTATATTTGTAATAAATATTAATTCCACGGCGCAGTGACCACAAACTGTTGTTGCTGTATCTCATCAAATATAACATGTTGTAAAAATTAGGTAGCTATTTGCGCATGAGAGTATGAAATCGCTGGTTGTCACATAATTATAATTTAATAATCTATGCGAATAAATTCATATTACAAGCGGAATAAAAATTACTGCTATTTGAGATCCTCCAATATCTTTCTTGAAGTGAGACAAAAAGAGGTAACCAATATTTTTAGCGCCACCTCTGAGCTTTAACTCGAACTGTGTTAAGTCTCGCCGAATCCCGCAATATATTGTACTATGAGCTTAGTAGACATGCTTCTGTCCGCACACCATAGATAGCGCTACCAGCTACCCAACGTGCCAACCAAAGTTCGCTGACAAGTGACACTGGCGCATGGCGTACCAACAAGACAGCGGCACGGTTTGTTCAACTTTTTTATTACTGTACCTGTACTGTACAACGACACCCTGTGTCGTCGGTTCCGTTATCGCAATACCGTGCAGTTCCTCAAACTGCAGCAATATGCTGTGATAGACCTTTTCGGGCATTGTACAGAGCATCACTGGCGTCCTAAAACTTGGCTACACCAACCAGGTTTTAGTGTCAGGGGGGCGAGGGGAGGTCAAGATTCAGAAGAAACTGGTGGCTACGCCCAATCCGCTAAGTCCATGTCCAGGTTCACGTATGCTCATAGTACAAGAGCCGGTGAAGATCGACTTACACACATCTAGTACCTAACTCAAATACACAGACACACTATCAAACAATTTTTTTTTAAATTTGTACTAATTAATGAACACATCTGTGATGGCTTGCCTATTGCAAAACTGTCCTGAGTATTTTTAAAATTAAATTAATTTTTAACACATTTTGCATCCCTTTCATTCTATGGAACCAACTAAATTTAGTTCCAAATGTTATTTTATGTAGAGAATATGCCTAAGCAGGCTTGCTTGCTTATTTCTAGATATCTTCCTGGTAACAGATATGTGCAGGTATAATAATATAGATAAAAACACCGACCTAATAATTAATAGAAATTTATAGCAAAATAAAGGTTATTTAATAAATAATGTAATGGTATAGGCTTGCCAGGGAAATAAAAAATCAACAGAAATTATTAAATAATATATCTTGTCAGTAGTAGTGTGATTTATAACAGTTCCATCTTGAAATGTCTTGATCATGTTTACCTTTAGAGTGGCAAAAATTGTTTACCATAAAGAAGGCTATCAACGCAGTCAGTCAACCTTCAAAGATAGACATTATGAACTTCGAAAGGAACAATACTTTCGTCCAGAGAGTGTGAGTGCTAGTCTCTCACGGGTGAATCATCATTCTTCATGAGACTGAAGCTAGTGTGGACTTAGACTTATCTGTACTTTATAAGTTGGACCTACCTTTGTGATGAGGGAAATACAATTTTATTATCTCTTCTTTCTTGGCCTAACACCAGCAGTGGACGTTTTTCGCGGGATGGTGATGATAAGATAGATTTATACTATACAGTTACCTGATGTCGATTTACGCACGGTGAGTTATCATGTCACGGGAGTGCTCCTTTCATATATAAATTTTGATGCACAGCACGCTGCTATAAACAAAGGCTAAGGCGCAGATATATAACTTACATCAAATAACGAAGCATCGAGACCCGTCTCGAAGCACTTGCACGGGCTCGTCCACCGGCACCGGAGTGCCAGATAAAAGAGAGTCAGTAAGAGACGCACATTACCTACATAAAACTTTAAGCTGACTTACCCCTGAAGGTTTATTCATTGTAATTCATTGGCAGCGCGGCATCTCGTAACTGTCGCACTGACTGACGTCCCACAGCCCACAGACCACAGACCACACGTCACACGCGCGCTCTCCACTCCGCTATTGAACACGTGCACTGCTTTCAACTTTCTTGCATACACTGGCAGGATATTTATTTTTAATTTGATTGAACAGTTTACGCAGATCAAACTTTTAGCTTAAGGAATTTCGAAATAGTTCAGTTTTTTATGTGGAGATCCATTTTTATTTTTGACAATTTATTTTCACAGAAGCTGTCAAAATTATCATAGATTTGTATTGTAAATAGGTAATTAATATAAAACTCAGTTAATAGATAACATAGAAACTTATTTTTAAAACATGGTGATCCACTTTTGTTGCGAAAACGTTACTCTTGGATACTGCTAATGCTTTCAATCTAGCAGAGCTCAAGTCATTTGACTGCTTCGGTGGCAGTAGTTGCCTTACCGACTGCTTTCCAAAAATATTTTTTGCAGGTGTTTTTTCTAACGTACATATATGATGCTTTCACTTTTCTTATACTGAGGTGTCCTTGAGTCACAGGCCTGACAATCGTGTACGGGATATTGGCATCTCCAAGCTACTTTTCTACTGTATCTCAGGTCAGATTCTCTACTTTATGCAAAATTTGCGGTATTCCTGACCTCAACTGCCTCAGCATATACGTCCTATTTACATTATTTTAATGTTTCGAATTAATTATTTTCTTATGGATTATGACAGGCAGGCGGCTGGTCAGACAGTCTTAATATATCTTTAACGTCGAGAGCAATAAAATACCACACGTCGATACCACTGCACAAGTACATACAGACGACAGGCCCGTGAGAACACATGGAGCATGTACGGGCTGCGCCTGCCAGTTTGTGCGCGGCAATCTGTAAACAAACACATTAGACTGATCAAACGATCTCTTATTTTATTGTTTTGTTATCCCACGTGGGATTTGGACCCTCAAAACTTTAGTGTAGCAGAACGCAGCGTGGTGACAGCTTAAGCCGCTACCCAATCCTCGAGGCCAACGTTTTCTCTTTCGGCTAATCGAACTTAAAAACAATGCAATCATAAACATACTTTTTTGCACAAATTGAGTTTGTACAATGACGTACTTTAAGTCACAGGGATTTTCTCCCTATCAAGCTTAACGTGGTGCAGAAAAATAATTCGAACATTATCTAGAAGTTGGAGAAAAGCATTATACACACATACTGCAATCTCTTACAGACAACAATCATCTTCATCTTGCTAGCCTTTTTTATTCCCAAGATTTGGGGTTGGCCACTAATTCAACCGGTTTTACCTGAATATCAGTTTTTACGAACGACTGGCATAAGACTTCCGCAACCCTGAGGGTGAACTGAATTCGAAAGTTGAACTAGTTGTCAGTATTTTTGGGGCACTGATTTCCTAATAACGATTGCAATAGATGTTCATGACAACCGGGGCCGAGGGCTTAACGTGCTCTCTGAGGCACGGGCGGGAAACACCGCCATCTACCATAATCCGGGCTGCTATTAAGAATTTCTTATTAGAAAAACCCAACAGCAGTCCGACTCGGGAATCAAACCCGTGACCTTTTGATCTGCAGGCGCTTACCCTAACCACTAGACCAACGAGGCAGTTCTCTGACAACCATGGGCTGAGCTGAGATGAGCTGCTATAGTTGATACGAAAAGAAAATCAAAGCAGTATATATTTTTGAAAGTTATTTCTGTGACAGAACTCAATGTGTCAAGATAGGTTCAATAACTAGTGAGATTATTTCCCTTAGCTACGGCGTCCCTCAAGGCTCAGCACTCTTCTTGATCTACATTAACTCACTCTGCAACTTATGTATTCCAAATTGTTCTATTTATACATACGCCGATGACGCAGCCCTTCTTATCCACGGCTCTGGCTGGCGAGAGACGTTCTCTTTTGCTGAGTCTGCTTTGTTGAGTGTAATGGCATGGCTCTCAAACAATCACCTAACTATTCATATAAATAAAACCATATATATGGCCTTTACAACCGCCTCTGGTGAGCAACCTGATTCTGAAACATTTATACTAAGGGCTTGTGAGCCCTTAGGATAAATGTTTCAGAATCAGGTTGTGCTGTCAACCCAATTCAGACGAATCATGTAACTGTCCAGCTTTGGTTAGGACGGATTGCATTAGATACCTCGGCATTTTAAATGACAACCATCTAAACTGGTATGGACATATAAATGGTTTAACATCCCGTGTTCGCAAACTCATATGCGTGTTACGAAAACTACGTAACTCATTACTCACGGTTTATTGCTCGCTCTGCCAGACTATTGTGGCTTACTGTATATCTGTTTTTTGCTGCCAAAACAATCTTACTGCCGCTTGAAAGGGCAAGTCATGACCTGTAAACCTTTTAGATACCTTACCACTCGGTTATTTGTATAACCGAGTGGTAAGGTATCTAAAAGTCTACGTTACGCGTGTGCCGTACGTCACCTTAATTGAGAGTTTATCATCAGACGACGGAGCCCGCTTCATTCAGTGCGGGCAGGCGCTGGGAGGGGTCCGGATCGCGTAAGAAAGCGGTTCCCGGATCTCTCCCGTCTCAGGCGCAGAGTGGCACACCGTGTGGTTTTAGTCGGTTCGATTCCGACACACCGCCCCGCCGCAAACCCCGGTGGGGTGAAGGCCCGACGGGGTTTCCACACGTAAAAAAAAAGGACATCTTTACAACACCCTTGATAGGTACTTGTGGTATTTACAATCTCTCGAAATTCCAAATTAAAATTAGAGTAACTAACTGGCTACTCGAGAAGAACTATGAACAAACGGAAATGTTGCTTAAACTTACAATACTATTACATTCACACGCACACGCACGCACATACACACACACTCACTATCACACACAAACACATATACACACACACACACACACACACACACACACACACACACACTCACTCACACACTCACAACTATAAATGTAATTTTATTGTTACTTTATTTGTTAATCTATTTTGCATCTATATATTGGTTATACATTAGTAATAGTAATAGAAGGTACCATCTAAGTTGATCCAAGAGGTGGGAGCCTGGTGATCTGTAACACAGGTTTTCCTAATATAGACACCAGTCTCTCACAAAGGAATAATTGTTACGCATTGTTCTGCCTTGTACCGTATTACCTGTACGTACCTTTGTGAAAGAGTAATAAATAAATATTAAAAATATTAAATATTAAAATATCCAGCCAGCCAGCTACTCTCCCAGAAAGGGGAGAGAGCATCGTAGAATAGGGACAGACCTAGAGAAAATAAGTGGGAGTCAAGAAAGGACACGCGTGAAACAAGCCCCAAGTAAGAAGCGCGTTTTCCCTCCCGTGATTCGGCCCGGTATAAGTGCGAGGTTGGTAGGGCGATGGCAAGGTGGTTAGACAATTGTTTTCATCTTTGGGCAGGGGCACCCAAGGCTCCTTTTCGACCACATCCAACAAAGAGCGACTCGAATCGTCGACTGCCAAGATGTTTTAAATCGATTGGATGCTCTGGCGCTGCGTAGAGATGTTGCCGCACTATGTATCTTCCATTGCATATAATATTTATTGAAATGGCTGGCACTCTCTAACTGTGCGTTTTTTTTATAAACTTTCTGCCTCGTAGAACAAAACTGTGGAATGAGTTGTTGCCTGCGGTATTTCCGGACCAATGCGACCTTCAAACCTTCAAGCCGGAAACGCACTGGCAATGCCTCTGGTGATGCGGGTGCCATGGGAGGCGGTAATCGCTTACCATCAGGCGATTCGTCTATTCGTTTGCCCCATGCCTTAAAAAAGGCCAAATCCAAATTTTTATTGAGAGGCCAGCACTGAACTGTTAAAGGCTGTTGATAATAATGAGGACAGCAGCAGAGTATTGTTTGAGGAATGAAGTGCTTTATTGTGATCGGAACAGAGAAATTGAAATAGGGGTATCAGGTAGGAAGCAACAAGTTGGTAGTGAGTGAATTCGGAGTAGGTGTAGTAGGACTAGGGGAGTTGACAATATTTAGTCCAATTCGTGACGAAAGGAGAAAACATGAGCATATTTAATTTCCAATTACATCCAGTTGTTAAGAAAGCCTTATTTTCGGTGACTAAAATTCAGTTCGCAGTACATCATTACAGCCCAGGCGTCAATATTTATTTATTTATTTATCTGGTAAAGAATTCTTCTATATGTACCGTACTTACATTTTTAGTAGGAAGGAAGATATTGAGCAGATAAACGGCTCCTAGCGCAACTGTACTTCTCTGGCTGACAATGCTAGTTCAGCTTTCATGGTTAGACCTAAATTATTAGCAAATGGACTGAAGGGAATGACTGCACGATTAGTGTTGGATGGCATTTTACCTATCCTTTAGTTTGTATAATTTAAGTTGAATAACGGCTGAATGTACGATTTTCAAGGAGGCTGAAAAAGACGAGAGTCCAATCTTGTAGAACATTTGTTGTTAGAAAAGTACTGTTCGATCCTAAATTGGACTTTAAAGCACTACACGTATATGATAAGGGAAGATAATTAACCGCTTTGGAGGCTTTAAAAATTAATAGGCTAGTACTAGGGAATTGTGAAAAGGTTTTAAATCAATCAAGATATCAACAATTCACCACTATCACAATATTTCAAGTAATATCATCTACATCATTTGTTATTTAAGGTTGACTAATTTACACGGATTAGAGCTCAAAATTTTACGGACTTTTTAATGACATATAATTTTAATTAAAAATATGTAAAATAAAAAAAATAATAGACATATAGTATGAACAAATTTAGACATCAAATATAAAGAGGACATGGTTTAATCATTGTAGATCGTTTTTTGTTTTTGCGAAAGACGGTCCCCATTTCATGTCATCCACATTTTTTATATTTTTTATCATTAATTCCATCACGACGAAGACTTGAAGACTTATAATTGAATACTTGAAATACTTGACATTGGCAGAAATAGCTGATCCGGCTAATTGCCATATCATCAAAAGAAGAAGAAGAATCATTGTATTTCTAAAAATAATATGTTAGAGTTTTTAATTGTAATTTCATATCATAACTTAATGTAACTTTATGAGTTTCTAATTTTACAAATTAAATTACGTTTATTAACATAAATTATAATTCTAATTTTTTAATACAAATATTCAAAATCAATCAAACACAATCAAATAATTCATGTCATTATAATAACCCACCCCGGATCGGTCCCGGCGAAAAAGTGACACTCTATTTAACAAATAGAGTTGATAGATGAAAAATACAATTTCCTTATTTTCGGGGCAAATTCCTTACACTGACACACTCAAATTTATATGTACCCGCAGTTGGTGGGGTTTAGATGTGAATATTTTTTTAAATTAAATTTAGCTATTAAATTAACCATTGATAATGCCATAAGGCGATGCCATAACCGGTCAGGGGTAAACATAAATAAATAAATTGTGAATAACTACAAGTGCATTTAATTCTAGAATGTATTAAATACTTATAATTGACTAATTTTATAAGTTCGACGAAAACTGACAACAAGCTTTTGAAAACTCTTAGGAATAATACAGTGCTGAAAATTAGCTGAAAGTGTACTACATCACTTGTAAGTACCTAAGAATTCGTATATGACTCTTGAACATACCTTACCTTAGTTCCGGGACTTTAGAATAATTTTACAAATATTCTCATCGTATATATTTAAATTACTTCTGGCATCATTTTGAATAACTTGTGTTGTTTGACTGACGGAAAATTTTTAATTTATCACAACACATCAGTGAAACGGGGGACAGAAAACAGTCGCATCGCATGCTCACTGGTTATAAAATAAATGTGACAATACATAATAAATATTTTATTTGTTCGATTTAAAAACAGTATTTCACAAAAATAACTCCATTTGTACCCATGCGCTTAAAACGAGCGCACTCACCGACAACAGTTCACGCACAAAACCTGAGCCGACACAGTCCACGGGCGCTCGTCCTGGCAGCGGCGAGCGCCGGGCACAGCACTATAGAATACGTTAACACTAGCGGCTAGAGAGGGGCCGGGGCCATCACCGGTGCGGCGGCAGGAAGCCGAGCGCGCGCAGCACGGCGGCGGCGCGCGCCACGAGCGGCTCGCGCCAGCGCCACAGCGCCGTGTCGCGCACCGGCGCCTCGCTCAGCTCCTTGCACGACTTGCTCAGCGCCGTCACGCAGTCGGCGCGGTAGTGCTGCAGCCGCGCGTGCCGCGTCTCCAGCGGGTAGCTGGAGCACGCGCCGCCGAGGCACGCCAGCGGGAAGTGGTTGTGCAGCGCCAGCACGCGCTCCGTCTCGTGGAACGCCTTCACGTACTGCCCGGGCTTGGTGAAGTTGCGCGTGCGGTACACGTGCTGCAGCATGTGCATGTAGTGCGGCACGCCCTCCTCCCAGCCGTGCTCGTGGCGCAGCGAGTCCAGAAAGTACAAGTTCGAGGCGTGGTAGGACGAACGGGGAGGTTTGCCCTGCAACGGCGTGCTCAGCGGCAGTACGCGGCGCATGAGCGCGCTCCAGTCTGCGTCTTCGAGAGGCACGATCACCTCGTCGATGTCGAGTAGTGCCAGCCATCGGTATCGGTACATGTTGCGGTACAAGCAGTCGTTGTATGGTATCAGTTCCATTTGACGCTTGTGCGTTGTCTTCTTTTTGAGATACATGTGTTGCAGCCCCGGCAGGTTGGGCTGGCCGCCGGGAAGCGTGATAGGCGTCACGCTCACCACGCCCTGTTCGGCGTAGTAATTTAGCACTTTCGTGATGTTAGGATGTACCTGGAGTTCATAGAAAAACACCTTGTCGGCGCCGAGGAGCCGCACCAATTCGATCCATTCCACTAAGCGCACGGATAAGTCCTCGTGCAAGAAATCTAAGCCCTTCACACATATAGCAAAGTCTTTTCGCGTCTCGGCCGGTGGGCGGTCGTGATGCACCCGCAGGTTGTTGGTGGCGCGGTCGCACGGAGCCTGCACTATCGACACGGAGGCGGGCACGAGATGGCGCACCTCGGCCGGCAGCACGCACGCCATCAAGTAGGGTTGGAGCACGCGGTCCCGATAGTTGCCCCACTTGCTGTTCCACACGTACTTGTATTCCAAGTTTCGCACTACCACAGGCGCTTCGCGCTCCTCGAACCACAGCTGGCAATGGGTCACCAACGTGGGTTTAATGCGATCGTGCACGGCCAGGATGCGCACGGCGGGCCCGATGCGAGACGTGTTGCGATCGTCCAAATAAGCGCCGTAGAAGTGGAACACGCCCGTATCGGTGTGAAGCGTCTGCCAGTACGTATTGTGGAACTCCAGCTCGTAAATGGAAGGGAAGGGGGCGCAGTCTTTCTTCTTAAAGAACTTATTCTTGTCATTCTGATGCTTGTGCCAGTAGGCAAGGGGCAGCGAGGGCAGGCGGCGCTCGGTGTCGGCGCGCAGCTGTTCGTCGGTGAGCACGCGTGCGTCGGTGGCGGGCGAAGGGTGCGCGGTGGGCGGCGGCGCGGGCGTGGACGTGGCCGCCTCCGACTGCAGCAGCAGGCGCGCGGGGGGCGCGGGGGGCGCGCGGCGAGGGGCGGGCGGCTGCAGGCGCGGCAGCGCCACCACCAGAAGCGTGCCCCAGCACAGCAGTGCCGCCAGCCAGCGCACGCGCGCTCGTGACCCGCACCACGCCCCGCACCACCCACGCATCACCTGGAAACGACCAAACGACAATATTATTCGTTGCACTCTTTGCACATGGCTACACAGTAAACGCCGCTGACCGTACCTCCAGCCTATTGTAAGGGGACCCTCATCCTGGCACGCGGCGGTAAAACACTGGCGATTTAAACCTGGAGTATGACGTCATCATACGCATATCTATCCAACCTGAACTCGCCCACCCGGACCCCGAAATAGCGTACAAATGGAATCAGTTCTCACATAATACTTTTACAAAAATACTCCCAAAGAGTAGTGTACCGGCGCGGGCTACTCTACCACTGTGTAAATACTGACTGACATGTGTCAACATCGAGACTATACAGAGTAAATACCGCAACGAAAGATTTGTATAAAGAGGATAGTATCTAGCACAGGCATAGATGTTGCGTTAAGTAAAACTACAGATAAGATAATAAGGCTGACTCTCTTTTAGCAACTACAAAACTACTCCTCAGGAGTACCACCTCTGAACAAATACCACCGAATTTACATCTATTTAGCGACTGAAAAGGTGACAATATATCAGGCTATAATTATACAGAAAGTTTTAAAATGCTTTAAACGACTGAGAAGTTCGTGCCACAGAAGCTATATCTTACTTTTGTTACACATATATTGGTTTAGGATAATTAATGGGGCACGTAGCACATACTGTAAGCACATATGTGCATTAAAGGCATGTCTATATACGAGTATTTACTAATTATATATATGATTAACTGGCTGTTCCCCGAGGCTTCATTTGCGTGATATTATAACAACACATACACCAAGAACATGAATCAATGAGTAAGTCTGGACGACACAAGGAGTAATTATTGAATTCTGTCGGATAGTGGCACACATTGACGGGTTTCAACAATTTGGCGTTTATGTTTTGGAATCTTATTGTCGTAATCGATTAAATGTGTAGCTTCGTCAAATATTTGTTTGTGTGATTTCCTTAGTGTTTGGTTTTCGTTGTAGTGGATTACAACCGTGTAATGCTCCGTGCCAGTTTGAACCTGGTGCCAGAAGAAAAGGAAGCGATCGCATCGGTACTTGCGATGTGACTGAGTAGGTATTTGGGGTGCATCGTCATTGCCTGTAAATATACTCCCACTTATGAGTCGTAAACATGTCGAGTAGCTAGTGAAGCTGCGGTGTAGTACGAGAGTTATTTGGTACGTAGCACTAAGGATTGGTACTAGGCATAGTGTGAGTCGGGTCGCGTGTAATACATTAACTTATGAACGAGTAATCGCTGTTCTAAACAGATTGAAAGGCACAAACTTCTTACAAGTAAGAACTAAAATCAACTATAGATGTATAAACAGAAGTAATAATAAGCATTCTTAAATACTTAAAATGATTGATTGGTTGTGTGGCGGGCTCCGCACAAGCTCCGACATGAACCCGAAGTGATGGTTATAGTGGTCGTGCAGGGCGCGGGGTCGACGCCCGGAGACAGGACGCGCGACCAGCGTGCCTGTCGCCCCTCTGACGCCCGCAACCCCCGAACGCGCGACCAGTTTTTGCGCGTCCCTGTCGCCTGCGACTGGTGCCTCTCAAGGCTAAGTATATTTGTGCAGTGGTCGCGAATCAGACCTGCGACACTAGTTCGACAGGCACTGAATTGATTACCGATGCAATGAAACACTCCTAACTATAATTTTCAGCACATGTTTTGTGTTCTTACGCTTCTGTCTATCTCAATCAATATTATAAGCGCCAATTTCCTTTTAACACTACTTTACGATTACAGACAAGAACTAGGGACCTAAAATCCAGAACGAGTACTGTTCCTAAAAGATAAAGAAACTGTTTTAACGGACACCATGTCGTACGCAAAAACTAGTGAAGACGGTTTTTTGTTGCAGTGTACTCCGATTCCATAGTAAGTGTGCAATTAACAGAAGAATTAGAAAAAAAAAATTAAAAGGTACTTAAGAGCATTCAATTTTATAAATATGATACCGCGATAAATTTTATAAACATGCTAGTTGGCATGGCATAGTGGCTTAAGCGATTGCCACGCCCCCGCTTCTTTGTATGTGATCCACAAATTGTTGTTCTGAGTTTGGGTGTTCTCTGTATTCGTTTCATGACTGTCTGTAAAGTCTCCCGCGACACAGGATGTATATTCGTAATGCGTGCGTCTTTAAAAATACCAAGAGCTGAATGCGAAAAAACCGAGAATGGAAAGAAGAGGCGAGAAATTAGAGAGTCCAGCTGTGATCTGTGATAGGGTGATGATGATAATACCAAGAGTTATATGAGAAAAAAAGGTACAGATTATATTTTAGGTGACAACTAAATGGGTCAAACCCTACGATGTTGCTCCATAAGTTTCGAACGGTCGCAACCACCCACGTAGACAAACGAATTAAAGATGTGTAAAAAATCATCATATCACACCTACAAACCAACAGAACCAAGGCAGTTTTAAATACAGCTCCTTTAATAATAACTACCCTTTATTCTTTACTCTTCTCTTCAAGCTCTCCTTCCTACCTAACTACTCAATTTCAGTATGTATTTTCAAACCACACTAAATACCTTAGGTCTTCCAACAATATGCTTCTACAATGTCCCACTCACCGCTCTGATTTTCTTCACTCAACCTTTTTCGTACAAGCTGTCCTTCTATGGAACGAGCTCCCTCTCGAGATCGAGATGGCTAAAACTAGGCAACGTTTTAAACACTTATTGTGGAAACATTTTCTACACATTCTATCAGATCCACCTTGATACCATCGCACTGTCCCCATATAAAATTATATTGCGTATATATTATGTATTTATGTGTATTTATATGTATGTAAATGTATGTATTTAAATACGTGTTCGTTATATATATTAATATAATTACTATTTATGGTTTAATTATTTATCATTCAGATATGATATATACTTATGTTTAGTTTTGTGCATCTACCTTGTGTTGGCTCTGCATCACCCTAAGGTCGACTGGTAGAAAATGCCTACAGCAGTAAGTCCACCTTTGTCACTATTAATGTGCATAAAGTATAAATAAATAAATAAATACAGTTAAAAATAGCTAATTATGTTGTGATTACTTTTAGTGAAACTAAATGTGTTTTATTATTATGAAAAATATATTTGCAAATAGCATATTAAACTATTTGAAAAATCCTTTTAGATGTTCCGTATAAGGTTTCCGTACCTCAAAAGAAAAAAAACGGAACTCTTATACGATCACTTTGTTGCCCGTATGTCTTTCTCTCAAGTCTCTTTTTCTCAGGATCGTGTGAACGTATCAAACTGAAATTAATATCAAATAGGTCTACTATTGGAGCTGTACAATACTCCAACTTCTAATCCAACACAATAAAAAATACACCCGTTAATGCTGCAAATTGTCGACACTCGCAAGGCAATCAAAACCTGGGAACAGGGTACTTCCCGTGAACTCAAAATCTTGAGTTTTGGTACGAAGGAACGCACAAATTATAGGAAAAATTGCGAAAAGCATATTTTTTAGTTACATCATATCCCTATAGATTTGTACATAGCCCTCGGTGCGCAAGTCTGACTCGCACTTGGCCGGTTCTTTATTTAAATAATAACCGTTTCTGTTATAACGAGTCCATTCTCTTACAAAGTCTTAAAACATTCTCAGTAGTGTTCACTGGTGAACGCGCCAGAGCTGTGTGGCGGAGATGTGGCACAGCGGCACTCGCCGACATGCCCCACAGACACAACTAACAATGTTTACAAAGGAACCCTGCCCGACCACGCATTCCTCATTGTATTCTTGCAAAAAAATCTTTTTTACAGACTGAATTATGCTCCAACCGTCTTCACCTGTGCCAGGTACCTAACTCAACTGGTCAGTAGGGTCCTTTAATCTACGATGTAACGATACAACAACATAATAGCAAGTTAGTTTAAGTGTTAGGCGATCGAAACACGCTATTCTCCATTTATAACTGCGTAAAGTTAATTAGTTACATCATTTATTTAAAGTTTTTAGTTTTCATCTATTCTAAATATATGTAAAACCCAAGCAGGCATGACGTTGCGTCAACACATCAGTAAAAAACTAAGTAAGTTGTAATTTCGTTGTAAATATTATTCTTCTTGTGTGATTCATTAAAATTATACCGTGAAGTCTTTAGCAGAGGCTACAAGTAGGACAACAAGTAAAACACAATCGTTTTTTTCGACAAATCCTCATGTCAGTTTGTTAAATATTAGAATGGATTGTCATTTCTAACCTACCGTACATCGCTCATTAGGCCATGTTTATTTTAAATTTAAATTAAATAAATTTAGCTGTAATCATACTTATCGCTTGAAGAAACTTCTCGAACTTTTCAGATTTTTTATTATTAGATCACTAATAAAATGTTAAGTCCGCTGTACCTATGCAATTCAAATTTCAACGTAACGGCTGTGAAAGAGCTCTGGGACGTCATGCCCAATGCCTTGGGTCTAGACGAAGATGTTGACGTTTGGTTTAGTCAAAGAAATCGAAACATTCCAGAAGTAAATCTTCGGAGGGATGGGACATTTGTAGCTACGAGCACATAACTAGTTGCGATGATATAAACACATCTACTCAGTTCATTAGACATTTAGCCATAGATTTGGTTAGATAAGCCTCACGTGGTCTTAATCATTAAAAAGTGATTATAATCGCTCAGCACGGACACACTTAATACAAATTGTTAGCAACGGGAGGCTCATTCGGTCGCGATAATAGCACATTAAAGGCTTACTATTACCGGCCGGCTGTAACACTGTGTTTCAATCAGCTGATAATAGAAAGGTGCACTAGGCAACGCGCCGATACTGCTTTATTAAGTAACGCATAATATGATAGTGGTAATAGTAGGAACAAGTCGTAGTCTGGTGGTGACCGAGTAGACTAACACATGGCAAAGTTAAGCAAAACTGTGGAATGAGTAGTCGCCTGCGGTATTCCCGGCCCAATACGACCTTCAAACCTTCAAGAAAAGAGTGTACTCCTTCTTAAAAGGCCGGCAATGCACTTGCGACGCCTCTGGTGTTGCGGGTGTCCATGGGCGGCGGTAATCGCTTACCATCAGGCGATACGTCTGCTAGTTTGCCCCCTATACCACAAAAAAATAAGCAATCCCAGGCAGGTCAGTCTATGGACGGGTGACAATTTTGTAACAGACATCTCCGCCTCGGTGAAAACGTTAAACCGTCAGTCCTGGTTACCAGACGAACATCTATAGTAATCGTTACGAATACTTGCTGCTGTGAAAAGTCCAACAACAGTCTTTCTAGAGACCTTCGATATTATACTTTGGTTGCGGAAGAAAGTCTGATGATGGTCGCTCCGCGGAAAAAGTCGGCCTTCAGTCGTATTGTAGTAGACTTAAAAGTATAGACTGGGAGGAAAATGTAAGTTCTATTTGTCGCATTAGGTCTGAGGATGTGCACACTAACGCTTCTAACTGAGGTCGTAGGTTTGTCTGTAGATCAGTCAAAAAAGTCTATCGTAAGTAATCGAAAGCGTTCTCAAGGATAAAGCCTCAATACGGTTTGTATAAATATTTGTACAAATCGAATATATAAAAGTAAAGCAAGTAAGACTATTAAAAAGTAAAGAGAGGTAAAAAAAACCTTTGAATAGTGAAAAAGTAAAGCAAGTACAAGAAATACTATTACAAAAAAGCGCGAGGCTACGAACTCAAAAACAATATTAACTTACTTTTTTATAGAAACAATAATTTTTATAAATATTTTTTAGACTCGTCTAGTTATCGGACCTGATGAGTGTAATTGTTTTGAGTGCATCAGACACTTTGAAGTTGGTGAATATAACGTTAATAGATTCCGTTAGATAGACACAAGTCGAGTACCAATCCACAAGAAATTAGCAATTAGACAAACAATTGGCACGAATTTGATGCGAGCCTTGAGTGAGATCCGAACGCGTGTGTGGAAAGTTGTCCATGTTAAACGGCGTACGTTTGCGTTTTGCGTATAACTGCTTGCTTTAGTGAAATCGCATACTCTACTGCAGTACTGTTAATGTAAGTGAGCCGATCGCTAGACAGGTAGGGTATAAATGGTACTAGTAAGTAATAGTACAAAATAAATCTATTTGGCAAATTATTGGGAAACAAAAGAACGCTAGGCCTGGTCATGTTTAGTCTGTGAAGATAGAAAAATAAACGATTAAACGAACACGTCTTCGTCGGTGCCTAAGAGGATGCTTATCAAGTCACAAAATGGTCGATCATAACAGTCAGTTGGACAGTAAAATAATTGAACTACAGTAGTCATCAAGCCAAGTAAATGGTGACACTAGATACGAGAACCGAACCGAACAAAAAGATACTGGATAGCTTGACCGTTGACCAATTTTACAATATTTTTAACAGGATTTTATGAAGTTTCAGCATTCTACACGTTATAACCGACTTCGAAGAAGGGAGAAGATTTTGTAATTGATCATTATGTTTGGTAATTGATTGTGGATGATTGATCACTCAAGTGAAGCTGTCGATGAGAATGAACTAAGTTGCGATTAGACCTCTATGATCATGGTTGTTAATCTATTAATGGTCTGCACAATGCAATTGAGAACTCGGAAACAACGTGCCCGCATGTGAATACTGCTTGTAATTTAGTTAAAGGAAATGAAGAGTTCACATACGACTATTGTAACTCAGATGAATTCTAGCTTTAACGGCAATTAAAAAGTTATTAAAATGCTTCGCAGAACCATTTATTTATTTATATTATTATATATATTTCGGTTTTTAAAACCAGTGTTTTAGCTCTCATAGCTACTGAGCTACAAAAGAAAATTTGGTAATTTAACAAGATTACACCCAGGTAGCTCCAACGATGTTGCTCGTGGTTCTCACTTTGTACTGGCTAAGAATTTAGTTGAACAAAAATATTCAAATAGGGAAACTTAATACCTCATGTATACTTGCATGAACTTTGTTGAGTGTGTTGTTATGTAAACTAGTGTCAATACACTGGTAAGCCTCACAGCAGCTTACCGACGTTGCTTTCCAACGAACATCGTTTCACATCCCAGCTTGAATAACAATGATTTTGGTTTATAATTGTGAAACATTTTGTAGTTACACATATCATATGTTCCTTATAAATGTTTGCCATTTTGTTTTAAATACGGTGTGTTCAGGCAAAACTTAAGTTTGTGTTTTTACTTCTCTTATGCGTGTAAATAGTGCCTTGTAATACCACACGCCTCCACGTCACCAATAAAAGTTTAATGTTATCAATTAAAAACGTGTGGAGGTGAGGCGGCTGAGCAATATTTGTTCAACTTTCTGCCTCGCACTACAAAACTGTGGAATGAATTGTCGCCTGTGATATTCCCGGACCAAACCTTCAAGAAAAGAGCGTACTCCTCCTTAAAAGGCCGGCAACGCACTTGTAAAGCCTCTGGTGTTGCGGGTGTCCATGCGCGGCGGTAACCGCTTACCATCAGTTTGCCACATATATCATAAAAAAATAAAAAAACTTAGTGTACAGTACGGTTACTTACACTAAATTTTAAACTTCACTTTTGTATCCATAACTATTTTGGTGACTGTAAATTCTCTGTTAAAGCACGGCCTCTGCAACAGCAGTACCTATCACGTTTGAAGACACTTAGCAACACTTTGCAAATCGTGGCTCGACATGGATATGAAACCGTAACATATCGTTACAATTAGCGAAGTCTCGCAAATTGTAATACGTTAAATGTCAATATAGTAAAAAACGGCAACAAATCGAGTGAATATGGCATTTACTATGAAATAATGTCAAAAAATATAATGACCAGGTTAGGAGCGTCATCCAATGAAACAATTGCAATCACTCACAGAAAATGCAAAATAAAAATTATGTATATTTGAAATTTTACAAACACTGGAATCGTCTTTGTGTGGCTCATAATGTAGTCTATTGTATGCGCCATATTGGCTTTTGTACTGTAATTGAACGCAATTTATTATTCTCATCAAAGATCTATCTTAGTCTTTACCGTCAGTTAATATCCTATTCCCAGAGAATCCTCCGCTGGCAGGACGGGTGTGGCATCTGGAACTTGCCCTTGGCCGAGTTCTTTCGCTCTATCCTATTCCGGAATCTTAATTTACGTTGTTGTTTTGTCTTTCCTGAAAACAATGTAATTTCCATTTTGTCATTGCTTTTAGACTTATCAAAACCAACGACTGGCACAAAATCTCTCGAGACGTCTGTCTTCAGTTTACCAAGTACAAAAGATAATGGATAAATAAAAAGATCGCATTTCAAGCAAGTACCGCAGACGTGCCGCTCGGCGCACTCGCATGTCAACATGCGTCAAATATAATATCAAAGGGTAAAACGTGAAATGACCACCAGAGAGAAAGCGCGCCAGGCCGTCCGCGCCCCACGCTCTGTACCAATATATTAATGAAACACCCTCTCAAACCTCTCGTGTGGCAGTTTGAATGAGAGACAGTTACATTTCATTCCAAATACTGCTGTAGACAGTTCAAATGTTGCCATTACGAAAGGAGAGGTGATTGTCGTGATGATAACTTTAGCAGATAATGGTTTCCGCGTCAGTCAGCGCAATACCGATCGATTTAGACGCTAGTGTTTTGAGTGATGCAAGCACTGCCAGCCACAGTGAGCACACGCCACCACATGAAAGCCGAGATATCTCAATGCATTCAGTTAGATAGACTAGACAGTGTGATCTGGCTTTGGGTCTAACAGCAATTTGAAACTTTTACCAACAGTTACGCAAGACGATTCGTTACACACAATTGCAGCGCATCTCATTCACAGTGGTGTGTGGACGCGAAGTGCGCGGAGCACCCGAGCAGAGGTGATCAAACACATAGCTGTATTAGAAAGTGTGTCGCGAATCTCGTGTCGAGTCTCAACTCACATCTGCGGCCGCTCGGCGAGCGAGCCTCTGCCCGAGAGCCCGTTATGCGCAACTATACACTAACCTGTTTCTTAGACAACAATATCACCTCAGGAAAAGTTGTATTTGAACGATGTTGTTCATTCGTCTTTAGATCTTTCACACAATGGAAAACTAATATAGACAAAATGTGTTTTTTTTTGTTTTCTTTTTGTATGAGTTTGCCGAACCGACTCTACCCTGCCCGATGGAAAGCATGAGCAGAATCCTAGAGTGCTGGCCACCATACTCGTTGGTAATGCTGACTGCAACAATACGGCAAGGTGACCTACACTACGGCGGCCTATCGAGGCGCTTGTGCATCAGCACTAGGCGTCATCACTAAAAGTTAAAACATTGCTGTACTTCAGAGTACTGTTAAGTTTAAAATGACATTTACTTTTAGTTTAAAAGGGTCCGTTGGTGTACAAAGCTCACGGCCGGTTTTCCAAGTGGTGATTCGTTGTTCGTACACGATGCGATATCGTTAACCCAACTGACTCGTAATACAGTATTATAATCTCATGTCGTAATGCTTTAAAAGTTTCATTTCTCAAAAGGTTAAAGGGATCTTTCATTAGATCTTTCCATTGAACGTCTGTCTGTCAATTTGTTAAAATTTATTTCACATGTTTCCCCACACTCTAGTTGTAATAATATATATGAAGATTTTAACATTCAAGTAGATATTTTTATGTAAGTACATATATTTTATAACTTTAAAGTTTTAGTATTTCAATAAAAACTTACAGAAATGTTCAATAGCTCCCGAGATGGACGAACTATCTACAGAGAGAACTACTATGTGGAGTAGAAGTTTGAAGACTCACTCAAACTCGTCCAATTTCTTTTTAATGTGTCGGAATTTTTACACAACACTTTAGATTTGATGAAAGTAATCTACCAGAGGCCTGGCTAACAGACGCCCCCGGCAGATCGGTCGTCGGCCAGCTGTCGATAATATGCTTGTCACTCGAACGTTGTCACACCGAACTACAATACTGGTCGTTCACAATACACAATGTCCATACAATAGTGTGGAAAGGTCAAGTTTCGCGGAATCGGATGACGTTAGAAGCGTCACCGGGCCGGCGCTGGTTGTGTTGCCGCACGCTCGTGGAACATCGACACTGTGTATCACGCCCTTTAACGCGACGTTACGATAAGTGTTATCCACGGTCGAGAGGGCGCCTTGAGACGGCGACCCATGTCGTGCGGCGTTCCGCAGGGGTCTGTCCTAGGACCACTCCTGTGGAACGTGGGGTACGACTGGGTCCTTAGAGAGCGTCTCCCTCCCGGGCTGGGCGTAATTTGTTACGCCGATGACACCTTGGTCACAGCCCGGGGGGCGAACTTCCAGGAGGCGGCGTGCCTGGCCACCAGGGGAGTCTCTGTGGTGGTCGGGCGCATCGAGGCGCTGGGCTTGCGGGTGACCCTGGACAAGACGGAGGCCCTGCTCTTCCATGGGCCCCGTCGCGGGCCGCCCCTCTGCGCCTCCATAGTGGTCAACTCAGTCCTCGTACCGGTTCGTACCCAGATGAAATATCTGGGCCTGACCCTCAACGGTAGCTGGCTCTTCGACGAGCACTTCCGACAGCTTGCTCCCTAGCTGGTCGACACTGCCTCCGCCCTAGGGCGACTTTTGCCCAATCTGGGTGGAGCCAGTGTCGCAACGAGAAGCCTCTTCACGGGGGTTTTACGGTCGATGGCGCTGTACGGCGCACCGGTGTGGGTGTTTGCTCTGACCGCCCAAAATAAGGCGCGCCTCTGGCGCCCTCAGAGGGTATTGGCGGTCAGAGCCATACGCGGATACCGCACGGTGTCGACCGAGGCGGCGTGCGCCTTGGCCGGAACACCCCCGTGGGATTTGGAGGCGTAAGTGCTCGCCGAAGTTTATCGACGGGTGGCTGAATTCCGGGCGGAGAGTGGCGTTCGCCCTCCGCTCGAAGAGGTACGCGAGTGGCGTGAAGCCGCCCGTCGAGCCACTATGGCTCGTTGGTCTTCGCGGCTGGAGGCTCCACGTGCTGGCTTCGCCACCGTGGAGGCGCTCCAGCCCGTCATCTTCGAGTGGGCAGGGCGGCAGCACGGGACCCTTTCCTTCCGACTGACGCAGGTGCTTTCCGGGCACGGTTGCTTCCGGAAGTACCTGCACTCGGTCGCGCGGAGGGAATTGAGTCCCGCCTGCCACCACTGCGACTGCAGTGAGGACTCGGCCCAGCACACGCTGGCGGTGTGCCCCGCTTGGGCGCCGCAGCGTCGGGCCCTCACTGCAGTCATCGGAGGAGACCTCTCGCTGCCGGCCGTCGTACGCTCCATGGCCGGCGGCGAGAGTAGTTTCACCGCGGTCGCGACCTTCTGCGAGGAAGTCATCTCGCAAAAGGACGTCACCCACTTTGAGAACTTATCATCAGAGGACGGTGCCCGCTTCAATGCGGGCAGGCGCTGGGAGGGGTCCGGATGGCGTAAGAAAGCGGTTCCCGGATCCCTGCCGTCTCAGGCGCAGAGTGGCACACCGTGGTGGTTTAGTGGGTAGTCTGGCGAGTAAGTCAGGAGTCCCACACAAAGTGAACACCCTGTCCCCGCGGGGGGAGCGAAGGGCGTAAAGGCATTCCACCAAGTCAAAAAAAAAAAAAGGGTCACTATCAGCGATAAGCCCGCTCATTGTATCTATAACTTGAGTTTTTTACATTCACATTAGATTTCAGATCTTAATTTTGTAAGCTGTCATATTAATGAATAATATCCAACGATATTTTAATTTTAATGGCGAAGAAATAAAGGCATGGAATGATTTACAAAGAACTTTGTGGAATTTGTGGACTAAATGAACGAGTATGATGTCACAGTCAACGGCGCGGGCACTGATCTGATGATGATGGTTGGGGGTACATCAGCGTACGTTTCAAAATTAACTTATTGTTGGCTTACTGCATTATTTGCCGAACTTTATGTAAGCGAGGTTAGTTTAATAGCTGACCGGTAAAATCAATAGTATTTCTTTAAGTTTATGTTAAATAAACGTTGTTGTGTGGTGACGGATTGAGAATACCGAGTATTCATCCCTACTCGCCCCGTGGGTGTCGTAGAAGCGACTAAAGGAGCTAACTACACAGACGATATCACTGTAAAAACTAGAAACAAAACCTGCACCGACCGCCTCCCTACCGTTATATCGTCCGCCAAACACTACTTTCTAAGGAGAGGTATAGTATATGTCCGACAGTGGACTGATAAAGGCTGTAGATGATTGATGAAATATAGATTTGTTTTAAATGTGTTACTCGATGTGTCTTTTTATTTAATACGTTTCACCAGAAATTGACTCAATTCAAACTTTATTCGAAAAAAATTACTTTACAATAGGGTAAAAGACATTTTAGTCAAATTAGTTACATTTTATCATCTGTCAAAAGGGTCGTCTTGTATGTAACATGTTCGAGATGTTTTATTCCATTACTTTTAATGAAAACATACTTATTTATTTACAATACAGTCATCTCGCCTATTGTAGGGAACCGTAGCTTTAAAATACTAAAATTAATTTTCTAACTTCTGTTTACCTACCTGCTGTTTATAGCATTTGTCGTTTCTTTTTAGCTCTCATTTTGCACTTTCGTTTCGATTATTATCTTTATTCTCTGATATATTGTGCATTGGTTCTCCTTAACGTTTTTCTGTCTAAAATAAAACTTATAATGTGGAAGAAGATATAACAGTTAAATGAATCGTATATTTTTCGAGAAGTTGCTGCGGTGTCATTAGTCCACTGGACTAATGCTGGACTGGTGCTGGACGCACGCCTCTCTTCAGATAGGAGGTTGAAACATTTAGGTGTACTAGGTAAATTACAATCAGTCGCAGAACGTGTGATCTACTAGACATACCTTTTATGTTACAGTGTACAGGTAACTTCATTTACCTGCCTGCTGTGTCCTTTGCTAAATCAACTAAAGGTTTTTAATATTTTAGATAATTTCACGTATTATTATCTATCAAAGACCTTTGGGCAAGTGCCTCGGATGATTTAAATGCAGCAAGTGTTAAAGAAGTATACAAAGACAGATGATGTTTCGTCTGTGGGCCGAGAGATGTATATCGGAGTTACAGCGGCCTCTTCGTTGCTTGTCTCCTTACGGTTACTCGTTTGTTTCTTTTTAATACTGAGCACTATTTCATTGGTTTTAATTTTCTTGCCCGGAAGACATGTTATTTTCCATAATAAAGTTAGTTCTTATAACATGAGCTATTTTGCAGATCTAAGCAAATTTGCCAAAGCTGTCGGTTCTCCAGCTTGTAAATAAATCACAATTCATATTTAGATAAAAATAACATTTCTCGTATCGAAATAATATACGCGCAGTATTGTACCACTGCACTGTATAATGTGCACAAACGTACAGATACGGTACACCCGCACCAGGTAGTACGTAGGTGTGTACATTGTTCCACGCTCCAACTGTTTCGTAGCTATTGCACGGGATCTCGGGAAATTCATACTGGGATGCGAACTGACTGTGTGTAAGCAAGCACTTTAACAACAACTTAGTCCATCGCTACAACGTCGCAGTAGTCAGAATAAAAAGATATTGGATGTCAATAATATCAACGCGACCCGATAATAATGTCTCCTACACATTCCTATAGGAAGGTAAATAAAAAACCTCCGGAATGTGTGCGCGCCTCCCGTAAAGAACTTGGTAAAACCCATACCTAAGCTAAATTAAGTGGCCCCACGGTGGCGGCCATCGAGAGCAGACCCGAGCCCAGCAGTGGGACATTATAGGTTGTTGATTGACAGTGGCGCCCGTGGCGTGAACGGGCTACTCAGTTCAATACATTACCTACTGCACGATATCATGTACAAGTACAACACACACTAACTTATGTTTATGTAACAAGTGATTTGAATTGATTTATCGGTACTTTGATAGATCAATTACAATCGAGAAGGCCGCGTGGCTGTACCGACAGCCCCACTACACGCGCGCTCTAGCGTACCCTTAAATAAATAGCCTTATGCCGCACAGGCAAACGTTTATGTGAAAGGATCTTAAGCTTTTACATTTTTATTATTTTGTTAAATATTACATGATTCTAATATTTAAATAAATTGCAATTCTAAAACGATTGTGAACGCCCCCGTGTGTGACGAAATGTGTGCACTTCAAATATAACGAGCGTTACCTTTCCATTGTTATATTGCTTAATTAATAATAAGTCTGCAGCTGTCACGGGTGACATGATTACTTAATAATAATAATAATAATAATAGCCTTTTATTCCTAAACTTAGGGTTATAAGAGGTCCCTAAGTTCGGTGTGCCTTTTGGCATACGCCTCCTCCAATTCCTTCCAGTATATTCTGTCCCTTGCTACTCTCAACCAGAATGGTCCCGCTGTCTGCTTCAAGTCGTCTTCCCATCTCCTGACTTGACGACCTCTACCCCTCTTGCCGTCTCTTGGTTGCCAAAGGGTAACTTGCTTGCTCCATTTGTTAATGGGGTGGCGTAGCATATGTCCAGCCCATCTTCATTTTTGGACGTCTATCCTGGTAAGAATGTCTGTGAGTTTTGTTCTTGTTCTCACGTCTGCGTTCGTGACTCTGTCTTTGATTTTTAACCCTAGCATGCTTCTTTCCATGGCACGTTGGCATTTTATTAGCCTTTCCCTGTGGTGAAGTGTTGTTGACCAAGTTTCACAGCCATAAGTAAGAACAGGTAGAATACAGGTCTCGAATGTTTTCTTTTTTATGCGATTGCCTAGATCCTTGCTTTTCACTATTTCTTTCAGTGACCAGTATTTCCTCCATCCTCGGGCTATTCGCCTGTTTATTTCCTGTGTCATTTCATCATTAGGGGATATTATCTGTCCTAAGTAAATATAATCTTTGACATATTCGATCCTGTTGCCGTCCACCATAACGTCTATTTCCTTTGAGTTTGTCATCAATTTTGTTTTACTGGCATTGATTTCCAGACCAACTTCTCTACTTATATTTGCTAGGCTCTGCATCATTTGTTCTATGACTGCTGGATTCTCTTCAAGAAGCACCAGATCATCAGCAAATCTTAGGTGGTTTATGTGAGCTCCATTAATGTTCAGACCTAAGTGGTCCCAGTTAAGCTGTCTAAAGATGTGCTCGAGTACGGCGTTAAATAGCGTAGGGGAGAGAGGATCGCCTTGGCGTACACCCTTTTTAATAGGAAAAAAATCTCCTGTTGATTCTAGTTTAATACTGGCCTTACTAGATTTGTATATACATGATTACTTATTCGCTGATAATTACTTCGGCCTGCAGAACATAATCCTGCCAAGACTGCCTACCTAGGACCTACTTAACACCCGTAATACAGAATGCTGCGTATTTTCAATACAATTTAGGTATAAGGTTAAAGGTTTATGTAGTATAACGTATGTGACTGCCACAGAGCCGGTGCCTTGGCTTGCAATCAACGCTCATTTTAAAGAAGTCTCACACCTAAATGCTAGGGAACCTACGCACGTCAGAATCAAGTCCCTAGAGTTAGTATTCAAAACCGCATTTAAATATTATTTTGCATTCACTTCCTCACTGAATTTAACAATTATTGTACTCAAATAAAAAAACGATAATGTCATTTTATCTTTCACATAAATCGTTATCAATTGTCTTTGTTCTAGAACTGTTTGTCATTATTGTACGTATGGTTAGTTACAGCTGCTCTAAAGGTTTACAACTTTTATTTTAGGAGACGAGCAAACGAACCATTTAATAGATGGCAAGTGCTTCGGGTAGAAGTTGCGCTTCAAATTAGAAATTATACAAATTCTTAAACTGAATATGTACAAAACTGCTGACAAATTCACTTTTACAGTTTTGTTTTGAATATAAGTAGTACAATACAATCGGAGGAACAAATCGTTCGCGCTGCGCCACCAGGTTTGCCGACTGCGGAGAGATTCGAGGTTTTATTCAAACGCGTCATTTACTGAAGGCACGAGGCCGTGTTGAGTCGTTTACGTTTGTAAGAACCGGTAAAAAAGTATCCATATGCCTATAAATCTGGCCAGATTTGTTTGTGAGAGGTGTTCTAGTATTTCTGGTAACCGCTCTAAGTATCTTTTGTTAATACTAGGGTCATGCCATGCACTGGCTATGGTTCGAAAAAAGTCTGACGAAGTGGTATAAATGACAATATTATGATGAGATCTTAAATGGTTGGTTACAATAATCCTACAAGTCACAGGAGCTATTTATTAAGAATTAGATAATATTAAATATGAATTTAGAATATGCAACTATCATATGTCACCATCAGATAGTGACGACATCTCAATTCACATTCATATATGTCTACCTGTATGCAGGTCTACAATAACGTTTTTTATATAAGCAGTGCTTGTGTTAAGGGTACTAAACAAGTGATGTAAATACATTTAAACTTTATCAACATATATACTTATTACTTTTACTTATTTATTATTTATGCTTTTAATTTTGTTCCGTATAAAGATACATAGATAAGTGATACTTTATCAATACTTACAGGTTTTTGTTTGACATCATAAAACAAAATGTAAAGCAAATGTAATGTAAACGAAGAAAATATAATGAAGTAAATTAATATATCTTTTGTTAATGTTGTTCGTACCGTCCGCGTGGTGACGGATTTAAACGTGGAGTGTCACCAACCCTGCTCATCCCGTGGGTGTCGTTAGAGCTAATTGAGCTGGCGAAGGGCGAAAGAGAAAAAACTTGACACAAACTCATTATCAACCCGCCTGGCCAGAACGGTGCGGTTGCTCATCCAACCGCCTGCCTCCTGTCTCAGGAGAGGGCTGTGTCCACCACAGATCTGGTTACTAAAGGCTGTCCATGGTAATGAATGTTGCTCATAGAATTAAATTCTACAAAGCAGACATTTTCTTACTTTCTGAATATCTTCATAGAAAAAATGAAAGATCATAAAATTGTACCTTCTCCATCGATAGGATGACTCATACAAATCCTACTAGTATTACAAACGCGAAAGTTTGTAAGTATGGGTGGATGTTTGTTACTCTTTCACGTAAAAACTACTGAATGGATTTTAATGCAACTTTACAAAAACATAGCTTATACATCAGAATAACACATAGGCTATTATTTGCCGCGATAACCGACATATACGAGGGTGGAGTCGCGGGCAACAGCTAGTAGGTAACTAATTTAAAACCTCGAGTTATTTCCTATTTCCACTAGAAGTTGAACATAGTAAGGTAGGTCGAGGGTAAGAGATCTATGCGTGACAATATCTAGTTGTCTACTTTTTCACTCAATAGCAACCTGTAAACAGAGTCTGCCTTGCTCCCTGAAGCTCGGGCGGTGTCATTGTTGTTTTATAAATTGTAATGGCCGCTATCAATACCATTAATTTATTTAACTCAGAAGATTTAAGTACCTACAGCCTGAATTGTGCTCCAATGTCAATTTCAAGTTTTATTATTTTTATATCTTCAAATTAACATGAGACATAAATAATTGGAATAGCTAGGAGGGTATGATGACACACTATATTATTTCATAGAAAACATTGCCGCATCTTCAGTGTCTATCGTTTCTACATTCACTTTTTTTATGGAATAAGGGGCAACACATGCACGATGGAAAGCGATGATCGCCACCCATGGACACCCGAAACACTAGAGGCGTCACAAGTGCGTTGCCGGCTTTTTAAGTAGAAACAGAATTTTGTTTGAAAAAGATGCAGCTTCGATTTGACAGTCTTATTCCCCATTGCAAAAGTACTTTGTTTATTTGTTCTTGCGCTTTTATGCCTAAATTACTTCACCAATCAGCAGGAACAACGACACAGGTTGTAAGATCACCCAGAACCAAAAATATTCCCACCCAAGCGAGAATTATTGACAGAAACATTCATGTGAGCGAAGCCGCCTCATAGCAAAACATAAGGTATCAACTTACAACAACACTCAATCACTTTACAATCCGGCAAAAATCAACAAAAGAGAATAATAGCCTCTTGAAGGTTAAGTTACAGGAAATCAGTTTTGTTCAGTGATCATATTGACAAGTTACTAGAGAATAACAAAGTAAATTCACATAACAACTTGTCGGTAGCCAGACATTACCTAGAAGCTTCACAAAATACGGTTACATTTACAAGATTCGAGAAATTCCACCACAGTGAGACACTAGAGCTTTTCTGATTAGGTTTACCTTAGCGGCCCAACGTTGCAGTGGCTTTAAAAGATAAATTGCGTATTGTTTAGCAGGCGACACTGAGCCTACTGACGCACAGTAACAAGAAAACTTTGCATTTGTGACTTTCGCACTCAATTGACTAATATTTGTTTTGCAGTGACAAGATTTGAGTTACCCGTTATTATTATAGACAGTAACAGACAGCCTACTAACGTCCAATCGCTCAACTGTAAGGGACCAAGTTCTAAATTGGATAGAGTAGACTAAATTACTATTTAGATGTTTACTTTTACTATTTAGATGTAGTACTTAAACGGAGGGCACACCACAAACTTTATGGTCAGGTAGACCGTTCGGCACGGCTGGACTCGGTGAAAAACTGGTGTTTCCAAAAGATGACTACCAATGAGAGCACTAGCCGAGTACGGCCGCATTGTGCGGCGTGTGAAGGTAATTAGATTGTTCTGTCAACAACAATCGAAGACCTTAGACGATGTCAATCTCTTAACCGCTGTCTATTGGGAGCTAACCTTCGCGCAGCCGTGACGACGACGTAGATATCTTTTTGATACTAGTAAAAGTTGAGTGCGCAGAAGCAGGTATGTGGTCGGTTACCATGGAGAGCGCCGTCCGGAGGGTCGGGGACGGCTGCGCGCTCGCTCGGGAGCTCACCTTGTTGTCGTCGAGCGTCACAGAAGAGTGAGGGAGCGCGGCGGGTGCCGAGACGGGCGCGCGCTCATACTCGCGCGGTCGACGACCTGCTGGTGCGCGCTAACTGTACTGCACACTACACTGACACCACTGAGACACAGACGCGGCCGAACTCCGGGGGATCGCGGGCAGAACTGAGCCTCGGCCGGCGGCGTTGCCTGCCCGCCGCGTGCGCCTGGCGGCCTTGACCGCCCCCGCCGCGCGCTCTGCGCCCCTCGCCCGCCGCGCCCCGCCTGCACTGCGGCGCATCCGCAGCGCCGGCTCCTCCTCCCCGTCCGGCGGCCGGCGTCGCCCGCGAGCACCGCCGCTGCTTCCGCGATGTACAGGCGTCTCGGCCGGCCTCCGAGCGAAAGTCGATACCGTTAGACAATGATTACCATTGCTTTTTGTCGTTACTCGATAGCGGTAATCTAGCCCGGTCCCTAAACATACCTGACCGACCCCAGCAATCCGTCGACATCCGTAGGTATACTGGCACATATGCATACAGCAGTATATATGTACATATCTATGCAAAAAAGAATCAACCTAAGTACACTTTATATTAAAACACTGTAAAAAACACATTTTGTAGAATGATCGGAAGAAAAGAAAAGATGAGAAGAAAAGCTCGCCAAAGCATCGACGGACATTGCAAAACTTGCACTGTATGGAGTCTATACGTGCTCATAGCACTATAGAAATATCTTCATTATTAAGCGCAAGGGTTTTGATGTTGTAAAGGACCCTCAGTGCACGCAATACCCGGGTTGTCATTCGCGGTGCGATGCGTAGCACGCCACTTGCATAAAAACGACGCGACAAGGTCGTCGGGCGATGCGCACGAGCATGGCGCGCGCTGCAGTCTTGTCACTGTTTGTCGTAAGTCTAAGCTCCTCAAGACTTGTTTATTTGTAACTTGTCCCGTCATACTCATCTCACCCTCTCTTGAATACTAAATGTCAACTTCAGCTCTGAAGAATGTATGTATGTATGCAAAAGTGACGTTATCGTTGCAGTAGCCATTTATTTTAGTGAAGGCAGACACGACATACGACAGATTGAAGTCTAGAAGCAAATTGAAACAATGATATTGTAGAATATATTGCTACTGACGATTCAGTGTAAGGATCTTTGGGGACTCGTCTTGAGTTACATTACAATAATATAAGATTTGATACGTTAAGAAGTCCTGTTACGTTGAAGAAACATGTTGTGTTGCTCACGGATTTCTGGTTGCCTGAAAAAAGTATAATCTCCACTTGATGCAATATTAAAAAACAACCAAATGGTTGCTGAACTCAGTCCCTATCATAATAATGTTTTTTAGTTAGTCTGTCTGGCCGTACGTATATTTGAATATGTCACGGCCAATATATTCGAAAGTGCCTCTACTGACGCGGTATAACGACCAAAAATTGCTAATCTACTCTCGCATTCGCAACATTCGTGTACAGTGAAAAAGTTTGCTCTGAATTCGTTAATATACTACAGACTGTTATTGATCAGTTTCTCGCGTGACCCGCAATATTATTGGTTGAAGACAAAAGGTAAATTTAAATACGAGACAGTCTGAATGATTTTCTTCCACGATCAATTTTTAATTTAAACGCCAACGATCTGCTTGACGTAAACCTTTCAGTTGGAAGAACACCATTTAATAAAAGCTGTGCTGATAACCAGAAGTAGGGAAGATATTTAGTGTGGACTACTCAGATGTTGAGAACCACTGTGAAACTACTACACACCGCTTGATATTAATATAACAAGAGCGTGGTGACAATCGATGTTGCTAGGAAATAAAAATAAAATAACCTACGTCTTAATTTCTTAAATATATTGGCAATCATTAATTTTATGAAATCTCTCCCAGACTATCAAATATCATCTATATATAGTTTTATTTAAAATAACCATAATAAAATTAAATTAAAATACTAGCCTTTATTATTCCCAAGATTTCGAGTCGGCTACCATATTTGGATATAATAATAAAAAAGAAAAAAAACAATACTTGCATACAAGAGCCAGAAAAATCCTCCGCATCATCGCCTACTGGTAGCGTTCCCAAAAGGCTACCACGCATTAGCATTGCCACGCTGAATGGCAATGCTAATTCTCTGTGCTAGAAGAAGGCCAGGATTCTGGTCATGAGAAGCTTCAAGGAGTTGCTTAGCTTAGCGTGTGTGTGTGTGTGTGTGTGTGCGTGCGTGCGTGTGGCGTGCGTGCGTGCGTGGGTGCGATCGT
>PKRV01000812.1:142971-211846 GCA_003709505.1 Hyphantria cunea | reverse complement strand
GTGTGTGTGTGTGTATGTGTGTGTGGGGTCTTATCAAAAGGTTTGCTCGCGATACCAGTAACATAAACACAATGTAGCTATTTCTGCGTTTGTGAATGATCCTACCCTTGGATGTACATAGCGATGTGTGGTCGTGTGGATATTTCAGTTGATATATATCTATAATCATTTTTTACTTCTTTATATATATAATCTTTGGTCCTAGATCCCTGAAGGCATATAATTTAATTGATTTATTATTTTGATAAACAATTACTTATACTTAATTAGTAATCAATTTGACAGTTTTTTTGTACACAAATTTTTGTTCGGAGCATATGCACTTATGTTGACCTTTATCAACGTTACTTCGTTAGAAGACACTGTAAGTGTCTGCATTCGAAGAATGTTGATATATTATAATCTTCCACCAGTATAGTCGAAGTGGTCAACCGATACAAAGATGGATATCCCATTTCAAGCGATAGATATCGCTTCCGCAGCCTCCGGTGACACTTGCCCGCTGTTGACCGGCACGTTGACTGTCGATGTCACAGTGGTGTGGTCTTGTAGTAAAACTCGAAAAATTACTACCAGACAAACTACGACAGGATCTAACGCTAAAGATGTATTTCAAAACCGAAGCGATCAAAATGAAATAGACTGAACACCCAAATATATCTATCTATCTATGTACAAGTAACGAAACTGTGAGTAATTTTGTAAACTAAGGAATCCTAATCAAAACCCAAAAAAGATAGGAAACGCTCGACTAAGCAATATTGTCACAGCTAACGTACCGCTAATGATTAGAGATATTATAGAAAAGCAGATATTTTGTTACGATAAGGTCGGGCTCTAGTTACCCGCATGTAAGTGGACCATTGCTCTGCCGACCCAATTTTTCCGCTCGCGTATGTGCGTCTGTGAGCCGAAATTAATGAAGCGCGCGCTGACGAACATAATGTGGTACAGCGTAGATACAGGCGAACGACGTTACTGCTCGCCACTGATTCATCATACCAACATAAACATATCCTGTACAGACACGAACCTCAAAGATCTTTTCGGTGTGATTCTTGAAGTGAACTGTTGACGATAAGAATCACCTACTCGGACAACATCCTGTTAGAATTATATGAGTCCAATGAAGCACAACATCCGTGTCGGAGCCTACCATACACCAAAGACACGGCCACTGTTTGCTACACCCGTTGCCTCGTTCGATATGCTTGTGAGCCGAGCATCGATACAGAGTATTAGGACATCATTTTTCATTTCATGGCAACCCAAATGTTTGTGAAGCAAGTGAAGTATTTAACACCGAACCTAACATAATACGAGTAAGTGCAGGTCCATTAGTGGCCGAGCCACGAGCGTCACTGACTGTACAGTTCCGTTGGTAAGCAGAGCGCGACCCGCGCAGCTCTCACACACCACATCCTACACTCGCAAGCAGTGAACACTTGTGAAAAATGTTCTGTGTACAACAATATGAGCAGATTTGTAATCGTGTTGGTAAACGTTGTAATGTTTAACATTTGTAGCCCTTCTGCAGTCTACAGGAATCCTCACAAGAGGAAAATTAACTAACTTTTGTTGGTTATATTTTGTTCAATTTGTTTTATTGTTGTTCTTTTACTGTTTTGACTGCTCCGTTGACCTATCGGTTAGCGTATGTGATTGCCGACCAAGAGGTCTCAGGTACGAATCCCTGATTAGACTGCTGTTGGGTTTTTCTTACGAGAATTTCTTAATAGAAGCCCGGAGTTTGAAAGATGGCGGTTGGCAAGCCATTGCCCTGTAATATTTTCATTTTTTTCGTTTTCATCATTCATCATTCGTTGCGGTGGTTCGATGCCAGTCACTCCGTGGAAAAAAGTGATATTCAGGTAAAACTGGTTGAACTAGTAGCCATATAATAAAGCCTAGGTGATGACGGTGCTGTTTGTTTTGTTTTTGTCACAGCATACAATTTATTGTGTTGTGGTAACGCAGTCACGGGATCTAGCTGTGAATAATTTAGCGAGTGCCGTTCGTGGTCGTATAAAGTGATTACAATAAAATTCATACCACTAACACACCGTGAGGTTTATCAAACATAGATGCCACATAAACTCAAGCGAGTATAATTTTCTGACACGTACGAATAGCGATTTGATTTGGTTTATTGGACAGTAATCGATTTTTCGATTCGCAACCATTTTAAGAGAACTGTTTCATAATTGAATTGAGGATCATAGATTAACAAGAATTCTTTCTAGATGTCTAACGTTGCAGTTGTGCCAGTCAGAAGCTACTCAATAGCACAGACTTATCAGTCGATTCCATTGAATGGGAGAGTTGTCTCGACTTAAATACAGTGTCCATGTTATTATTGGATATCGTGTAATGGCGGCGGGAGCGGCGCGGCGGGGCGACGACCCAAATATTTACCTACAAGATCTTGTCTAGTCAACGATATCGTACACTACACCGTACTGACTAATTATAGCTGAGTGATATGTCGTGGGCTAAAAATAAACCACTGGTTAAATATGCTTTTTTGCGTAATGTTCCCCCGAAACATTTTGAATTTCCAAATGAATTTATGGCTGAAGTGCAATCAACATTCGTTAATAATTCAGTTCGAATAAATTGGAAAATTGATTAAAGCTCCCACTCATAGTTTATTGTCATTTGATTAACATTCCTTTATTTTGCAATATATTAAAGGAACTGAGTTCATACAGCCAAATTCATCAAATGTTCTTAAGTATCTTGATTCATTGCAATTGTACGATAGAAGATGCGAACCACAACAACATACTTCGTTTGACTGACTCTGCTACATAAGCACAAAGACTTAATTATCTAGGTTATTAATAAATGAGTCTCAATTACATATCAAAATGCATCTACCCCGACCAGCTCTGCGCGAATGTGCTTGTCTCGCAAATTTGCATCGCTTTGCAATAAGGCACACTCCGCAGCTTTAGCCGAACACATTCGTGACTGATATCTCCTCATATAGGTATAATTATACTTTCAAATTAGTGTATGAAGTTTAATCATTCCAGTTGAAAGACAACTAGTGTAGGCGGCTACTGGCGTGCCTAGGGTCATCTTGGGTTTCTCAATGGACAGTTGTTGATGCCAATAGAGGATACCATTGTTACAGCAACCAGCATTATATTCAATTATTGTTAAGTCCTTAATGCTTGAAGAAACAGTGGTAGTATATTTATTCAAGCTCAGTCGGTGATACAACTGACGTTGTCACATTTTACGGCAGTAGGATCAAGTAAGAATTAAATGTACACCGGCTGCAAGCAACCTGCGCGAACGGTTGATCTTAGCCGGTGGCGACGGTCTAAACGGTAAAGCCCCAAAATCAATAGATAAGGGTTGCTCTCGTTATCTTTCTAATATCACTAGAAATAATACCTACAACAGGTATTAACCTGTAGTAGGTATTATCACTCTTTTAAGTTATTGAACAACTAAACTAAATATAGGTCTTTACAGTAATCTTAAACCAAATATAATTATGATTGTTGTAAATATGGTTTTGAAGTCGGTCTACCATTTGTTAACTGTTTTTCACCAGTAACATTAACATATCATTACAGTGTTTTTAGGTAGAAGTGTGCGACATTTTACATTAATGATTTATAATTATAGTTGATTACATAATGACAACGTTTGTGCGTGTCTTGTCATTAGAGTAACGTCACATAACGCGCCCGGCGGCGGCCAAATGTCGTGCCGTGGCATTAGCGAGGTGCATCTCCAACGCGCTTCGTCCCACTTTACTTAGCTGCACTTAGCATTACGTATTGTTTTCAATTTGCCGACGATTAAATTTTATTAACGCTGTCTAATTATTATTCGTTATTACGCAACAAAACGTACAAAATTATTTTGCATGCTTCTTCGCGCGTGTGTGTGTCTGTGCCTGTGTGAGTGTATGTGTGACGTAAACCGCGCGATTGAGTGAAATCGTTCGCGCTGTTAACATTAAAAATTGTGATTTTATTGTAGTATCTTTCTTAGTGAGTAAGAAATGATTTAAAGCGTCACTACGCTAAGATGCCATGTACTTTACGACATGCCTGAACGTCGGTCTGATACCGACCTACTCACGATGGCGTTATTACCTCGAGGGTTTAAAGCTAGCTATACCATTGACAACACTAACAGCTGTAGGCTGCCCCGTTGGTCTAGAGGAGAAGTACCTGTTTATGATATGTTCGCAATTTTCAGTTCTCTATGCAACTTTATCAACATCTTCATGGTGCAAGTATCGATGCGAAGTGCGCACCTATATCGAGGTACATACTTATCACTACTCACGCGTATTAGTCAAAAATCGTGTTCCCGAAGGTCCCAGGTCCGGTTTGTTCCAGACTCGGCCTATATTTAGCTCGCACTGCCGTGGTGTTGTCGTGGTGCCGAGTGGTCGGTGCTTATAGTACGTATATTATTAATATATTTTGTTTACATATCTGAACATTATTTTCGTAGTAAATATGCGAGGCGTGTAATCACTACATAGTATGAAACAAAGTCGCTTTCTCTGTCCCTATGTCCATATTTATGCTTAAATCTTTAAAACTTCGCAACGGATTTTGATGCGGTTTTTTTTAATAGATAGAGTGCTACAACGTTTATATGTGTAAACTAGCTTAGTCCCGCAGTGTCGCCCGCTGTTACAATAGCGAACGCGGGTAGCACCGCGGGGCTCAGCTAGTTAAATATAAAACGTTTACAAAATTCAAAAGAGATGTTTGAAATACAAATGTTTTTTTAATAAACCTCGATATTATACATATTTGATAGTTTCAGTTTCTTCTCTGCGTGTATGGTATCTATCTCATCTACACTAATATTATAACGAGGAAAAAATTCTTTCACCATTTGAAAGCTACATTTTCCACGAGTAACATAGGTTATATTTTATTTTAGAAAAAAAATTGAGTTCCGTAAGATATTTGGGCATTTCGGACATTAAGGTGTAAAAAATCAACTAGAAAAGTTACTTATTTTGCGTTCGCTGCCTAAACTATAAAAGATAGATCCAAAAATATTCTAATTAATTGTAGATCTTATAAATATCTACAAAAAAGTCCGCGGCACACTATACCTATCTATGTCGGGTGAGGCACAACAACCATTTTTTTATTTAAAAATCTGGAATTTTTTTGGACCACATTTAAACGCGTTTATTTTACTCATGCTATTAATTCTTATCAAAATAAATTATTTTATCACTAAGTACAGTTTATTTAGATACTATTTGGTATTAGAGTTATTAAAATTGGACGTTTAGTTTTGAAGTTATGGCGAAATTAAAATATTAAGATTTCTGCTGCACGGCCCGTTGCAAAGTGGGCGTCACTAAGGCGGGGGTGCGCGTGCGGGAGGGTTGGTCAGATGTAGGAGTATGGTAACCGCGCGGCTCACACGACGACGACGAAAAGATCGACAGACATTCCTATTGATGTATCTACTGTTTAAGTGCTATCATTTCATTTTGCATTAATTCGATTTTTATGAGATATAATATTTTTTACAATAAAATCATTGCCGAATTAAAGAATTCCCGTTGTAGATGCAAATTGAAATGACGATTGGTAAAGAAACTAAGTAAGCGCAAAAACATATGAAGTAGCGAAGTTGTTTTTTCTTTTATATCATGGATTAGGAATTAAGTAGGCGAGAATATGGCCATACAGAGTTTTATTTATACTTGCAATATTTGCAAACATTCGATGAAAATGAGACCATACATACGCTGCTCTTCAATATGTCAAAGTTAACCGAACATTCAGCTGGAGTTCGCCTTCGGTGTGATGTAAGTCACCACCATTCTATTTATACGTTATAATAATCTTCCACAAGTGCATGACGGAGTGTTGATAGTCGTATCGCACTTTGGCAAGACGATAACACAAGTAGTGGTCAGTAATGTGTTTGCAAACAGCGGAGCTAGTCCAGGACGGCGGCGCTCGACCATGAAGTAGTAATATTTATGAGTAACGCTGCTAAACGACGCCATCGCCACTGCGACCCGTGGCAGCAAGCGTGAGTGTTAGTGCGGTACTGTCCGTGCCTTGGGTCACACACGAGTATTGCATCTTACAGAATCGCAAGCCAATACATGGAGTATTCCGCCAAAGGAATTGTTCTAAATTTGCTTTCATATTGCAATCACTTTTTCTTTACTTAGTGATCTATTGTAGAGAATAGATATTCATTCATATGTTTTTATTCTTCATTTACTTTCTCAGTACGGAAGTTTAATAAGACTCTGCTCTGTCTTACGGCTGTAGATATGTGCGTTATGGTTGAACGTAATAATAGTTTGATGGTATGGAACTGGTTATAATTGACTTACGTAACTCACATTATTACCATTTCACATAACTAAATCAAGTCAATTTAATTTAACTAGATGTTAGTTGATACTGTTGGGTACATATCTATATCGTTAGAATATGCTAATGGCAAGCTACACAAGAAGCTGTCCAGCTGAAGATGTATAAACTTAGCCAGTTGGTAATAAATAACTGGGATCCACACAAAACACACTTGCTGTCGTTCATTATGTTACCTGCGTTGTTTATACGTTTGTGTGAGAGTAGACCGTAGTGATTTATTTCTTTTCAGAAACTCTCCCTGTCGTTAGTAGCTGTCGTTCTGAACACGACTTGGCGAATTGTTACATTCTTTTCACAAAAATTTTATTTTAGAATTCGTTAAGTTGTTAGGCAAATGGTTAATTAAGTTTGATGCCGTGACGCCCGTCCTGCTAAACGCACCAAGTCGGAGCCAGTAGTGTATACTGAGTACAAGTCCCAAATACGCGAATAAACTGGAACTTATCTGCTTATATCTAATTAAACTACATAACACGACGCCGGTTTCACAACAACACGAGATATTGTTTCTCTAAATAAGTCACAACGACTGAAGATACGGTCTTTGACCTCTACGTTTACTTCTCTAAAATGGATTAATCGTGTCACTTCCTTATTATTAGTTAGATGTGACAATAGACATCTGCGATGGCGTTACCTTGGGAGGATGGTGGATAAATAGCTCCTGCAGGAGGTTGGCTCTCGGCTCATCGAAATGTGTCCTATCCTGAGCCAAGCGGAATAGTTCCTCGACACTCGGCACACGAATTTCTTGTTAACAGTCCCGTTGTTCAATTAAACAAACACCAATTTGTTTTGGCGGGCACGTTCTAGACCCGAGCCTGACACTGCCATTTTGGCATACAGGTTTCTGTTATTTGATACGACCAAAAAATTGGTTATCGAAGCATTCATTTTCGTGTAGTAGTTATAGTGATATATGTAAGTCATGTATGAACATAAAACAGAATCGTTAATCAAACCCTTATTGAAATTATTTCATAAGGAGAAACGTAAAGGGTTCCTTGTTAAAACTAAGGCACCATAAAAGGGACTCTTGTTTGGAACTTTGTAACTACTGTTATATTGGCCTGCCTCGTTGGCGCAGTGCTAGCATGTGCAACTGTGCGTGAGGTCTCGGATTCGATTTCCGGCTCTGACCAAATGTTTGTATGATCTGTAAATATTTGTTTCGGAGTTTGGGTGTTTTCTGTGTATAATGTTTGTATTTACAAAAAAGAAGTAGGTATATAAGTATTCTATCTGTCCATCTAGGTTTCATAATACAAGTTCTGCTTAGTTTGAAGGTAGATGGCGTTGCGTGTGAGGTCTCCTGAATATTTATCTATTTATTTATGTAATTTTATCTATACAATTTATACATATAAATAAAATTGGTGTGTCTGTTTGTCATATTAAAATAACCACTTTTTCCTAGATAAATATGTACGGGTACACCGTAAATATACAAAAAAAATTTTTTTACAATTTTTTGTCTGTCTGTCTGTTTGTTCCTGCTGGTCTGGTCTAGAATGACTGGACCGATTTTGACGGTAGTTTAACTTTCAGATAGCTAATGATATAACGAGTAAGTTTTTTTGGCTAGATTTGTACCGCTGCGCCACCCGCGATTATTGTTTGATTTGATTATTGTTCTACCGCATTGTTCTAACACCGTGGGATTCAACTATATTAAATATGACAATAATAGCAGTTAATGAGATAAGTTCATGGCTCATGCAATTAGGAGTCTTTAGGTACAGAAGTAATATACCTCCTAGATATGTCGGTGAGTGTAACGACTCGTGCCACACACACTGACGTACATTATATACAATTTAAATGCAAACGTGAAATTTATGTACGAAGATTGACATACAAACGGTGTGTCGACCCTGAGGCTAGGCGTTGATGGCCTCTATAGGCTGAATTCCTAGTCACTGCAACTGATAAATGTGCATAGGTGCGATCAACTAATGCCTAGAATAGGATCTCAGTAAAGTTTGTGTTTCCCGTCAGCCCTGCGAACGGTAATACTAAAAGAGGTTTATATTTTGAACTCTTGAGATAGGAAATTCCGATGTAGCTTTTTTATTGTCGATTCTCTAAATATAAGTACAACAGGGCAGAAACACGATGACCATGAAGTCGGTTCTAAATTGACTTATAAATAATGAAATATATATACGCGACGAATAGAGAACCTCCTCCTTTATGGAAGTCGGTTAAACAGTTTTGCTGTTAACTTGTCTAAAATTAACAGCGTGTTCGATTATTGGTAACTAGTACTACGGTACGTAACAATCGGCACTCGCTGCGAACGGTAACAAGTTCAATTCTCTTCTGATGGCATTTAGTGTACGACCACGGTCCGGACACTGTCACACAGCCCCATTGGCCTACTCTAGCGGTTAGCGTTTGACGATCAAGAGGTTAAACATTTTTATAATCAGAAAACTCGATAATAATATTTTGCCCGACCTAGGCATAAAGGCAAGACCTGTTGATCGCCCAACGGTAACGGCTTGAGTAGACCCCAACTTTTACGGGCAACAGCTTCAAAGTTGGGCTCTGGATTTTCCGGCGCAGCTTCAGCGCAGGACAGACGTGTCTTCCGCCTGATCTCTCGTCTCTGTGTCTTATCGGATAGCCCTCTCATTAGATTACGAGAGTGAGGGAACAGAGATTGCATTTGTGTTTATACACTCTCTGTTAATGTCTTATTTGTGAATTTACATAGTTAGTATAGCGTATTTAGTTAATTATTTTAATTCCAAATACTATACTATAATTATCAAACACCTAATAACTTGAATTTTCTCAACTCGAACTTTCACTGGTAGATAGCTGATATTATAATATAAGTGGCAACTTAAATCAAAGTGGTTGTCCTCGCCCTCCGCCCGCAGTCCTATCGCTGCGAACATAAATGTCGCGCCGGCCAATAAGCAGTGGACAGCTCTCGCTCCTGCCGGCGTTTAATGCTAAAGTTAGATTTTAAATAGTTCAAAGATCTGTGGCGAGCACAAAGCGTACTTGAGCGGCAATAAATCGCTCACTAAAGGCCATTTAGAGTATGCGTCACTCTGTCACATGTAGTTGTATCGGTGGAATGTGTCGTCAGCGTCGCCCTCGTCGTCGAAGAGCGAAGTGTTCCGGCAGTGGCCGTGGGTGGCTCGCTAACCGCTGCACAGTCGGGAGCTATTGTTAGATAAACGCATACAAAGTAATACAAACTAGCTATTTCCTAACCCGCTCCGCTACCATTTACACACAACTCGTTCGTGTTTATGGTACTGTGGAGGAACGAGTATCATGTCCCTCCATCACAAAGGGAGGATCCTCCGACCAGGCGAGGTGATCATGCCTGGCGGGCCACTGCCCCACGGTTGATGTTGGGAAGTTGTATATATGTTAATCGGCGCGAGAACTTCTATTGCGCGATTTAGGATTGGTAGCTTCTTCGTGCACTACGTTACTCCGTAATTCAGTGTATCTTCGGTGGATGGCTGAGTTGTCATATATTTCTGTTGACGCTATATGTGGTAGTCGCCACATCACTCCCCTCCAAGACCGGAGGTCGATATCTGGATAAGTCAGCTGTCTGTGCTCTGTTGTGGAGCTTGCCAGTGCCAGGAGTGAGTAGTTCCAGTGAGTCGGAACTGAGTACCGCAAGTTCCAGTGAGTCGGACTGAATGCCGCTAGTCCCAGTGAGCCGGGGCTGAAGTCCGCTGATCCCAGTGAGTCGGGATCGCATGCGGTGCGCGGTGCTGTGGTGAGGTCCCCAGTGAGTCGGGGCAATTGCTGCGTAGTGACTGGCTGCTGCATAGACGGGAGAGAAATGCTCTGCTTACATGGACCGTAGTTGCAGTGTGCTGTGCCTAGACGCTGTTGAGGCCGTAGGGGTAAACCAGGCTGGAGCGGTCGCTTCCTGCATGTGGTGTTATCCCTGTTGAGGCCGAGGTTGCTGGCTGGCTGAAACTTGCTGTAGGAGTGAACATGATGGTGGCGCTGCTGCTCTGTTTTATTGAAGGCTACTTCCAATCACGTCGGGGTCACCACTGTGGAGGAATGGGTAACATATTCCTCCAACACAAAGGGAGAATCCTCCGACCAGGCGAGGTGATCATGCCTGGCGGGCCACTGCTCCACGGTTGATGTTGGGAAGTTGTATATATGTTAATCGGCGCGAGAACTTCTACTGCCCGATTTAGGATTGGTAGCTTCTTCGTGCACTGCGTTACTCCGTAATTCAGTGTATCTTCGGTGGATGGCGTTGTCATATATTTCTGTTGACGCTGTATGTGGTAGTCGCCACAGTACAATCATCAATTACGCGACTGAAGAAAGATAAACATTATAAGAATATTGTCTTTACAACAAGAAATTATGTACTAACGATTACATGACACTAGATAATAGATACAATATATATTTTTGTATCTCATACTAACTTTCACTCACAAACAATGGACACTGAAATAAAACAACCATCATCATCAGCAACCTTTTAGTAAGTCTACTGTTGGATTAAGCCCTCTCCTTTTGTATTGGGTAAATAAAACAATAAACGGTTGAAATTCATACGTCAGACAAATTCTAATAAAAATTTCGACCTAATTAAATAATTTTAAAAAATAATTTAAATTTGGATTACACTTTTGATTTAGAATTTGAAATAACGTGATCAAGTGTCAGAACAAAGTTTGTTAAGCGTTAAGCCCCTACAGTTGACACTAGACGCCGATGTTTGTTTCATTATTTAGACCTAAGTTTAAATGCTAATTGTGCAGATATAAATGTAAATTTGCAGAACGAATAAGAGAGGAAAATTAATGACGCGGCACCCATTAATATCATACTCTACAACGGTTACAAGCAGCGTTGTACTTAGTGTATTTAATGTCGATAGAGCATTTTTTGCCAGAACTAATCGTTCCTAAATTGTATAATCATTACACCTAACTTTGAAGGAGATAACAATAAAAACAGTCAGTTCACGCTCCGGCGCTCCTGGAGGCAACATCTAAAATTAACTTAACCAGTTATCATCTGTCGCGAATAACGCCGTTACAATGCTATTAACTTTTATTATTTTTATTGTATAGGGCGAAAAAGAGCAGCCGTATCGCCTGATGGTAAGCGATTACCGCCGCCCATGGATACTCGCAACACCAGAGGCGTCATAAATTCGTTGCCGGCCTTTGGGGAATGAGGAGGGGGGTGGGGGTATTGGTTGAGTAAGCGCTGTTTCAAGTCGGTTTTCTGCGAGGCCGTGGTGTCACTCCAGTCGAGCCGGCCCATTCATGCCGAGTCGTGGTTCTTCCACTCACACTCCCCTACTTCAAGAATTAAAGTATCTCTAAATCGGTACAGCGACTTAGCCATGAAAGCGTAACAGGTAGACATACAGAATTACTTTTGAATTTGTAATTTGTTTGATGGCAAGTGACTTCATTATGTCATTTAGCTATTTCAGGTATGTGTATATTTAGTAAGCAGAGCATGTACATGTAATGTACTTATTGATGCTATACGTGACCTTGTAAACAGAACTTATAAATACCCAATGGTACCATTACGATAATCTAACCACGTACATACGGCGGGCTTATTATGTAATAGGTTAGGTTAAAAAAACTTAACCTTTAAGCACGAACCCATTTAGCTAACGGTAGGCTTGTATTCCTTTATCGGTGTCTAGTTACGACGGGGAATAATTTATTATTTATTTAATTGATTATAATACAATTAAATTAGCCTTTACCTTCCTTTTAATTGTGTTGTTATACCTAAATGTTATTTACCATCCCGTATTGTGTAGTTATAGTTAATAAAATAACTACGAGTGGCGAACTTCCCTATGGCTCTGCAGCTACTAGCACTCTGAACAACGGACACGGCATATAAAAGGCACAATGTATTTTACTAATCACTTTCCACCTAAAAAATGAATAGGACTGTCCTGTGGCGACTTCCACATGCTGTGCCTAGACGCTGTTGAGGCCGTACGGGTATAAACCAGGCTGGAGCGGTCGCTTCCTGCATGTATCCCTTGTTGAGGCCGAGGTTGCTGGCTGGCTGAGACTTGCTGTGGGAGTGAACGTGATAGTGGCGCTGCTGCTCTGCTTTATTGAAGGCTGGTTCCAATCACGTCGGGATCACCACTGTGGGGGAACGGGTGTCATGTCCCTCCAACACAAAGGGAGGATCCTCCGACCAGGCGAGGTGATCATGCCTGGCGGGCCACTGCCCAACGGTTGACGTTGGGAAGTTGTATATATGTTAATCGGCGCGAGAACTTGTTTTGCGCGATGCAGGATTGGCAGCTTCTTCGTGCCCTACGTTACTCCGTAGTTCAGTGTATCTTTGGTGGATGGCGTTGTCATATATTTATGTTGACGCTGTATGTGGAAGTCGCCACAGTCCTAATAATGTAATGTGCTTCACCAAATTACAAAACACAATAGTTGTCTTATTCCCAAGGTTAGGGCAGAATATTACAGATGTAGTTCATTCAAAGATCGTTAGATTCATAGATTCTCAAAGCAGTTTGTCTACGCGACAGTTGACCCAGGAAAACACGCTTCGACTGCATCGGTGGCGCAGTGGTAGCGTATACGGCTACTGTGTTTGAGGTCTCGGGTTCGATTCCCGGGTCGGACCAAATGTTTGTGTCATCTGTAAATATTTGTTTCCGAGTTTGGGTGTTTTCCATGTATAATATGTAGGTATTTACAAAAAAAATGTCAGTTGTCTAGTACCCATAGTACAAGTTCTGTTAAGTTTATAACTAGATGGCGTCGTGTTAGATGTCCGAAATATTTATTTTTTATAATGAAAAGATGGCCCCGCAATATACGCATATTAAGCTTATTTCCATATTGAGACTATTCGGATTAATACTTATTAACTTTACTTGGAGACCTCTGCCTCTGCTTCCTTAACTCTGGAGGAATGTTGGATCGACGAGCTATATAATTTTTTCATAAATTGAGTACTATAACAATATAATGCAAGTTGTGTCACCTGCCTACATAGTGCTGAATACTACAGACATAAGACAATATAACAACGTTTAACAGGGTTTTTGGTCTCAAGCAAAGTGCTGACAGAGCATTTTGAGATTATGTACTAGCAAAAATCCGGCTAAATCACTTATGTCGCTATCGTGTTATGACGTTCAGTGAGCTCCAGTATCATGCTGACTATCATCAGTGGAAACTAGTGTAGTTGTCGTGTAATTGTACAAACTAAACGACCAGCTCATGTTACCTCTCTTCAAATATTCGGAGATTTATATAGTCCTTAGGATATAGGACGCTATAGGTCTTTTCACTAAAGCCTGAACAGTCCCGGCGCGCATTTATAGGCTTGAAAACAAATGAGATGCCATACTGTAATATAACGTTGTCTCTTCTTCTTCTACTCTTGTTCATCCTAGCTAGGACATTTAAAAGACGGTGTGAAACTGACACTTGTCCGACTGTAGCCATTGAATACAGATAAGTTCTCATTAAAGAATTTCTACCAGTTTTGTTCTGTACGTTACTGTCATTCAATAGGTAACTATAGCCCAGTTGTTACAGCCACGTTAGAGTTATTCTCGTGTTGTGTGAATGTTTGTAGCACGTGACGAACAACAGCTCAAACGAGAACCTACATTCTAAGTATCAACTTACAGCTACTAAAGTTTACGACTTTTTTACGACCCCTAGACACGACAGCTCACCACATTGGACCGCCGTAATGGACCATCGCGGAGATGGCACACACAACTATACATTTACAATATTTTACGCGAAAATCTTCTGGGCTCGTTGTAATAGGCACTTGAACGATTAATCTTCAAATAGCATGTTTTTTTATGGATTTATGGGGCAACTGAGCAGACGTATCGCCTGTTAGTAAGCGAATACCACCGCCCATGGACACCCGCAACACAAGAGACGTCACAAGTGCATTGCCGGCCTTTGGTGGATGGGGAGGGAAGGGTTGGGGTATGGGCCTCCGGTATACACACTCACTCGGTGAAATACAGCGCAAGCGCTGTTTCACACCCGATTTTCTGTGAGGCGGTTGTATCACTCCGGTCGAGCCGGCACATTCATGCCAAAGCATTGCTCTCACACGGATATGGTGGTAGGAAGTCAACTTTTTTCACCATCATTAAAAATAGAATTACACGTCGCTATGATGTAGAAGCATAGCAGTTACCTGAGCATCTGATGAGCCACCGTGTAGCGCAGGCATGTGCCCATTTGTACTCAGAACAAGCAGTCGTGCCGTAAACCACGCACATTTGGAAGTTAAATTACGACAACTATACATAGAAACATGTAAACTCAGTGCATGTAGTTACCGGGAAGGATACTTGAAACAAATAGAATGAGTCGCTGTGAGCGCTCATGCGCGTTAGCTGCGAGTGGAGAGCGTGTGTTAAATGGCGCTCGTTCAGACGATAATGCCGCTGTCATGTGCCGTAACTGACCACTTGCCGCTAGTTACCCGAATTAATAGCAATATCACTGGCACTGAGCACCAAACTGATCTCTCATTAGTTGAAACTATGCAGATCTTTATTACCTACCTAAAATGTTTTTTGCAAATTAGTTCTGTGTAAATTAGAAGAAAGCGATTTAAATAATACGTCGACTCTTTGCAATATTACACACTGCACCGATCATGAACAAAGCTGAAATAAGAACAAGGAATAATGATTAGCAGTAGGAAGTATGCTATCAATGGATGGTGGATGGTGAATAATAATATTATGCTTTCTATAAACATTAAACTTTGGTTACAGTTACCACAATAATAGTACAATTGCAACAAACGAACACATTTACATTAGCAATCGTAGAAAAAAAATAGTGAAAAAAGACGTTGCCATCAACAATGGTGCTAATTCTGTTGTTGACATCACTAAACTATAATTCAATAAAATTTGTTGCTTAATTATATACTTTCAAATCATTTGCTTAGAGTCTATTTTTGGGTATCTCGTATCTTAGCTTTCAATATATTTAGTTCAGTGCTAAATAAAAGTTGATCAGAGGTACACATTTGTTTATTAGTAAAAAACTAACACAACTCTAAATGTAAAAATTAAAATATAAGCAATAATTACATCAATAATTCAGTCGGCGCGTATTTAGCGACGTCTAAGGTTAGTGCGACATCAAGTTTTACGCCACACGTCACTCCTTTTATACGTTCAACACAACGATAGCAAAAGAAAAATTTGGGCCTAAGTCAACAAATTTAACTAATTTTGATAACCAAAATTAGTTAAATTACTCAACTTAGGCCAAAGTAAATTTTACTTTTTCCAGTAGTAACCGAGTGTGTGTGTCTGCTTAAGGTTTATTTGGTACTGAACTAAACACATAACAGCTAATATAATATAGAAAAAGAATTTAGGATGTAATTTGTACAATGTGATCATTGTTTGATTATTTAAACATCGTGAAGGAACAGTATGCAACTACTTTAGAGGAAAACAATGCAACAAAACTTCATTTGTGTTCCACATTCGTGACAGCGAATATATCTGTGGCAAACGAATGACGCTGTCGGCAACGCCTCCGCGTGCAGCGTCACTAAACCAGAACGGCCACAGCATTCATAGAAAAAAAAAACATGTCAGTAAGATATTGCGCATTAAGCGTCAGTGGCTTCGCCAGTGCCAAGCGCCAAGTGTCAGAGCGTGGACTATTTATCGCGGTACGTCATAAGACTAAAAATACAGAGAAGAATAATCGGTAATGTAACAAACAGCCTCATGTCATTGCCCTTCGCGTGCCCACTCTAACGGCTTTCACACCACACAACTGTATCACTGATCATATTTGCGATAGCATGGGCTTACGATCTGACTTCGCAACTTAATAAATCGTTAAGTTTCATTTCATATCATTTACCTTATAATACGATGAACGTTATTAAATAGGGTTCCGATACGTCGTATAGCTTTTGATGGAAATGCTACTAATAATAAACGTAGGCTATAAATAATATCTTGAGATTTTCTTCAAACACGTTTCTCCAAAGAAATGAAAATGAAAAAATTGGCCAAGTTCGAGTCGGACTGGCCATGAAGGATTCCGTACCATTATCTATACATTTCAAGCGTTTACCTGTTGCCGTTATCAATGTCCAGCAAAAACGAGCAAAAGCGTTTTGTTCTTAGTTCACTTTTGTTGTATGGGAGACCCCTTAAATATTTATTTCATTCTGCTTTTTAGTATTTGTTGTTATAGCGGCAACGGAAATACATCATCTCTGAATTTCAACTGTGTAACTATCACGGTTCATGAAATACAGCGAAGTTTTAATAATAGGGTCCCGTTTTAACCTTTGGGTACGGAACCCTAAAAATTGACAAACTGGACATGATTGAAATTTGGCGCTGCCGACGGCTCAAAGACTTTGAATTAAGTAATTGGCTCCATAAAAGACAATTTAATTGTTAATATAGTCAAACTGCGAATAAAACTGTGCTGTATCGAAATGATCTAACATTCCGTGTAACAGCTAAGTGGCGCAGTGCAGCGCGAGCGCGCCCGCTCCATTTAATATGCGCGATAATTAAAACTATTACTGTACAATTTCGTACATCCATCTGCGTGCAACGAGTTTTATATTTAACACTCGAAAGTATTTTTACGTAATAATTCTTTTTTAAATATTTCACTTGTAGTGCACTATGATTTCGTTATATTATTTACTGGTGGAATTATTTACAGAATTATTTATTTTGTTTCGTATTTTATTGCCCCTTACATTTTACCCCTTACCCTTTTTCTGAAATCGGCTACGAGTACAACATCATAATTGCAAATATTCTAATTGTTTTTTTTTTCAATGAACGCTATAACAATAAAAAACCTTTAATGATATATTTAGACGATAACGCTGTATTCTGTGTGTACAAGATATGCTACAAGAACGACTGACGAACAATATGGAAAAACGGAATAACATACCGAGGACACTTCGTGGAGTTCTTACCGTGAAGAATTTATAATTTTGTAATATTGCGTATTATATTTTATAATGTTCTCACAAAGAACATAAGGTTACGTCGTCAAAGACATTAATTTTATAATTATGCATCTGCACGAGCGCTGCCACGATAGACGTAAGAGCAGGTCGCTGGGCTTTGGGAAAATTAGTGAGCATTGTTCTGCTGCGCGCCTCGTAGCGCGCCTCTTACTGGACGGTCATTGCTGAGTCAAAACGAGACCTCTTGGTTTGTTACCACGCCGTGGTAGTTGGGTATCTGCCGTCCAATTAGCTTGTTGCTCAAATGAGAACGTTACTTGGGGAAAAACGTCATATCAACATTAGAATGTGCGAATATATTGTTATCGTCCCACGCACTCGCTGGTGTCGTGCATACGTAACCGATGAAGTATCACGTTGTAAATCTCTGTCCATCGCACAATTTACCTACTCAATTTTGTTCTTATAATCTAGAACATATTTTTGAACGCTAAGTTTATACTATTCAGAAAATTTGACTGTTTAAGCGGTTTTTATACAGAATTAGAATAGTTATTGTATTGTTATTATCTGATGAAAAGTGACATGGAAGACGACAGATTGCCCGCCTCATTCTCTTCATTTGATTTAATTATGAATTCGTAGTTTTCAACTTTAATTTACCAACAAAAAAACGCCATGAAGTGTCGTTACCAGAACATATTTTCGCATATTTGATGGATGCACGACAATTCTAAGTTCAAAAATGCCTCAACCTTATGAGTTAAGTCAATAGTATCAAAATATAAGTTGTAACACAAAGCAATTGCGACGGTTTTGTACAGCGTCACTTTTATTCCGGCGTTCATTGCTATACTCTGTTGAATTTACAAAAGTGATAAACCCCGAAATGACGTTACCGTAAAATTGATCTAAACTAAACCAAAGTTAAAAAAATACAAAAGGAATGAAGGCAACTTTTTCAATTGACCGTGCGATCTGTAGTCCTCGATAATACACGATGTATTATCATACAAAAAAAGGCAAGTACTGTTAATTTTAGATATTTAGTGGAGTATTGTTATGTCGTCTTGTATAGAATGCAATTATGTCAGTCCCATTCAATATATTAGCTCAAGCTATCTAGCACAGTTTATGGGTCACAATAAATCGGTCATCTGATGGCTTCTGACTGATACAGTGCGCAAACTTAACGGCAAGTAGAACTGTGGCCTCAGGCGGAGTGATCGGCCTCCGTCCATGCTGATATGATTCATTAGATAGCGCCGACGTCACCTGCACACGTCACCACGCGGTGACAGTGGGAGCGACACGAACTCACCCTACGTTCGACCAGTACCTGACTTTCCGTCGTAAGGTAATTCTTCCAAGTCGGATATATTAATAAAATTCATGAACATTGTTTCCTTCTCGTGACTGAAACTTTCGTCTTCACAAAAAAAAACTAATGATAGTTTGAGGCCCCGCCGGCAGACATCATTTCTCAACTTTCGGTCATAATAGTACATCATAATGGAACGAGAGAATGACACGTTTGCATACAATTAGAGAAAGAACAAAAGTGCTTTAGCTGCGGCGTGGTTGCTTTGTGCTTTTGTCGAGTACTATTTTAAAATTGTTTTAACGTTCAACAAATACATCACTCGTGATCGTGAGCCTGACCTGACTTACTGTTCCCTTTATGCAGCCGTACCCCGCCTCAGCTCCGTACACATCGCTTACGTACATACTGTAGAAAGAGTTGTAAATATGAGTACTGCAACAAGTATTCGATAATAATGAAATCTTATAACGTATTTTTGTATCTGTATGTATCATCAGTTTTATTTTGGGGACTCCGCAATGTGCAAGATAACCAAAGACTTTACTGGTTTCTTTTAAGACCGGCAAGATCGCACCTTTCTCCAGAACGTTTAACAGGAGATTGTAATTTGCAGTGAGAAAAACGAATAGAGTGACGAAGTTAAGTTAAGAAACAAAGCTGGGACAGCAAAATAAAAGGAGAATGAGGTAGTGTACACAAATATTCGTCACTGTTGGCAGAGGCACTAGGACAGGGACCATTGAGTGGCTTTCATCTCTATTCAATAACATCTATGACTACTCATTTTTTTATTTTAATTATCAGGTCAAGATAAACAATTAAAAGTGTAAATAAAGACAAGACGAACGATAAAGAGTAAGTAATAAGAAGAGTAGGTAATTACAAGTTTGTACTACCATAAATTGGGAAAGAATTTATAACAGGTATTCGGTAAGTTACAAAATTATGTTTTACTGATAGAAGTCAGTAACACTAACAGTTTGCATGTGCACGTGTGCACATGCAAACTGTTAGTGGGACAGGATACAGATAAGTGGCTGACAAGCAGACAACTTATCTGTAGCTACCTGCCACCGCCCGAGAATAATTAGCAAAGGTACGACTTGTAATTGCATTGTTTGGGGGCTAACGGCTGATCTGACGGGAAGTCACTAGCGCTATAATTATTGCCTTTGAAGCGTTCCATAAAATAATGCTTAAGTTTGCTTATTCATTCCGCATCGAGGCTATGATTAATACAATTTTTATGTTGAGAAATTCTAAATGTTAAATGTTTTTACATTTATTCGAATCTGAAAGCAATGTGTTATTCCATTACAGTATTTGCGATGGAAAACATTGCGTTCCAACTTTGTTTACTATCTAGTGTATACAAGAGAATTATTGAGCGGCCTACATCTGCGGCGGACCAAGTACATCGGCACAACAATGCGGCCGGTGGCCGGCGGGCTCAGTCTCTAATACCTGTCCGATCGTACCGTTACTCTCGACAAATGAGATTAGCCGCCTGCTCGCAAGACTCGCGACTGTACTGCACGTCTGCTACACTCGGACGAGGAGTTAACTCGTGTTATCTATAAATCCGCGCTTACTGAATGCTATTGTAAACCTTTTGCCGCATCTTGTTTCACTCAACTCATTCTTTTACAGCATACCTTATTTTGTGTGATTAATGAAGAATGGGGTTTCGATTAATTTATGCCTATACTGCCTTGTAATAAACTGTCATGACTGTCATTCATATAATATATTCTTTAACGAAAGCTCTTAGAGTAACATTATCTTCGTTTGAGGGATTAAGCGATTCGGGACTCGTATTCAGGACTGACACAATTGTTATCGACTAGTTCTGTAGTGTGATGAATTTAAATAATATAAGTTACTTGGCTCTTTAATTATGTGAGCTTATCTTTTGTGGACGAAAGAAGGCCCTCGGTAATGACTCTCCAGGCAACTGGAGTAGAAGAAGTACTAAAATTGTCATGTGAAGAATACCACACTTAGAAAACATTAACAACAACAAAAACATTATTTTTTTATGAGATGTCAAAGAAATTTTCATATTTACATCTAATTTTGCTGTTCCAGTTATGTAGTCAAAGAAATCGCAAAATGCAAAATTAATGCTGAAAAAAACATATTTCAATAGTCAATTACAAATACTTTCGATTTCGCTTTGTGTGCTGTATATCGACTGGCAAGTGACGGAGACCACCCAACTACGCGGGACACACTATAGTGTACACAAACACAGGTACACTCTCTGGTCCCTCTCTCTCATAATCCGATAGGTTAACCGACACGATCGGGGAGAGATCAGACTCAGGACCGACAGTTTTACGTGCTCTCCGAGGTTCAGGTTCAGAGCCAGCCAAACTCCGACCTGTTATTAAGTATTTATAAAATCAGAAAAACTTAGTAACACTTTTGGCCGACCCGGGATTTGAACCCAGGGCAACGAGGCTGGTAGGCAGGTACATAGTAATGTACGTACAGTTGGTATGACACACGGATTAGACAGAGACGTGCTAAACATGGCGCGTTTTATTGCTGTACACACTTCACATACAGCCGCCCGATTCCTAATAGACACTCGGGCAGAGGCTACACTATAGTAACTAGAATGCCTACTTACAATTTCTTAAACCTATTCATATCATTCAACCTTTTAATAGAGTTAGAGTATCTACATATAATTACAGATCAATTGCATCCAAATACAAGACAAATGATGATTATATTAATAAAAAAATATTTTAAAAACAAATTTATGACCTCTCTCGCTCAGAATCCCTAAACGTTACATGAACAGGTGAGTTGTCGCTGCATTTAACGAAAACTGTCAAAGACTGCCGCGTGGTCCAATTGTTCGCTCATCTCTTACAGTGTGTACAAAGGAGATGACGCCGTCAACATCCGTGGGAGCAGTTCACCTCCGACCTTCGCCTCACCGCGCACCATTAAACGCGCTGTGACGTCACGAGAGCGCGCGCGTGCGCATCAATTACCGTCCAAATATCAATTTAGCTATTTATTAGTGTGTCGCAAGCCAATCACGGAGTTATTCGAGAGGCAATCGTAGGCCTCTATTAGAAGCTGGGGTCGCGGTGCCCAAGGACCCTCGATACAATCAAATTTAATAAACGTCTATGAAACAAATATTGACTCCAACGTGCTTATCGAAAATATATACGCTGTTGTAATGGCACACGTCATTAACATATTAAATATACAAATTAGGTATATACGGGCTGGTGTACGTACATAAGTGCGCTGTTTGCCTCTTATAAATAATAGGCACGATGACAGTAACCAAGAACACAAAAAGTATGTATTTATCTGACGAAATGGAGTTCATAGAGTTTAAAAATCGTATTTATTTTCATATTTACAGCATATCGCTATCGACGGCCACTTTATTGTTTTTAAGTGCTATATTCGACACTGGTTGTCAAAAATTAGTGATCATGGCTATCGAGGTGTGGCTTCTTCCACGTAGGTATATCCATAAAAAATAAGTATATTTAATTAAAACACAGTTTAATTGGTACCGTCAATAATATTGTATCAGGTACCAATATACCAGTATGTTAAGGAAAAGTATAGAGCGGCCATCTATGCAGGAAATATTATATGATGAGCATGAAAATAAAATATCAATTATTTATGCTAACTGGACCATGGAGCAATGATATTATAAAAATAAAAACCGGCCAAATGCGAGTCGGACTCGCGCATTAAGGGTTCCGTACAAACCTATATGTATATTATATGATGTAACTAAAAATTTATGCTTTTCGCAATTTTTCCTTTATCTGTGCTATAAGACGTTGCTATGTATCAAATTTCAAGATTCTGAGATCACAAGAAGTACCCTGTAGGTTTTGATTCCCTTGCGAGTGTCGAAAATTTGCAACATAAACGGCTATTTTTTTTGATTGTGTTGGTAAAGAAGTTTGATTTTTCACAGCTCCAAGGGACAGTAGACCTGAGTAGTTGATAAAATTTTCAGCTTGACACCTTCACACGTTCTTGAGAAAAACGGCCAGAAAGACGGACAACAAAGTGATCCTATAAGAGTTCCGTTTTTCTTTTTGAGGAACGGAACCCTAAAAAGGTAGATAGGTAAAGTAAAAAATGACAACGACTTCAAAAAGAACTATTAACATGAGTTATTATGAAATAATGAATTATTATTGATGTGAAACATCTACAGCGGCAGATTTCAATAATTATATGTTTAACCTTCTTTATCTCTACAAATTTACTGTATTTTTATGAAACAAACATTTATATTGTGATTGAAAATAAATTCATAATAATTTTCTCCTTCAGAAGTAATCTACACAAATAGTATAAATACTTATTAGTAAACAACTCTATGACAACATTTTCAAGTCGTTGACAGAGTAGAAACTAAGTAAGTGAGTAACGTTTTGTAGTAACCAAGTATTTATACATTTGTCAAATGGCAATTATTGGACTGTTTACTTTTGAATCACATTCTGCCTCATATCAATCTGTGGGACAAATCGTCGCCTGCGGTATTTCCGGACCGTCACGACTCCTATATGTTAATGGCCTCCGTTTGACACTGTTTAACAGGTGACCCATCGATCTTATGTACCACTTGCATCAGTAGAAATACGTAGGTAACGGAGACACACCAAACTACTCAGTAACTTGTAGTCCTGCATTACACAACCAAAGTTCTCTATACAAATTGCCAACATCAATCGTTGAAGTGTAGACAGCCTGGAACGATCATCTCGCTTGGCCCGAGGACACTACCTTTGTGTTGGAGATATTTTACACCAATCGAGAATCGCCTCCACACATGACATAACCTATGAAGAAATTAAATTAACAATAACTTGTAAAAATAATCTTTATTATTCCCAAGATTATTTCGGGTCGGCTACTAGTTCATACAGTTTTACCTGCATATCAGTTTTCCACGGATTCTGCAATCCTGAGAGCGAATTATATTCAGAATTTGAACTAGTTGTCAATATGTTTGTGGACACTGACTTCCCGTTAACAATTCACCAGCATCCTCATCATCATCATCATCATCATCAGCCGATCGCAGTCCACTGCTGAACATAGGTCTTTAAAATTGCAAGCCACCTAATTTGATCCTCGGCTTCTCGCATTTAGCTCCTGAGAGCCGTCTTACGCAACGATTAACGATTGCCAATTGTAAAAATGTATTTAATTTGGGATCCAAAGTGATTCAGTACCTATTTACATTAAGATTTTACCGCCTGTATTTTTTTGTTTTAAATGTTGTGTCGTAGATTAGAATGTTCGTATATCAATTGACAAATTGTGTCGGTGAGGTCGCAGAGCACAGTGACAAAGTGTTTAACCTCTACGTGGCGATTACAAGTAGCGAGCACCGAACGAACACAATTAAACGTCGCGAATTAATAGCAGACAACACGCACCACTTGTACGGACTAACACACAAACAACTTATACATACGTACATTTGTGTGCCTCGCATATTGGCATAGCCTTTTGTGCAAGTCAATGGCCCCATTTCATATGAAAATATTAAGTTTATATGAAAGTACATTATTTTTATTTTAACAGGTACCTAATTGAGCCACGCTGATTTCAGCAAGAACAGGTCGGCTCCACCGAGGCGGTACTACCCTCGCTCAGAAAATCAAAATCAATGTTTCGTTGGTGAGTGCGAGACCGGAGGCCCGATGATGCAGAATCATCACTGGTGTGGTGTGTGTCACCATGCTGTATTGTTGCATTGTCTGCATTCACAAAGAGAATGGTGACCACTCTTGGATACTGCTTAAATGGTTTAATTTGTGAAGATTTTAACAAATTAATAATATCTATAATTATAGTAATAACAAATGTTGATATTACGATGTTTGATGTTTACTAATAGGTATGGTATATATAATAAGACAGTGCTATTCTGATAACTAAACGTAACAGTACTCTGAGTTCTAGAACATGTTGACATCCAACTGCAGGTCGCTCATAAAAGGAGAACAATCGTGATAGAACGTGATGAGAAGATTTTAAGATCTACGCGAACAGATAGCCGAAGCAACTTCATTTTATACTACGTAAATATATTTACAAAAATTCTGCTTTGTTTGAGACTAGATGACGTTGTGTGAATGTGGTAAAATATGATTATTATAAACGTTGTTGGGACATATAACCTTATTCAATTTTAATTGGCGAGTGAGTGGCCTAATCAAGCTAATAGTGTTGATTACTTGTGATGTTAAATATAAGAAAGCTAATATTTTGTTCACGGTCCAGCCTTAAGCGGTCCCTGACACCAATAAATAACATATTATTATGAGAATGTGTAAATATCGCGAGAATGACGAAAACGAATGTTTGATCGTTGATAACGCTATCAGTGTCTATATACGCACTTGTAGCACACACGAGACACAGCTCAGCGGTAACACTCTGGGGAACAATTATTGTTATTGAAACCTTTATTGTTAGCAGACTCCTAACCCAACTTGTGGTTATTTCAGCTTTGCAGCCATTGCTCTCGAGTATATTGTTAATGTTTTTTTTATAAGCACTCACATTTTTCGCATTTCTTCATTAAAAGCTTTGTATTGCTTGGATATCTTGAATCGATACTTACAAACCATTTCTATATTTATATATAGAAATGGTTTGTTAAGAGCTAATGAAGATGGGGGCCCACATCCAACTCTTCCACCCATCCCCTTGCCGGCAACGCACTTGTGACGCTTTTGGTGTTGCGTTTCTTCATTCTATAAAATCATTGAGCTCTAACTACCACTGACCAAATCCATAAAGTGAATATCGCAAGGGACGAGTGAGGCAGCGGCGGAGGCGGTCGTTCCGTTCCGCGTTTGCTTCGTATAATCACACGAAATACCATTTCTATGTACACGGACATACACGTGTATCACGTTAGACGCTATCATGCGACCATTAGCAGAAGGAAGCAGTTTACAACAGAAATGTGACGCAACTCTTCACTGTTCCGCTCTCCACACGCAATACGGACCTGCTTAAAGGCAACCGGGCACATTCCGCCCTTTAGTACAAATCAAAGGCGAACCAAGAAAGTTCTGAAAAATTGATCGGACTTATATTAACCTTCATAAGATTACAGCTTTCCGTAATCGCTCAACTTCCATCTTCCTCCCTTAATTATTAACACTCCAACTCTGCGCTATTATCAAAAGTTTTGTCTTGCCAATACGACCGACACACTTTCCAGTTTGAACGCAGGTAACGCACTTGTGCCTCCTTAGGTTGCAGGTGACCATGACCTATCCACTTACCATCACGAGCATCATGTGACTCAGCTATTCTAGTGCTGCCACCTATATCATAAAGAAGAGCACATGACGTCTGACGTGATTTGCGCCGTTTGTTTATTGCAACGGGTTTGTGACAATCATCGCGCGAGGTACCAATCGATACTTATCAAATTCTATCGCCAGTGGTGACTTGGCTGGCACATGATTGAAAATGTTGCTGTTTGTGCAAGTCGTGATAATATTTCTCACAATTGCATATCGGTAGTATCTATATTATCTTATTCATGTAGACCTGCTTTCGGACAACATAACATTACTCTTACTTGGGTTAAAACATTGATTCTTCTGACAACTTTACTATATATTTTTACAATACTAACACCCAGCCTTAGAACAACAATTTGTAGATCTTAGAAAGTGTTGTGCCATGTGGGAATCGAACTCATAGTACTCAGCCCCATTAGAGGCATCGCCAAGAGCCATACGAGTCCACTGCTGACACTGCAGCAGATATGTCTCTTATTATAAAGGAGGTTTTCGCCATCCATGTGGTCAAACAGAGTAGAAATCTTTAATTTGTAAACAACTCGAGCTTTGGCAAGAATTGAATAAACTAAATTGTTTTCCTTAGACTGATAGTATACCGGTAATATAACGTCTACGTTATTCGAGGAGCTTATGACATTTAACTTAAAAAGTAGATTAACTCAAAACTTTTCCTTCTTCGCAACATTGATCAATTCAAACAAAACTTTATGTACAGTCACACGATGAGTTGTAGTAGAAACAGGTCATGCAAATAGCTCGTTCAAGGTGGACATCACACGGGACTCATAAACCCCCTTGTTCATCTCAATATTTCATCATTATAATAATGCAAGTCACCTTTAAAATGTTGTAAAATAAATGGGTATTGAAACAAGTTATCCTCAGGACAGACCTCGGCACGAGACAGCTCACCTCAGGTCATCAGCAAATGTTTGTAAAATTCAGCTTGTTTGAGATACATTATATTTAAATGTTATTACAAACAAAATGGCTTTGAGCCTTATCAAAAACTGCTTTATGGTGGAGCTGCCTTTTGGCGTTTGATATACCGATTGTTTCTCAACCGGAATGTCTATACTTGCTTGCTTATTTTCTCGAAACAAGACAGAAATATGTTCATATAATCTGTAAGTTTCATACGCTGGAATCCACTTACCCTATATACTTACTACATGAAAAATATTTAGTGTAATGTTAAAAAATATTCAATGTGATGTAGTTCAATGCGTTGTAAAAATTTGTAGTAGAGCCGTAGTGTCATGGTGGTACGAGCGGTAAATGTTGTTGTTTCTAGATTCATCTTTCTTCAAAGTCATAAGATAGGAAATAACACAGTGTTTGGTCAGCATGGTCAACGGCTACAAACATTAAAACCTAACATCTGATTTTTGTGGCAGGGAACGATATTCACGGCGGCAGAAGCTCCGGGGCCAGCGCCGCACAACGGACCGCGCCGCCGCAATGAGATCAACCAAATTAAGGTAATCACTAACAAACTCGTATAACACGTACCACTGCCGGCACTCGAAGCTAGATGATGATCCGTTAATGCGGTCGTAAGGGTCACAGCTTGATAGTAAAAAGCATGATAGGTAATTATCTAATATATTAAAAGATATAACAAAGAAATATACTCACGTAAATGTGACTAAAATGGCTGTTTACTAGTTGTTTTTGTGCATAAACCGTAGTTACTTTTGTTGAGATTTTTTATTGATCATCGTGAGGTTACAAACGTTATGCCCAGTCAGTACCTACTGAAATATAAATGATGAGTGGATGTTACTAAATTTGTATTCCCACAGATGTCTGTACATACATAAACACACATCAAACTTAACCGGCACGCGTAAAATGTATGGCTACCTGTTACCTTGTTCCTTGTATTAGGGACGTTAAATGTACACGTCTTATTTGGAATTAATACATCTTTCACTTGATATCCACAGTTTAAAGGAATTGAAGCCCATATTCGCTTCTTACTACGATCTGGAGGCACAGCCATACCAATATTTTCTCGAAATAGCTCAGGCCATTTTCAAACCCACTATAACGACGTTGTGGATAAAACTAGAAGCCTAAATTGTCAGTAAGCAAGCAGACGTTAAATAATATATTTCAAATCTCATTCAATTTGAACCAGTAGCTTAAGAATTATAACTAGTCATAGTTTCTTCATTTTGTCACTCACATGCTGACTGATCGATCAACAAAACTCAAAGCCACGCCTAGCACACATAGGAGCTTCCAATTTATAATACAAGTAGTGTATAGTGTAAGAACCAAGGAAACCCAAAATTTTGCAATTTCGTTCCGTTTTTTCTAGATATACCAGCGGCACAAATCACTTTGTAATCTTATAAAAATATAGAGGATTACAAAGTTATATTTCCATGCAGTGAATCATATCAACAACCCATAATGTCCCACTGCTGGGCTCGGGTCTCCTCTCAGGAGAGGGTTAAGGCCATACGTCCAGCAGTGAATCAGTGCACCTGTAAATGTAGGTACCAAGATATAATTACGAGTATGTTCAAAGGTAACTTGTAAAATGATCAACGGAATGAAAAAGCAAGAATCCCCCAAAGATTGCCAAGTCAATCCCTTTATTGAACTTAGTATTACATGGATCGCACAACTTTTTACGGTAGAAGAACTCAGTGGCGAGACTTGGTTTATATAAGGTATGTTTTAATGGCATTTCAATTTCTTCACACTTCAACCCCAAAAATTATATTATGTTATTCTTTATGTTCTTGCTATCTTTATGCAAAAACTTATCAAAACTGCTCACTTAAAAGGAGGACATCTCGCGGCGCACTGCAGCCCGGTCGCCCGTCGTGATGTTGCTCCCCTTTGAACTCGCAGACCAGTTTGGTTCGCCTAACTGTACCTGTCCTACCTACGCACGAGCTTAGAGCTACGGCGTGTGGTAAAAATATCTACGTCAACACCATACTATAGCACTACTTCGGTTATCTGTTGTGTCTCAGCACCACCGCCGGTGAAAGGTATTCTAAGGAGTGAATTGCTACACAAATGGCTCATGACTCATCAAACATTCACTATAGGAAGGAATGTATGTAACCAGTCAAAAGGACTGGTTACATACATAGAACCATTAAAATACCTCTCTTATATTTCCATTTTGCAGATAATAATTATATTTAGATAGTACACTATTCCACGTCTTCACAACGAATTGCCAAGTTAAAGACGCTATACACCGATATGGTAAAATAATTTAAATAACTATACATGCTTATAAAAGCATTTAACATCCTTTGCGGGAGACCAGTTGTTTAATGTAATAGTGGGCAAACGTGCAGACGTATCGCCTGACGGTAAGCTATTACCGCTGCATGTGGGCAATCGCAACACCAGGAGCGCCACAAGTGCGTTTCCGACCTTTAAAAAAGAAGTACGCTCTCATTTCTTGTAGGTTTTAAGGTCCATTCCACAGTTTAGTTCTGCGCGGCAGAAAGTAGTAAACAGATAAACAATCATCAGCTTCACCTGTCTAAATAAACAAAAGCCCTCCTACACAGTACATAATCTTTAGAAAGGCATAACCTTTGATTATTCGCAGACCTATAGCCTGACAGACTGCGCTGGCTGACCTTTGAAGGGGCTCGTGGAAGTAGAAAGCACGTTACATAATCGCAATCGCAGTGACTCACACCACGAGTTAGCATATCGAATGCAGCAAACCCTTCCTCGAATCCACTAAACACGACTGGGGATACGTTTTATCATTAAATTTATTTCAGCAATTGTTTTTGTAATTGTGTTAAGTATACTTCAACGCTGTGTGTAATTTCTATCAGCTTGTTTACTGTTATCTTCGACCTAACTAAACTTGTCTACTAAACTACTAAACTAAACTAAACGTGTATAATGAAGTCTCTTTTGCAATTGTACTGTATACCTCTATCTAACATCGAAACTTAGTTATTTAAATTAAATGCGCGACATGACTCAACGATAAAAGTGCGTACGGACTCGCAAACCATTAAAATTCATTTTCATTTTTATTGCTACTTAGTTTTAATGACTTCCAATATCCTTCACTACTCAACCCGTGCCCGCTTCCTTGGGCTTTAACCGCCCGCTCTTCTTCGACTTCATTAAAAAATACTATTATCTTTAACTGAATTTTTGGTTCAATCATAATAAAATATGGCCTATGACACTCTTGAATAGTTTGTGAACACGCTTTTTGTTAGGTAAAAAAAAATCAGAAATGATCAGTACTTCCGGAGATTACTCCCTATTTTTTTTTTACGTTGTGGAATGCATTTACGCACTTCGCTCCCCCCCCCCCGCGGGGACAGAGGGTTCGCTTTGTGTGGGACTCCTGACTGACTCGCCAGACTACCCACTAAACCCATACGGTGTGCCACTCTGCGCCTGACACGGGAGAGATCTAGGAACCGCTTTCTTACGCCATCCGGACCCCTCCCAGGGCCTGCATGCACTGATGCGGGCACCGTCTCTAGATGTTTTATACTCTCAAGTTAGGCGACGTACGGCACACGCGTAACGTCGCCCCCTCGCGGGTGGCCTGTGAAGCGGATGGGGGGAAAACCCGTCCCGCCCATCCGCGGCCACACTCAAGGCGGGATGAGTTGCTGGTAGGCGCGCCTCCGCCACCCGGTTGGCCGGCGGCGGATCGGGTCCGAGTGGAGATCCGGGCCCTCTCCGCCGCCTCCTTCTGCGAGATGACTTCCTCGCAGAAGGTCGCGACCGCGGTAAAACTGCTCTCGCCGCCGGCCATGGAGCGTACGACGGCCGGCAGCGAGAGATCTCCTCCGATGACTGCAGTGAGGGCCCGACGCTGCGGCGCCCAAGCGGGGCACGCGGCCAGCGTGTGCTGGGCCGAGTCCTAACTGCAGTCGCAGTGGTGGCAGGTGGAACACAATTCCCTCCGCGCGACCGAGTGCAGGTACTTCACGATGCAACCGTGCCCGGAAAGCACCTGCGTCAGTCGGAAGGAAAGGGTCCCGTGCTGCCGCCCACTGCCTGCCCACTCGAGGATAACGGGCTGGAGCGCCTCCACGGTGGCGAAGCCAGCACGTGGAGCCTCCAGCCGCGACGACCACCGAACCATAGTGGCTCGACGGGCGGCTTCACGCCACTCGCGTACCTCTTCGGACGGAGGGCGCATGCCACTCTCCGCCCGGAATTCAGCCACCCGTCGATAAACTTCGGCGAGCACTTCCGCCTCCAAATCCCACGGGGGTGTACCGGCCAAGGCGCACGCCGCCTCGGTCGACACCGTGCGGTATCCGCGTATGGCTCCGACCGCCAATACCCTCTGAGGGTGCCAGAGGCGCGCCTTATTCTGAGCGGTCAGAGCCGACACCCACACCGGCGCGTCGTACAGCGCCATCGACCGTAAAACCCCCGTGAAGAGGCTTCTCGTTGCGACACTGGCTCCACCCAGATTGCCGCCGGGGAAACCCATGCTATAGATTTTGCGTTGAAGTCGCCCAGCACGAGGACGTGCCCAGACGTTAACCGCCGCACCGAGGACTCCAGGTTGTTGAGGAAGACCTCGAAGTCGCTTAAACTCCGGTTGGGGGAGAAGTATACACCGTATACGGTGATCCCTCCCCGACTCGGCGGCAACATATCAATTGCCCTTGTCTTTAAGCGACAAGGGCGGGGAATGAGCCTCCGCGGAATCGACGACTGCCAAGGAGCCATCCCAGTCACCCGTCCAATTTGGACGGGGAGGGACGTAGTAGGACTCCGCGACTACGGTAACACCGATCGACCACTGCGCCATGGTTTGCAGAAAGAGATCCTGCGCCGCGGCGCAGTGGTTGAGGTTCGTCTGGACAAGGAGGCTGGAGACGTAGTCCTTTACTGGATCGCCTCTACAGCCTCCTCCATGGGCGTCGATGTCAACGAACGGACGGCGTAGGGGCAGCCAGGGTCGCTTGACTAGCCGCCGACGTCTGCCGAGAAGCACGGGGAGGCCTGCAGCGGAAACAGAGTCCGCTGCTGTCGAAACAGCTCTCGCACTTCGAGCGAGTGTGTCCCGAGACAAGGCATTTGTAACACCTCACCGGTCTCGCCGCCAGGACAGTAATCCTGGCACAGACGAAGCCAATGAGGACCCTGCCGGCGTCAGCCAAGATTTTGGCCGACGCTACGGGCCAGCTCACCCACAGGGAGCCGAGCCCTCCTGGACCGGGGCGGATAGTGCCGACCCAGACGTTGTCCGCGTAGCACTTCGTCTTCTCCTGGATTGCAACGCCGACCGTCACGGAATCATCCAGGCCCGAGATGCGCAGCTCCGCGCCATACGTCCGTCAAGCATGTTCCCCACCGCCTCGAGTATCTGACGGAGGTGAGCATCAGAGAACTCGGAGTCGGTAGGGGACTGCCGTGACGTAGACGGGGCCGGAGCCTCTCGCTTAGGGCGCTCCGCCCGAAATTGGGCAAACTGAGCGCCGAGCTCAGTCACCTGCCCCGCCAAACGGTCGTTGGCAGACTGGAGGCGAGCCACGTCGCCTATCAACGTTTCCACAACACCCGCCACAGCGGAGGAGGAGGCCTTAAGGGCCCTCACAAAAGTGCCCTTAAGGTTTACGGACTTTGTGGCCACCTTGTGGATGATGGCCACCGCCGCCTGCGCCCTCTCCTGCAGAGAAGACGGTGTTTGGGGAACTGAATCCCCATCCACCGGCTCCCCGATCTTGATTAGGAGACCTGAGATCTCCTCTTCCCCCTGAAGTTCACCGTCAGCCCTGGCCCGCTTGTACGATTCCGCCTTGCAGAAGGCGGAACCTGATGAAGCCGTGGCTGGAGTACGAGACCTCCCTCGTTGAGAGCTCGCTACTTTTGGAGGGGGCATCTCCTAGGATGTATCGGTTTCCCCATCCCTGGAGAGTCCTCGTTTGCGACTGTCAACTGGCTCCATCTCCATTGGTTCCGGAACTTGCGTACTCGCACCGGAACCACCTGCGGTATTCACGGTGGATTTGGAACGCGTATGTTCCGATGTTCTTCGGCTCCCAGCGGTCAAATCGACCTCAGGGAGCCCCACCGTAATAGGCATTACCGACGCCGTCTCCTCCTCGGTAGACGAGGCATCGTCTACCTTTCCGAACTGCTCCTTGGCGTTCCGTCCTACCTTATTCTTCCTCTCTTTCTTCTCGGATCCGTTGTTCATGCCATTTTTCGTTGTCGTATTTTCCTTGCCGTTTTCCGTGTTTATATTTTGACCAATTTCCATGATAAACCCACGAGTCGGGGAGGACTACAAGTCCACCCGGGCAGAGATCCCCAATACCCGGGCAAGCGTAGGTTTATAACCCAACCGAGGGGTCCGCTGGTCCCTGGCTGGGAGTGTGCTTGTGACTGAACTTCCCATCAGCCATGCATCGCCTGGTCACACACCAGAACACGGGATTTGGGGTAATTTTTTTTTTGAGGTTTTTTTCCTCGCGGTCCGGGCGGTTAAGCCAAGACACACGGTCCCAGTCGAGTCAGAGACTTGACCTAACTCGACAACCTAGTGGGATTACGTTGTAGCGGCGAGGGCAACACAAGACTAGCTCTTGTGTTACCCACTCGGAGGCAGTGTGAGTGCACACCGAGCTCGCCTACTGGCACTTCCAATACGCCCTCTGCTAGAGCAGAGGGACGTTTGGAGTGCCCCTCACGGCAGTCCAGATCTGACTCCGTCTGGTATCCCATTTCGTCTGGAGCCCCCCTCTGGGCTAATCCGGCATGAGTGGCTCTACCGGCGCAGCCCCAGAGGTCATCGACCCACGCAAGCCCCCACACGACGACAACGTAGGGATACAGTTGTGGGAACCGGAGATTACTCCCTATACCCTAACCATACAAACAAAGTTAGAAACTGTACCTCTTTATAATATTAGTAAAAATGGCGCTCGGTAGAAAAAGCTGCGGCCTCTTCAACTGTTTTAAGTAGCAGAGGTTCAGGGTTTATTTTAAACATAGCCCGACTTGTAAGGAAAGTTGTAACTCAAACCGTTTTTAGTTTCTTCTATTTTAAGCCATAGTACAGATCGTAATGGCTGTAACATAAAGAGTGCATTCTGGCTTTTCGGTAAGACTTCGGTGAATTACCAACAACGCCGGGGATTCCTGGGTGCAGCTTAAAATGGGTAAGGTACAAACTTCAACTTTCTAGTCGTACATAATTATTTTAAGCACCTGTGGAACCATCTGTGCCTTTAATTTAATCTGCATTTGGCCACCGCTCTCTTAGCTTTTTAACAAATATTTGATGTTAGGTGAGGAGAGGATTCAGGCTAACAATTTACGTAAGAAATTTATTGCTACAATCTTTTGTTCGTCGCACAGACATTCTTCATTTCCTAAAATCACAGATAATGCTTAGACAATTGACTTCCTAAAATATTGACCTCCATACAGCTCCGAGCTCCACGTGTGGTCTTTATAACTAGGCTGCATTATATCCTGGCACAGCTCAGCGCTTTGTCGTCGGCCACTAACCCCGGTTGATCGAGACGTCTGCTGGATCGCATTGATTGTTATTAATATGAACGCACCTACCCCGCCACGCCTGGCGACTGCCCCGCCGTGGAACAAGGAACTTGAATATAAAAACTAGTGCTGTGCAGCTGGCATAGTCCTCGTTCCCGCGGATATTTGAACGGAAAATGTCTGCATCCGAAGCCGTTAGTAACTAGTATTGAAGTAAATCACAATGCCTAGTTTAAAAATATTTAATAATTTTTATAATGCGAACTCTAACGTCATAGTGCTTATGTGTTTGCTGCAATTATTATTTACTTAAAAATAGCTTGTCACGAATCAAAACATTGTTGTTATTTACTTATTAAAATCCATAGTATGGATTACCATGCTGCTTTGTTTGCATTCGCAATGAGAGAGAAGATTATGCTCATGCTTTCCATCAGGCAGGGTCACTTTGGCAGGTTCATACAAAAAAAACTGCAATTTGAGGTCTACACGGTAACTGAAGAATACTTAGAGTTTCATAGGGGCACTTATGTCCGCGTCACCCATAATCGGTATGCGTATCCACGAATCTATATTTTAACGACCTGTCCCAACACTACTATAAATACACATAGTTATACATATAAATAGGTGTTCTTACAAAGGAAGTACATGGAGCGCATTTAATGGCGGGCGGCAGGGGCCGCACTTCCAAGAACCGATGCACTTGTGTGCGAAGTGCTGCGGATACGATTAGTTACCCCAACGTTGAGCAGCATTAAACCTATACATAGAACCCGTGCTGCCTATGTAAGTGCATATTTATGAACATGCCTATGGCTACGATTTATGTGGGCACTATTCAAGTAGAGCGTATGTCTCGACAAAGGACGAAAGGAGCCTTTGTGTGCTAATGTGGCTGTCATAGGATCTAAAACAATATAGCACTCACCTTTTAACAATACCTTGACAAAAGTGTAATGTTACTTAGCAGTAATAATTATATGATATTTAATTTGTAAACTGGGTATAGCCGGCCTGGTTTTGCTGTGATTAGATCCAATTCAGCAGTTATGTTTTAAGAGAGATCACAAAGATCACGTACGCCCATCTATGTCTCTAAGGGAGTATATGGAGATGTAATAAATGGCTACATGTTAACGGTTAAAGTCACTGGTTGACAATAAAGTCAATGAATGAACGAATAAAGGTCAACCTGGCACTTCAGGAATAATTAAAGTGCACTGAATGTAAAGGTTGATCGGAAGGGAAATAGGCATTATTACTATTTAGAGAGTGGAATACAGAATGTAAACCAGAACTTGCGGTCGCGTGCTTGAACCCTCTGTTACCCAGTAAGGCCGAGCCCTCGAACTGATGATGCTAACTGCGATGAACTATAAGTCAAGTTAAATCTATATAAACTGTACCAACAACACTTCTCTGTCCCATTGCAATGTTGTGTAAACATCGACAACAACTCGATTCACTAAAAATTGCCAAGACTGTTTGTATTTAGTTTCGCTTTTCCTTACCATATTGGTTATGAGGTTATTATATTTAACAGGAATGAGTTTACCAAAATATACAAATACTTGAATCGATGGAATATGGATTACTGAATTTTAAATGTAACCTGTAAACATAACCGTTTGTTTACGAATCTTATCTTAAAAAGTGAATGATTTTAATGTAAACATAATAAGTCCCCAAAATCGTGTCCACGTGTGTGTAGTCTGATTATCGCTTATTTATCGTGCACGACGTGTCACTGGTACAGTGAACGTTTACAGGCTGGACAGACAGTGTGAGGGGAGCGGGGAGCAGTGACCACGTCAGCCTCGAGAGCAACCTGTTGATGTACCTATTGGGAATTAATTTAACAATGGCATGGCCACACTCAATAGTACTTTGTCGCCGTTCCATCCAACTGGTTGGTTGCATCTGTCTCACTGTGTCCAAAGTAGAGCAGAATCGAGCAGAGCAGTGACACGACGCTAAGTCGCGAGGGCAGTGCTAACAAACCGTAGCTCTGCACTCTTTCCTTGTATTTTATTAAAATACGCAATTATAGTACATTTGATGGGCCTGTTGCTCTAGTTGTTGGTGATCCTAACTGCTTAGCCGGAGGTTTGGGATGAACACCAATCTCCATGTGTCATTTGTTCTGTACATACATATACAAATAAAATAATAAAAACAAATAAAATAAAATAATTACAAAAAGATAAATTACACATATAATCTGTAAGAAGAAAGATCGGTAATGTAAACACCTCGATAACTTAGATCTATGACACTAAAATAATATATTGATTGATGGCCTCGGTAATGACGCAGCGGTAACGTAAGCGACTACTGTGCTTAAGGTCTCGGGTTCGATTCCCTGGTCGGACCAAATGTTTGTATGATCTACCAATATTTGGGTGTTTTCTATGTTTTATATATATTTATTAACAAAAAAAGTATATATGATTTTATATCAGTTGTCTAGTACCAAGAATACTAGCACTGCTTAGTTTGGGACTCGATAGCGTTGTGTTAGATGTCTTTAGACTTCAACCTATTTGTAATAAATGTGATAGGTGCAGACTATGATCTTACTTATTATGGGGTATTGTTTTGCATTCACAAGATGGTTGCATTCATTAAGATGACCTTTAAATCTGACCTTCGTATCTAATAGAAAGTATCAAATTAAATATTTGACTAACCAACAGCTAATAACGAAGGTAAAGGTGTTCCTGAACGTCGCGATTTATGCGTGGTGACGTGTCCTCAGCTCATCTTAGAACATCGTCAAAGGTTAGAACTCGGCGAGGTAAGGACACGCTGGATCAGGAAGAAAAAACAAAAAATGCAATTCGACAATTATTGAAATACGTCATAGCTTCAGTTGGAATAAAAAATTATATATTATAATTTTTCTTTTATTAAATTTAAATTTTATTTATGTAAGGAGCGCTGCGGCACAATCTCGTCAAAATTTATTTTTGAGTTTTCGATCACTCCCATATCATCGTGCAATATTACATACAGGACTACAGGTGTTGTTCTACACAGAGCCTTACTTCGCCAAGCCGGTATAAGTATACTATACTACCAATAATATGTCGGTAGCCTTCAGCTTATCCATCACAGCGTGTGTTGTCAAGTCTGATCACGAAGGAGCCGCGCGTGCTTGCCATTAAGTTTTTGTGTTAAATCTCAACATCTTCCTATTTACAAACAACGTAAGAAACAAGACGAAGGTCTCAGCTAATAAAACGTTGTTTACATTCAAGTAAATAATAACGTGTCGCCCGCCGAGCACAATTACCTTTTGCTAACATTAGCCCAACCCAACAAACCAACATTTGATAAATTTCGTAGTTAACGTGCGTTTACGACAATGTGTCTTAAATTAGTTACCAATACATACAATAGAGGTAACGTCGCATGCAAAATTTATAAACAAGCTGTTATTAATTTCCTAACGAATACATAATATGTGAACAAATCTTGAAAGCTTCTGTCCACTGTCCGAAATGTATGATTCACCTTCGAATATCTTTATTTTTTTTATATAAAGTACTTTATACACTTTTGTTGGCAATCGACGTCATAAATGGTTGAAGTTCTGTAAATCGGTAGAAGGTGAGAAAACAAACACAGAGAGACGTCGCTTAGATGCAGGGATGTTACCTAAAGTATTCGTGACAGCCCTGTCCGGCGGATGCACACTACATCAACCTGTCGCAATATTTACCAACTGTGCACTTTCATGGTCCGCCGACTTTCAACTGGCTCTGACAACTTCTAGGCACATCTTACATTTGGGTCTCAAGGATAAGGTGCGACTATTAAACCTTGCTATCAGATTTCAAATAAAGGCTTTGGAATTACGTTAACAACTTCAGTATGTGTCGTTTTCTTCATGTTGGTACAAGAAGAAAACTATAGTGTAGTAAGTAAGTAAGACAAATATAGTAAATTATAAAGAAAAACTTAAAAAGGCGTATCTATGCTCAGTTATGAGAATAAACAGATAATGTTGCTGAAAAAAATAGGTCTATTTTGTGCTATGATAAGCATGAAGTTCGGTCTGATAAGGATTACTGTGAAACTACATTTAAAATATGATAAGTATAATGCAAAGACAGTATCTATGATAAACTAATTAATTAGTTATGTATAGGTAAATATCTTGAAGAAAATCATTTTGTTTTGTTATATCATTACTTCAAAAGATAACCAAAATTCAATGAGAATTAATATAAATTATTTTTTTTATATTATATATATAGAAAAATGGATGATACTCAAGATCACATCACCGAACTATGCGACTGCCCCAGCATCTCATTTTATTTTGAACAGCTACCTAACCCTTATGATAAATCAGCCTACCTAACCTAACTTGTCTTCATGTAAACATTCATTCAATAATTAAAAATTTCTCCAAGCTCGAGTTATTACTATTTAATTCGAACAGAATGTAGATGTTATCGTGCTGACCGAAGTAGCTATATCTGAATGTTTAAGCTGTTTGTATCACATACCCAACTATAACATGCACACGGAATTGCGGAACAAGCAAAAGGGCGGTGGTATAATAGTTTACGTACATAAAAATCACAAATTTACCCTTTACAAAACCACCACGTTTCACACAGAAAACATTATAGGCAAAATAACTACAAGTTTCAACTTTACTGCCATTCTGTTTGCACTTTATAGACCACCAGCAGATAATAAGACTCGATTCCTTGACGAATTGGATAACATACTCAAGAACTATCTTTTGGAGCATATCATACTTATTGGAGATATAAACATAGATCTGAAATCCAAGACTACCGCAGTACAACTGTACCTGAACTTAATGTACGAACACGGTCTTGTGTGCGGGATCAAGGATTACACAAGAATAGAATTTAAAAAAGAAATATTGTCTAAAACTTGTATTGACCACATATTTATAAGATCCCGCACGCAGGACGTGTATTGTGCGACGCTCGGTACAGTACAAGCGGATCACCGCGTCACTGTTGCCTCGCTCCCGCGTAGTGCACGTATACAGAATGATTGTGATTATAAACTACGTTATAACAAATCTGTACTCGAAAAAGAGCTAAATAGTATCGTATGGAATAAGATAGAGAACCTCACCTGCCCAAACGAAATATATAGTATGATTAAAACAAATATAGACAACTGTTACGAAAAATCCAAATATTTATCAAAATTAAGCACTTCTTATAGAAACACAAAGAAATGGGTTAATAGTAAAATGATAAAAATATGTAAAATGAAGGATAAAAAACTAATAGAATTAAAAAAAGATCCAACAAACAAGATATTGAAATTAGAATACACGAAACTACGTAATAAATGTAACAAAACTGTAGAAAGATCTCGGAACCAATTTTACAAAAGAGAAATCAATACTTACAGGGGCAATCCAAAAAAACTGTGGGATATATTAAATGAAATGACAGGCCGACTTAAGTTCTCCATAGATAGCACAATTGTAAAAGCCTTTGCACAGCAAAATTATTGTTGTAAAACTATAGCTAATAACTTTGCTAAAGAATTTGAAGACACCGTAAAAAACATAGTACCTAAATGTAAAACCGCCCTACTCAACCCTAATTCCTATATCAAAGAGGCAAACGTTTCCATATTGTTGAAACGGCCCACACAAACGGACATTCTTAAAATTATTAAAAACATTAAAATGAATAAATCTCCAGGAATAGACAAAATCAAACCAACAGATATTAAAACAATTTCAGAAACACTTTCCTATGCAATTGCAAAATTAATTAAGGAAAGTACAAATAAGAAATCATACCCTAACGAACTTAAAGTTGGAATAGTCAGACCAATATATAAAAAAGGACCACGTAACGAATACAGCAACTATAGGCCTATTACTATATTACCCATAATTGACAAAATAGTAGCAAAATATATTTGTAATGAAATTCATAATTTTTATAGACAACATTAGATAATATCACAGAACCAATTCGGTTTCCAGCCTAAAAAGAGTACAACACAATTACTCTTCAGTTTTACAGATTATATAAATAGCAGACTTGATGAAAAAAAACATATTCTCATGGTCTTTATCGATTATAGCAAAGCGTTTGACACGTTGAGACATGACACGCTGTTACAAAAATTAGAATGCAGTGGCATTCGCGGTCCCCCTTTGGCTTTGTGTGCAGACTACTTAAAAAATCGATCCTATCACGTCAAGATAAAGGAGGCAATGAGTGACCAGGTTAAAGTTACGGAAGGAACGGCGCAAGGATCGGTATTAGGCCCTCTACATTATCTTGCCTATGTGAATGACATGAACAATGTCATTCAAAATTGTGTCGTTTACCAGTATGCTGATGATACGTGTCTCATTTCGGCTGATAGTGATATATTGATAGCTATGAGCCGACTACAAACAGATTTCACACTTCTTACAAAGTGGTCTCATGATGTAGGGCTGGTTTTGAATGCACAGAAGACTAAACTGCTTCATGTGTCATCAGCATATAATAGGGTGCTAACTGATGATGACATTCAATTGGTTGCGCATGATCAAGACTGTATGCACGGTAGAAAAACTCAGTGTAACTGCGAATGCCTTCATAAAGTTTGTGAAATCTCGTACATAGGAGTAACAATCGACAATAGGTTCAATTGGGCGGCTCATATTGATACTGTGTGTGATAAACTACGCACAATTTTGGCAAAAGTCTGTATACTTAAGTATAAAATACCTTTCGCTATTTTACTAGATATGTATACAGCTTTAGCGGAAAGCATTATACTGTATGGGCTTAGTAGTTACGGACCTACGTTTCAATCATATTTGAATAAAATATATTTCTTACAACTTCGTTTGTTAATGTCTATTGTACCTAGGAAAATTTAAAAGCAATTTAACTATAGTGATGAAAAATTATTTAAATTTTGTAAAGTGATTCCAGTTCATGAGAGAGTGAAAATGGTGCTCACCATAGAAAACTATTATAAATTCAATTGTAACCTAATTAAACACCCAATCACAACACGCCAAATGGCAAATAAAATGCTGACAGCCAAAACAGCCAATAATTAATACGGCAAGCGAACTACTGACTACCTCTTACCAAGACTTATAAATGATATACCAGTAGTAACAAGAAATAAAATTAATTCATCTAACCTAAAAAGAATAGTCAAAAATATCTACTTACCCAAAGCAAACAGTAATATAACAGAAGCCTTTAAATAAAACATCTAACATAAACCATAATATAATAAATATAATAATTACTTTACAAAAAAAAAAACTCATAATAGTTACCAATCATACTGTATAGACCCTGAGCCTCGTAACATTAGGTAAAAAATATTAGCTTCATCGTACGTAAACAAATGTACCGGTTGCTAGAAATATTTGTTCGCCTACCTACCCTGAGTCTATTAATTATTGTAGTGCTACCAACAATTTTGTATAATTCATATATTTACCTGATTTTTTGTTCTTATTCTGCATGTAGTAATTAAAGTAAAAAAAAAAATGAAATGAGGACNCGTAACATTAGGTAAAAAATATTAGCTTCATCGTACGTAAACAAATGTACCGGTTGCTAGAAATATTTGTTCGCCTACCTACCCTGAGTCTATTAATTATTGTAGTGCTACCAACAATTTTGTATAATTCATATATTTACCTGATTTTTTGTTCTTATTCTGCATGTAGTAATTAAAGTAAAAAAAAAAATGAAATGAGGACACATGTACACTCACACCCAAAATAAACCACTACAGGTTTGATGGGTGTTTTATGTCTGTTATTGTATGTTGTTATTCTATTTTTAATAAATAAAAAAAAAAAAAAGATCGTGTGATTCTTTTTGTTGAGACTGGATCTGTATCTACTCCAACTGAATGTGGATAGTTTGGTTTGCGCGATGGTTGAATCGTGATGTGTTGGTTTTAGTATTAGCAAATAGAGCCGCTAAATTATACTTAATCTATTAAGAGTCCACGAAAAACTAATTGGAAGACGTGCCTTGTTGTAGAGCGATCAGCCTCCCTCTGCTTGCATTACATCTATAGAAGATCTCATTCTTCATTAATAGCGACAGTATACAGATAATAATTAAATGTTTTTATACCAGACTCACGAATTTGAAAGTTCCAACCTTTAATGTTTGAAAATTGCTATACTTCACGGTCTGACCTACAGACACACAAGTTTATGTAAGGATGTAAGTTTGTTACATTGTAACCGATTACAGTGTTGGAATTTCGTATCCTAAGGGCGTCAGCACAACCCTGTCACGAATCTTCCGCTGTTCACGTGTATGTCGCAGTAGGATTTTAGGCTGAAATTTTCACAAGTACAAATTTCTGTGGAGACTGCAACGAACCGCAAAAAAATTATATAATGAGGATCGTTAGAAATGGAAAGTTTGTTGAGCGCAAATATTTATACTCACAGACATACGAGTGCTTGTTAGCATTAATCTAAGTTTTTGTGTGTGTATTATGTATTCACTAACACAACCCTAAAAATATGTACGATCTTGCTATCAAACGACCAAACTAGGCGAGTTTAGTTTTTAAGTAAAAATTTTAAGAAAAGTTTTTCAATAAACTGACGACCCAGCCCGACTTTACACGAAAGACTTTGAAATTAAAGTATTTGATAAAAACGTTCCTCTTGAATCACTATATCTATTGCAAAAACTGCATTTAAATCAGTTGAGTTGTTTAAAAGTAGTAACATGATGTCTTATAGCTTATGTATCAGTAATTAAATACTTCACTTATTAAATATATCCTTCAAATCCTACAAACAAATCCAAAGATTAATAATTATTAATATGTAAGTATTATCACGGTTGCCTGTAAGATATTGCTTTGGAGCGATAAGTCCGTCACCTGTACTTTATAAATGCTTTAAGCCAACCTTATAATTACATAAGCTGGTGTGCAATAAAGAGATTTATTATTAACGTATAATAGCTTTAACTTTTCGAGATATAATCAAGTTTTCTACTCTTTATATCTCTGTCATAAATCTAAATATAAATACCATCGACTGTCTCACTAATCCCTTCACATACAGTCATTTTTATAATATCAAGAAGCTGGTGTTCCAAGCAGATAGTTGTAGTGTTCTTGACATGAATTATAGAAAACCCTCTCCTAAATATTTATTCTCTAATCGATAGTCAATTAAGTCGAAGGCGATATATCAGTGCGGTGACGTGCCTCGAGGTCACCTTCGAGCCTTCATTAAAAGTTAGGTCTAGGGAGGTAAGGCACGAGGCGTGCTGGGTGCACCGTCTCGCCTCGCCATTGGTCCAGCACACCAGCAGCTTTTTGAGATTTTCAACCGACTTATAAAGGGAAAAGTTCTTGTTAGATTATGTAATGCGTTGTCTTCGTGATTTGCGAAACGATTGCTCGTTTATAGTTAAAATATTCCATGAAAGTAATTTTACATTAATACTAGGTCCGTAAAGAGTTACCTTCCTCAGGCATCAAAGTATCAACATAACAAATTTCATTAAAATTGATGCAGCGTTTGAGCCGTGAAAGCATGGCAGAGAGACATAATACTTTCGAATGATTAATATTACTGTGGCTGATCATCGTCAACTATTATAGCCTTTAAAAGACCACTGATGGACAAGTCTTTCGTTAGATAATTTTATAATTTGAACTATTGAATTTTTGTTTTGCAGAATAAATAGATCCACACGAATGCCTAATTTTGAGTCAGGTCATAATGTACCTATTAGTTGGTAGCCTTCAGGTAATCGGCAGCACACGGCGCGTTGTCAAGCTTGTCACGAAGCAACCGCGCGTGATTAACATTCAGTTTTTGTGTTCACTTGCAACATCTTCCTAATATACACAATGAACCAACGAGGTGAAGGTCTCGTCTGTAGCTAATAAAATATAATTAGTCCTTACCAAGTAAGTTATAAAACAAAAAGGATAACCACTGTTTCACACCGTATGGCGGAAATTGGCACAAAACAAAAATCGAACGAACATACGGATGTTCGTTAATACGGATCAAAGAACGAAGTAATGAATTCTGTTTACCGTGAATGAGATTTAGGTTTGAATATGTATAAAACACAATATTAAAGTTGCAATGATCGTGGTAGCGCAAAGCCCTATTGAATTGAATATTTAATTGTCAGTTCTTCTTACTACCCACGAAGTGTAATAGTTTTAGCAGCCTGTGTATGCTTGGATGTTGTACCGCAACACCTAAACTACTGAACTGTAATAAATAAACAGATTCGTAATAGTGGTGGCTGTATTTTTATCAAAATTTTTTAAGCTGCCAGGATATACTTGTTAAACTTATTTTTTATAGTGGGAGTGAAAGAGCTCAATGACGCTCGTCCCGTTTCATAAACATAGAGAACTCAAGTACTACTCAAAATAATCATATTAGTGACTCATTAGTCACTTATATTAAATACTCCCTGAGCTTTATACACGTTGTAAAAAACACTAATTAAGAAACATCAAATTTTAGTATAAAAGTAATTTAAAATGCTAACGTGTGAGAACATGTGAGTGATATAATAAATAATTTATTATATGTGATCTAACTGAACACTTAAATTAAATAATAGTATATATATCAATAAAAAAGCACTTCATCTCCGAAGACACACACCTCTAGCCTGAGAATATCCGATTTTATAGTTCTTTATTTTTAGTTATACATTTTTTAAAGTGATAAACGAAAAGTTTAAACTGTTAAATTTGACGCCTAATCTCATTAGGAATGTTACCATTGTAGAAGAAAACTAGGTAATCTGTAATAAAGAAAATGAATAGATCTAGAAGTTATGTAAAGATACAGCAACTCTCTGATGGGAAGTCCCCGTGTCTGTGCGTCCATGCAGTGATTGGATGGAAGCGAATCATTCCCTCGCCGGGCCTAGGGCGGTGAATCATTTTGTTAAAATCTATGAACTAGCTTATGCCATAACTTACAGTTACACCAAGTATCAACTTTCAAACGCACTCTAAATCTTATCAAAGCGGGGCCAGGAGTGATCTTCACTTAGATCAGTCTTCTTCTGATAGATCAGTTTTTGCCAAGAGATTTCTTGGCTTAAAATTTATTTATCTGTCTTATTGATTTGCAGAAAATCCTTTGTTCTTATTTAGCACGCATCTCATATTATTTTCTTTCTCATAGATTATGAATTTTTAGTATTCTAGGACAGTTTAGTACCAATCGTTAAGATGGTCTCTTTAAACTTGCCTCAATGAACTTCACTACACTGTACTTGAACATGTCTCTTGGACTCATTCATTAGACTACCAGTTATTATATTTATGAGAGACCATTGCCAAGACTCTTTTATTGAAAGAAAAACAAACCGAGGGTTTTGGAATCCCGTCGTTTATGAAGGCAGTCATTACATATTATAAGACGTTTGTCGTGCATAGGAACAGGCTGGGCTCAGCGCCACAGTGCAGCGCGCCACGGTTCGATGACCTCGCACACTTGCTTAGCTAATACTCCGGTCCCGAATGTGCTGCTCCGTGGCTGGGTCTGTCCACTCAGCCGTGGCAGCACTCGAACTCACCACAGCGAGACACAAGATACTAACTAAACTCTGCATATTCGTTATAACACTCATGAAACTCCACGTACTGTTTTTATTTCTGCTACTGCTTTAATTACAATTGGCTTCGCAAAAGTTATAAACTTAATTACCTTAATATGTTGGTTTTCAAATGTAAAGGAAATTTTAAATTTCTGGAAGTTCCTTATTAGGCAAAATAAAGAAGAATAAATCTCTTAAATAATTTATTTTATTATTCTTTGTTTCCCTTTAGTTAATTACTATATTTATTAAATTTTTGTAAAAATATAATTTTTTGTTGAATGTTATTCTGTACTGAGGTAATTGTTACTGATAAACATACCTACTTTATATTTCTAAACCCAAACATGTTGGGTATACATACATATGTATAATATACTAGTGTCCGGCTGACCGAGCTTTGTCCGATATTGCTTTTTATGGTACATTTTCTATAATCGCCCCCAAAGCCCCTTGCACATTAAATTTCATGAAATCGTTCAAGCCGTTTCCGAGATTCAGATTATATATATATATATATATATATATATATACTGGTATATATGTATTTCTATGAGAATTGCGCGTTTAAAGGTATTAGAATTACATCTATTTACAGAATAAAGATCGTGCTTATCTGACAGTTGACAGTTTTTTATACTGAATGGGTATCGAAACAGTTCGGAGTAAGAATCGCCAGCCATTAGAACAACGGGTCTGGTGAGCTCTTGTTGGTTTTCATTGATGTACATTTAGCATTTCTTCTTCTTTAAAAATATATATTCTTTTACACCAGAAATGTCGTCCAACAGTTAGGATAACTAAACATTATATACAAAGGTCACTCATTACAGGATTTGTTTTAATGATTTGTAATTTTTCTGAAATATTTCATTATAAACAGAAGAATCGATAACGGCTGGATAACCAAACACTCAAGCTATTATTTATCGCTGACGTATTATTGATTAACTTAATTAATTGTCGACAAGTTGAATCGGTTAATAATACTGCTATTGTTTATCAAGCGATAATTCACGTTAGTGCCGGATATAAAATATGCGATGTATCAAATCTGATTACTCAATTAAATTACTGTGTGTTTTCCGGCTGAGATTTATGCGATCGATTTATTGATTAAAGAGCTATTTCCGGAGCACTATCCGGCAATAGCCAATTCGATTGAGGGGCTTGCAGGCCAGCAATATCCCGTTCCGACTTTGCCTTTTTTATGTCATTCCTATTTTCAATTACCTCTCAAAATTCCCATTTAGTTAATAAAGTGCTCGGTTGAGTTCTCATTGAACTATTAGTCGCCAACATATGAGAATGTAATACCACTTTATTCACCTTTTATGTAACGTATACAGTAATTAAATGTAAACATTTATAGGACATACAGGTCAGTGTATCTATATTTAGAATTCTAATATCATCATCTTGAGCCTGTTGCAGTTCACTGCTGGACATCATGCCTGTCCCATTGCACGCCTCTTTGATCGCTGTTGTCACTCATATTATAAACCAAAAAAGCAGTTTCGAAACATAATAATTGAAGTAGGTGATGTGAGGCAAGTAGTCGCTGGAGGCTTGTGCTTAAACCGAGATATCGCACCCAATATTGGTCATCCTTTAGTCGTAAATATTGCAGATAATATTCGAGTTGAAGTCTTGTTCGAGCCCCTGCTTTATCTGCGTAACAAGTAGCTTGAGACGCGCGGACACACAGCCTCTCTCATCTTAACATCTTACTTTTTTATATTTTTATTGTATATGTCACTCACACAAAATTATCGATTCGGACTATATGTATTTTTATGAATACTAGCAGTCCGCCCCGGCTTCACACGAGTAGATATAGAACAAACGGGAGTTAACACGCAAACTTTCCAAGCTTAGAACACTTGACCCAGTCTATTTGAAACGGTTTTATTTAGCTTGCCTTGTTTGTATGTTTTTTGGATAAAATCTAGTGATTGATATTTGAGCCACTTCCTGTTGACAGATTGATCTGTTTGGTACACACCTTTAGTTCCGTCACACACACTTTGTCACGATTTCCTCAATATGGGTATCAAATAAAAGGGCGTTACCTACGAACATAGTCATGGAAGAGCCTTATGTTCGATGCCTGATTTCTACCAGCAAGCCAAATTTTCGGAAGAATTAAATAACAACTTCAGTTTTTCTGTTCGAAAACTAACCAAGACAAGCTTAGGCTTGAATATGTGGCGACTTCTACATACGGCGCAACAGACATATACTATAGCTACGTCTACCGAAGCTATGTCGAACTACGGAGTAACGAAGGAAATGAAGAAAGTACTAATACTGAATCCACATACAATAGAACTTCTCGCGGTGATTAGCATATATACAACATCCCAACTCAACCGTGGTCAATTAGGATCGCCTGGTCGAAGGATCCTCCCTTTGTGTTGGAGGGACATGAGATACCGATTCCTCTTCAAATATATTACCCTAAGTTTTAAGAAGAAAACTAAGGCATAAATCATAATATTATTGAACTTAGCTCTCATTTCACATTTATATTTTTGATGGGATATTTCTAAATCTAGATTAAACTTGGGTACGGTACACCAGTTGTAACGGCTTCCACGTTGCGTTAGGAGCAAGCTGCGAGCCGAGCACGATGTTTAAGCGTTTGTAATAAAATCTAATAATAACCGTCAGCGGCTCCATCACGAGAACTCGTCCCTGTTATTAAATAAATTATGGGCGAAGCACGGTATCATTTACTTCTGCCTCCGTTCGTCTTCGTACAACCAATAATTTGGTTCCTTATTAGGTACTTATTGGTACTGCTGACGTTACAAACACGATACGTTCATATTACAAAAAGTTTTATCAGAAGAATTTAATATTTTTTCCAATAATATCTTATTTTATACATAATTCTTATGGAAAATGAATTGATCTTTGTTAGACATACATATTTTTTTTTTAAATACCAGCTAGGCTTCGCTTCACATTTCCATCTTTGAAAATTACGAACTTCCATACAACCTTTCGTACATCATTTTACTACCTCATTATTTTATTTTAATTTGAAAATACTCTCTTGGTGAGTGCCTACAACATAAACAACAATATACATGATGTCAAAATTTCGAAGTAGCTCTAGTGGTACCCTGAACTGGAAACACGCCAGACAGACCGACGGGCAAGTCTTTCAGGTTCGTGAGTTTGGTATAAAAACATTTAAAATGACTTCAATACCATCACCCCCGATGAGAGGCGGACCGCTTCAAGCCTCGCCGCGTTTGCCCACTAGTTTGTACATCACACATTTTATTATAATCAGTATAATTTATTACTTCACCAACGTGAAGTTATTTCTGTAATTAGTAGGTGAAGATAATAAGGTCGCTTTTGCGCTCAATGGCAAATAGTTGTGGAACCGGAATGGAAAGAATTAGGTAGTAGGTTTTATATATATATATTGTAATTAGTAGGCATACTCGTAATTAGTTCCGAGTGCGTGAGCGGCGAGCGGGTCACGCATGTGGCTCGCGTCCTCCGACTGAACTTGAATGATGGATAACCAAAATACCGAATGCATGAATGCGTGAAAACTGATAAACTACAAACGCACTTAAACATTTGTTTAGATATAATACTACTTTTACACTACACTATAATGATTATTTTGCAAAGGAAAGAAGTACTGTACATCTTAAATTGATGTATAATTAATACAAGCATTTCGTCACGTTTGTTTAATTTGAAAGTTACAACACTGTTACATATTACTTCCAGGCTTAGACATTTAAATAGACTAATCATCCAAGGTTTTGTAAAACAAACCTCTGTGGTTTGTTTCGGCATTCCTTGCCAGAGTGAGTCTAGAAAATACCGGTCTCTTCTAGCTGTAAAGTACGACGTGTATAAATATCATTTATAAGAAGAGTCAGATGTTCAGTTCAAGTATCAAGAAAGGGTCACGTTGTGTTTTGTCAGCAAGTAAACTGTTATTTGCAATTAGTGGCAGCCATTTTGCTAAATAACTTGAATATTGTCACGGCTTCGTGAACACACCACTCTGTTCATTTACATCTTACATAACCGACAGTAAATATGTTAATTCTGTTTATTTTAAATCTTAGATGTTCATATGAAACTCTAGAAGACCATTACACTGTACATTGTTTTAGAGTTTAAATCGTCATCGTTAGACAATTCACGTTTATAGTTTCTTATACTGTTATAAGTTATAATTTATTATTATAGTTTGCCGGTTCCTTTCCATAAAAAGCATCAAAGATATCTTAAAATTACTTTTAGCTTTTGCTTGCACTAAAAATACATGGAAATAAAAACACTATAGAGACAATGACTGGCACAGGGCAGACTCGGGCTCGAGTATAGATTTTATAGTGAATTACGAGTATATCAGCACAAATACGAGTCTGACAGCTATATATTTATTTGAATGATTACTTCACCAGTGTATGTGGTGATGTAATGTATTGTGTGATAGTGAATCTATCTCGTACTACGACGTCGCGCTGTACTCCGCCCCTCATTACCGGCTAATGAGGTGTGATCGAATTTCATTGCGGGAGTAACCGCACGGCACACTGACCAGCCAGGTCAGCAATCACCTTCCTCCTGCCGCTTATTGTCCAATATATACGCAAATACTTTCACCTGAGGTATACATTTACTACCTATATCCTAGGGGTGTGTTAAAACCTTCTCTTTGCAACACCTTTGATTAACTTAATGTTAAAAATCGGACAATACTAATGCTGGAACCTATTTCAACTGCACGGGTAATGGTTTAAACGGAAATCTCGCCGCTTCCAATACTATACTAAGCTAGCCTGAGTCTTGTGGATTCGATCCAACACTGGACAACACTTCATGTAAACCATAAATTGTTGTACTTAGTATATAAATATATAATAAATAAATATTTTCGGACATTTTAACACACGACGCCATCTAGTTCCAAACTAAGCAGAGCTTGTGCTATGGGTACTAAGACAACTGATATTAATACATATATACTTTTTTTGTAAATACAAACATATAATACATAGAAAACACCCAAACTCCGACACAAATATTTGCAGATCATACTAGCATTAGGCCCGATTTAGGAATCGAATTCTCGACCTCTAGCAGTCAATTGTTTCATGTCTTATGTGTTCGTCTCATGTATGTATGTAAAGTGTCCCGATGCAAAGATATAAACTCCTGGTGCGACAGTTGTATTATCTCATACATTGGCAGCAGTTCAGCCACATAATGTACTACCTGGCTCATTATGGTCCACGCACCGTTAGCACTATCTCCTCGAGATAAACCCAAAGAAAATGTAGTAGAGAAAGTCTGGCAAATAGAGCAACGTGTTCGTACAACTAACACCATTTTGCGTTCATCCGGTTTCATCACTAACAATTAATTTTATGATTGTTAATAATTCCATTCCATTTTAATAACAACCTCATAACTACAAGCTTTCTTGTTACTTGCGGTATTCGGGTGTATATTGATTTGTGTGGACCAATACGTGCAACAATATATTGTGGTATTTAATTTTTCTTTATTTTTTTAGTACAGAATCTTTTATTGAAGAATAACTTTTGGCCACGACTCCGCTCGCGTGTGATGATTATCGCGGTTTAACATATCTCCTTACTTAAGAATCGAAGTATTTGTATGTTGAGTTATCCGTGACAGCGTAACAGGCAGAGAGACAGAGACTTTTACGAGACGTATTTATAATCTTAATATGGATGCCCACAGTTTTAAGACATTAAAAGTCTCCGGTGCAATATTTGTCAAATTGAATTATGTATAAATACCATAACGTGATCATGTAATAGGTATTACGTAGGCCTGGTTAACCCGACTTTTGACCAGTTTAACTGACCCTGGTGGCCCCCGTCATAGAATTCATGAGGTAGAATGCATGCATTTCTATAGCATTCTGTTCAGTAATTCTCAGTATATATAATATTACATCAAAATACACTACACTACAGTGCTATGATCAACCTCATTTAACGAACCAATAAAAGTCTCATACATAATACCTAAATCTGTTCTCAATCGCGTAAAAGACCGACTTTACAAGAACATTATCAGTAACATTGTCAGTCTTATCACTCGGTCTGGCGCAGCGTATGTTAGTCGGCTGACATTTTATTGTTCATTCATAGAGTCGTGAATTAATATGTCGGCCTAGTTTACAAGATGTTATTCTCAAAATATGTATGTATATTAATTATCGACTAACGTGACCCGCGATTTCTCCTGCGAGTAGAACGAGTAGAAACTCTTTTTGGAACCAATACGATCTTCACAGTCCAACCTGAAATGACGGTAAAACTTATGACTTCTGAGTTGCAGATATAGGATGTAACATATGCGGGACCAGGCATGTAACATAAAGTGATCTGTTTGCTTTTCCCCCTTAAATACTTGGCTGATACTAAAAAGATTCCTACGTCCAAGGAATAATGAGCTTATGGCACTTTCTGTGTTCATGGCCGATATGAACACACAACATGAGTAACCTTGTCTGTGTGTGCGACATCTTCGAACACGTGGCCACTGGGTGCCTCACGTGGCTGACAAAACCTTTGTGTTGGTTTAGCTGCGAGAGGCCACAAAAAGTAAGTGATTAATCATCAGCTGAATAAGCCAATAATTATTATCATACTGTTTGTTAAGCTGAATAAAAGCCATCTCTTATTTATTTAATATGAATTTTTGGTAGCAGACGTGGGTGCGGTGGTTTCTTGCGTTTTTATTTCATTTTCAGGTATGATATGAAAACTTTAGGCAGAAACAGGAAATTCCGCTTTACATTCTGTTTATAGATAGATGTATTTTCCTAAAGAATATTGATAAAATTTACTTAAAGCAAGCGAAACCACGAAATACCTGATACTTCTGTGTGTCAATATGATATCTTTATAGAGTGACATTAATCTCAGATAATGTACACTTTTGTGGAGCAAACACAATAAATGTCGCGTATATTTACGATATTGCGTGTTTCTCAGTATCCGGCTTAGGTATAACAACAATAAATATTGTACTGGCATTCGTGTTGCGATTTTGGAATGGGACTAATTTCTAACAGAGAGAGTACTGCCATGTTCTGTATCCATCACTTAAGGTTAACACCATTAGCTACTGTGGGTAATCGTACAGTTGCCGTTAAAATACATCAGCTAGAACTTTGCATATGTAGGTATATTATATGTATGCTCCAACATCATCGAATGTGTCATAGACTGACAACCAACACATTGTAAGCATTACATTCGATTACCAGATACATCAGCAACAATAGTGATACATTCGTTTAAGTGGTCCTGGCAGAGGACACATTCGCGATGTGCGTAAGGATGGAAGCAAGGGAGGTGGGGGAGACGACCGGGCTGTGGGACCACATTTACAAATAATCGCGTCAGCGTCGGCAAGACCGGTCCTGAGACAACGTTCACTCACGGAATGTAATTACCCGCACTGAACTACCATTAAGTTAATTAACCATAAGTACATTTATTCATTTTTAAACGAAGTTTTCTTGTGCCAAAGCGCACTATACTCACCAGCATTTATTATTTTACCTGGCACTATTATCTATTCTGAGCATTTACTTAATTTGCAATGGGTTTTGGCTAGTTCCTTTATGGTTGGCCGCCTGACTGACGACGACCCTCTTTAAAAAAATGTAATTATTTGTAACGGGACTAAGCAACAAATTAAATTACGATTACAAAGATTGTATAGATTTAAGATAATTATTTTTGAAACTTTATATAACCGTGTTGGAATCGTACGCACAATTTACAATACAACATAGTGTAGTGTATTGATGTATATATATATATATATATATATATATAACATATAAATAGTTTATTTAAACACCACTGCAAAACGAAACAACAACATTTGTTCTGTTTTGCAGTGGTGTTACTCTGGCTTTTAGTTCAATGGCCTTGACCCATATTGAGTGGGTTATTCAGAAATATTTAAACCGCCATTTTGTTAAGACGACCATCTTGAATTAATTATACCGATTATATATAATTGCAGTGTCTACAGAACCAAAGGGACCATTCAAATTTAAGCTTAAACAGAAATCGAGAAATGGATCAAATTTAACTTGCAAACTTTGATTACAGACAAATATCGGGACAGGTGAAACTAAATAAAAGCTTGCAAAAAGGCCAAAGCATTCCTTGGCCAGTTTTGAATGCACTTAAACCTTTATGCTGTTATTGCAGCACTGTTGCGTTTATTTTGTTCTTACTTCAACTCTCTTGTTCTCTTGCTACGCGTAATGATTATTAGGTAAGTACTCGTATGGATATTATAATCGAGTACTAATATTATAGTATAAACGTTTTCAATAAGTGTGTAACAGCCGTGACGGGAGTGACTCGAAATGCTACATACCATTTACATATTTTAACACGCAATTGTAATGTAATATGTACACAATGAGTTTTATAACTAGGTATAACATAATGAAACACGCCGTTTTATGGGATATTTATTATATTTGTATTGCGATAATCTCACATTTTGAAACTGTACTCTTGCTCTGCCTTAGTTGAGAATAATTATAAAAATACATTGACTCGTCTCACATATTGTGACCGCCTTTTTGTTTTTTTTTTATGAAACCGGGGGCAAATGAGCATATGCCTGATGGTAACCGCTGCAAGGGGAGAGGGATGGGGGAGGGGTTGGGGTACGAGCCTCCGGTATCTTTATTCACTCGGTGAAAAACAGCGCAAGCGCTGTTTCACGTCGGTTTTCTGTGAGGCCGTGGCATCACTCCAGTCGAGCCGGTTTAACTATCTGCTTATGTTACAAATTCTAGTGTGTATTTAATGGAAAAACATGTTTACATGTATTATATCTAAAATAAATGAAGTACACGATTCTTTACAAAAAACCAAGACTTTTTTTGTTACATTTCTTATGTGAAACGAGCGTACAAGGAAGCGTAAATGTTGGATGTTAAAAACAACTTCGATTAACTGGTTTTTATTACAAGAATATCGCATGAACTCGCAGGCAGTGAACAGAATACACATTGGAGACAATCATTGCTATAGAACCTTATAGATTTGCCGTTATTTTATGGTTTAGCCGTATAGGTGGCAAAGGAGTAAATTAATCACCTAATAGGAAGGTCACCGCCGCCAATCCAAAAATACAACTTTAAAGGAAGAAACACTACTGACGGTGCCTTTCCCTCAAATTAAGGAGAGGGTATTTAATCTTCGGTAACAGAGAGTCACCACCCCCATTGCTTTCGTGGGTGTCATAGTTAGAGCTGACTTAGAGGAAGGAAAGGCGTGAAATAGAAGTAGGCCAAAATCTCCTTTTCAAGGTGAGACCTATGTCCTGGTATGGACTCTTAAGGGCTGTTGGTGAACGATGAACCTCACGCACTCTGTGAAAACCCACGAAATAATTGCTCAACATCGTATTGCTACAAATATTTCACACTCATTGCAATCTACACATTAAGATAAATGGTAACACCACAATATGTAATATTAACAATCGTAATGTTAAGCGGCTTCTATTGTTTCGTTTTATAATTTAAAGACCATTTTTTTCTATTGTTTATTAATTATATTTCTTAAGGGGTAGCGTTCTTTAAGCGATAGCATGAGAATATTCTTATGCAATCAACATCACCATAATTAAAACACGATTTTGATGACCTGTGTGAAATACATTATGTACGAGTTGTTGTGTCAAAATCATATTTGATTGTAATCATTTCATATTCACATTTCATGTACTACGCTATTTATTTCACGGCTGCCTATAAAGGTGTATTTCAAGATAAATGAAACAAATTTCTGGTCAAGTTTGGATGTATAGATGATGTTTCATCTGTTGATCTATACAATGGTTACAGTTCTTACATTATTCCGAATATCACTAACTTTAAAATAAAATTGAAAACGATAAGACCGTTGTTTAAACATTTATATTTCTTTTGTTATTTTTGACGGAGCGGTTGTGCTGTTTTTGCTACTTGTTTTATAGCTTTTTATCCTCGTAAACATGCGTCACACCTCCTGTTCAATCATTTTGGTTAGATAAACCTATATAGACTAGTCTTCTCTGTACACAATTATAATGTGGCACATTAAGCTTGTTTCATCAGAACACTTCTGGGTATAGGCTTCATCGTAGAATGGAAATTTTGGCCTACTTTACTACTCGATTGTTAAATATATGAATTAAAGGATGATCTATGATGTTCTGTTTTCACCTAAACAGAAGACCTCATTTTTCATCGGGTATTTATATCTAGGATTGACATCCTAACGAATGAGTTCAACACAAAAAAAACTATTGCGTCTGTATGATACAATAAACAAATTTGAAGCGATCGACAAAACTAATGTTAGTATTTATCTTATAGTACGCATGGGTACACTTCTAATAATAATATTCAGTGAAGATGGAGGCCAATGGCCAAGCGTGAACCTAATCTGAATAAACAATGGCATTGGTTGCCTAATTGCATTGAGCCGACAATGAAAGTAAACGTACGAGTTCATATCGTCCGCTGCGAATTGATACCAATGTTCGAATGTTGGGCAACAAACGGCTCTATCGGTCTGTCGGTGTTAAACTGGTGGTGTTACACATCTGCCATTATTTGTGCATTACCACTATTGACTTACACCCCGCTGCTACTGTTGTATTATATCGCTAATGACATGAGTAGATGAGTGTTGCTCATTTTGTTACACTAATCATGATTGAAAGATGGTTTCTAGTGGTATTGTCATCTGTATTTTAAGCTGCATCTAAAAAGAGGAGGTTCTCAATTTTGTGGTATATTGTTTATGTTCTCTTTGTGTCTCGAAAGATATAGATATTCATTCAATAAATTAATATTTTTCTGCTTCCTCCAATTATGGAGGGGCTACCAAGGATAGGATGCGACGGTAAATTATCTTTCTTCTCTGCCGACTCCCGACGGTTCCCCATTCAAAATACCGTGGGAGAGCCACGCTTCGGCATGAATGGGCCGGCTCGACCGGAGTGATACCACGGCCTCACAGAAAACCGGTTTGAAACAGCGCTTACGCTGTGTTTCATCGAGTGAGTGAGGATACCGGAGGCCCATACCCCAATCCAACGCCCCTTATCCCCCTCACCATCCCCTTTCCCCCCAGGCCGCCATAGTGTGGGTCACCATACTGCATTGTTCTTTTTCGCATTGAGGATGGTGACCACCACTCTTGGATTCTGCTCATGCTTTCCATCAGGCAGGGCAGAGTCATTTTGGCAGCTCAAATATAAAAAAAAAAAAATCATTCAATTTGCTGCATGTGATGTGAGGAAGAGCATAGTGTCAATAACTTCTAATGCTGTAGGGAGCGATTGCATCAGCCGTAATATGATTCTTCCCATCCTAGACAAAATTCTGCCCGTGATTTGCCATATCTTTAATTATTCCGTATCCGTCAATACCTTTCCATCTGCATGGACATTGGCTCAAGTTATTTCCTTTCCAAAGAAATGTAATCCTTCCTCTTTTTCAGATTACCGTCCAATTTCTATCCTCCCTTTTCTCTCCAAAGTCCTCGAGTCTCACTCACAGACAGTTAAGCTAATTTCTTTCCCGGAATTCTCTCCTTAACTCTCTATAGTCAGGTTTCCGCCCAGGACATAGCACTACCACGGCCCTAGTCCATATTACGGATGATGTTAGGTCGGGGATGGAGAGGAGAAAGCTAGCTAAAGCTAAGTTTCGTAGCTACCTGTATGGTCGCCAGCAGCGTGCTTTTATCGAAAATGTTTACTCCTCCTGGTGCACTACGTCTGCGAGCGTACCTCAGGGCGGCCTGTTATCACACTTACTTTTCTCAGTTTTTATTAACTCAATCACAAATCAATTAGGTATAGTAGGTATGGACTAAGTGTGAATCCAGTCAAAACACAAGTCATCATAGTCATAGGTAGTCCTGGTCTGCACTGTAGAATAAACTTCCAATAAATACCACACATTGTTTGCAGCGGCTCGATTGTTCCATACAGTGAAAAAGTTAAAAACTTGCAATGCCAAAATATTCCACCCAGTTTACAGATAAAACCTTTACTGTGCAAGCAGCTTAAACCTTGCCTGTATTTAAAAAGTTAGTGAAGGATAATTATCTTTGATTATAATACCTTGTTTATAGTACATGTATTAAGTCTGTGTCTGTATTTATGTATATGCATGTTTACATATATAGTATGAGTAGATGTGTATTTATATATGAATGTTAAATATTTTGAATTTGGTGTTTTTTTTTAGTTATTCACATTTAAACAGATCTGAGATTTGTGCACCCTACAACTGCTACCCTAAGTAATGTCACCAAATCATGCGTATAAAGGTTACCTGTAAGAGGTGGCCATGAGCGATAAGACCGCTAATTGTCATATCTGTATGTTGTAACTATTTTTTTTCTATCTGTTAAATGTGTACAATAAAGATAAATAAATAAAAAAGTAATAATAATTGAATGAAGAATACAGTTAATTCATCATGATGTGGGTGCATAGAATTCGGTGATGCTTGTTATACGTTAACTAGCTTTTGTACGTGGCGCCGCCTGCGGTATGGTTTTCTTATCGCGGTAAAAAGCAACCTTTTAGTTTTTCTTTCTTAAGAGGCAAAGTCTACAAACCAGATTTAATTAGAATCGATTGAGCGGTTTAACTGTGAAAGCAAAACAGACGGACTGTCTCTTTTGCAAAATTACTTCCTAGTACGGATTGTTGCAATTTCAATTGTACGTGTCATTTTGCACAAATAATAAATGTACATTTATGTTTTAACAAATAAATATTGTTTAAACAAAAGTATGGTGCAAGACATAAGCTCAACCGGTCTAACTTTAAGCTGTTATAGCTTATATGTAACTTACTCATAAACCTAAATTATTAACTGGCATCATAAGTCTAGTTTCGCACAGTAAGTAGGTTCTACTTGGACTCTTGGACTTGTATGAGAGCAAGGCCAGCTAACTCGCATGATTACTATTGTGACCATGGATCTAAAGAGATTTATGTTCATATCCTGATAATTTTAGAGTTAAAGAAATGGGAGTGTCAAAATTTATAAAATAACGAAATTACTAAGGATTGAAAGAAAATTACCATGTGAGAGCCATGCTCACAAATGGAGATGGCCACGGGTGACAATCGTGTTTTGTTATCACATTACCCACGTTGCTTTTTACCTCGTATACCATAAAAACCCGAACCTAACACAACACAAAGTGGCCTCCATATTTTATGCAAAATTAAAATACATAAAACAGTTTTTGAACGACCTTTCGTCGATCATTTAAGACCCACTAATGATTTTAATAAATTTTATAATATAATGCAGGATATCCTTCTGGCCGCTATTAATACATTTCTTTATATCGAAATATTTATATGTTTGTTTTGAACAACATTCGTTTGTATAATACTTCTTGCCATATATAATAATTCGTTTGTATAAACCCACGATTCATCACCAGTTATGACCCTCTGCAGCAAATTCGGGTCGTCGCGGACAGATTCCAATATCTCATTAGCAACGTTCATGCGATGCTGTTTTTAATCGAAATTGAGCAATTTTGTACGAATTTTGCGGCGAACCATCTCATGCCCAAATTATCGATTAAAATCGAATTGCACGAGCCAATCGACATGCCTAGGTCCTCGGCCATTTCTCTAACGGTGATTCGACAATTGGCCAATGCCATTTACTTAACTTCATCAATTTTTTGGTCTGTTGTTGAAGTGCTTGGGCGTCCGGCACACTCTTCGTCGTTCACATCTTCTCGGCCTTCTGAAAACATTTTGTACCACCGATAAACCTTGCCGATTTTGTCCAAAGTAGCTTCTCCGTATGCCACAGTCAATATTCGGAATGCATCCGCGCACTTAATTTCGTTTTTTACACAAAATTTGATACAAATTCTTTGTTCCATTTTTTTGAATAGGTAAAAGTCGAAGACGAACCAAAACACGCGCAAGCAAAGCAGATATCAACAATTAACTGAACATTCAAAATGGCCGAGCTTGTCAGCATACGTGAGAAACATATGTACCAAAAAAAAATCGAAATTTGAACATACGTAACCCGCGAAAATTCAAAATTCGCGATACTTTTTGAACACACCTCGTATACGAACGCGCGCCGGTCAATAATATCGAGCGATACATATTTACCTTATATAACTTAATAGGCCATCGATCACAGATACGTCTGTTTAAATAGTATTTGTAAAAGAGAAACATTTTATACCACACCAGAGTCTCACGTCTATAAAGATAATGGTTGTAATACAGAAATATATGACGTATTTTTGTCCTTTCCTGGGTACAAAAAACCTGACCAATTTCACAATTTAGGTGTCCTCTATCACTATTTTTTACGTGGTTGAGCGACTAGGAGATTTACTGGAAGTCCTAGTCCCGGACTCTTCAAACCTCTAGAGAGGTGCACTCAGAAGGCGACTACAGGTTTGTGACTCCCGATTTGTGTCTATGGATGGCCTCTGGATGATGGATCATCATTTTGTTACTCACTAAGCCTGTCAATGAGCTTATTGACTTCAGTTTCTGATTATCAAATGATGTAAAGGGAACATTGAAGCGGCCGCTGAAATGTTTCCATTGCATCATTTCTAGAGAAACGGAAACAATCACTTTGTATAAGATTATACCTACTAGAAAATATTAAATATGTGTAAGAAAGACTTTTCTCTATACTAAAACAGCTAAGAAATTATCTGCAATAAAAGGGTCTTCTTAATACAATGACGTGGTTCCCGGCCTCTGAGCTCTTGCGTGGACTCGTGGAGTACATTGAAAGAGACAGTTGAACCGGCGCCGCCCGCGCCCCGCGCCCCGCCGCGAGCCCCGCGTGCCGCGACTTGACCCTGGGAGACACATCAGTGATCGTATATGCTTTTGTGATTTACCATCTTTGTCAGCATCATCTTACTCATTTGTGAAATTTTATTTAGTAAAGCTGAAAGTATTTTTTCTTCTATTTTTCTTTTTAAAGGAATAGGTGGCAAACAAGCAGACGTATCGCCTGATGGTAAGCGGTTACCGCCGCCCATGGACACCCGTAACACCAGAGGCGTCACAAGTGAGTGCCCGGCCTTGGGGGATGGGGAGAGGGATGAGGGGAAGGGTTGGATTATGGGCCTCCGGTATCCTCACTCACTCGGTGAAACACAGCGCAGGCGCTGTTTCACACCGGTTTTCTGTGAGGCCGTGGTACCACTCCGGTCGAGCCGGCCCAAGCATGCCGAAGCGTGGCTCTCCCACGGGTTGATTATAATCTATAATACCTATAAGGTATTGATACATTGATAGTTATATTTTCGTCGTATTCTTTTTGCTCGACTGCGTCAGAGGGACGGTAATATTTGTTCGAACGTATGTATGTATGTACTCTTGTATGTATGTTCACGTTCTTTGACACGTCCTACAGCCTAAACGGCTGGACTGCTCAAAATTGTGGTAGTGACATAGACTATACAAATTTTCAAATTGGCTCCCACAAATGAAAGAAAGGGGGAATGAGTTAGATTTTTCCTTACCTTAGCAATATGGGTAACAAATGAAAGAACGTAAAAAGATCATTTCAAAAATATATACTATAATATATTACTGCTGTAAAACAAATTGTCAAAAAGCGTACCAATTACATATTGACGCCCGATGTATAATTTTGAAGTAAAAATGTATTTAAGTCAAGAATGTAATTACCTGTACTTAGATATGTAATCAAATAATGCTACATATTCACTGAAACGGAAAAAACAAAAACCTGACTGATTAAAAGTAATGAACTGAAAAGAGAAAAACAAGTATCGCAATACCTACATAAAATTCGACGGTCTAATGCATTGTTTCGAAAAACGAAATACATACTTCAGGGTGCCATCGGCGGGGTTTTTGTTTTTATAACAATAATTTTCCACTACTCACTCTTCACAATTTTCCTACACTTCCTCTATTTAATCTGAACTTTATTGTCGATCTGGAGTAGTCGCCAACACACCTTGTTAAATATAATACTTTGATATAATTTCGCGATCTTATACGCGATCATACTTCTTCTTAACCCATATTAAAATTTTGAAGTACTCATCGTAACACGCCTAAATATTACTTTTATATAGAATCTCACGTGGGAGAGCCACGCTTCGGCACGAATGGGCCGGCTCGACCGGAATAGTACCATAGAAAACCGGTGTAAAACAGCACTTGCGCTTTGTTTCATCGAGTAAGTGAGGATATCGGAGATCCATGCCTCTACCCCTCACCCTAACCCCTTACCCATCCTCCAAAGGCCGGCAACGCACAGCTCGTTTGCCCCCTATTCCATTAAAAAATATCTCAAATAAGGCTAGTGATGCCGCTAGGAAAAGTTAACATCTTTATTAACATTACCATATGCATCAACACTAGTTGCTGACGTTCGCACAACCCCGGCGACCTCTCTGGAGACTGTTACGTGACAAAGTTATCTAATCCTGGGCACACATCTTGAAATACTCGATACATTTAAGTATATTTTGATTATTCATAAATATACCGTGAGGACTTTAGACGAAGTGGTCTTCCATGACAACAGTCGTGACATTCTACAACATACTAATCAACTGGGATTAGTAATATAGTGATGTGACATCCCAACAAGGTCAATCAGCTAAAGTCACTAGCCTAGACCGGACCTCTGAGGTGTACACGTATATAAATGTGATGCGTATGACTAAGGTCTAACATAAACAACTCTTTAACTCTATAATAAGGAAGTATACAGATGTGACTAACAATCCCTAGTGAATGGGAGAACGTTCCGTTTCGCCACTCTAAACTCTAACAATCTGTCTGCAACGACTCAGCGGCCGTGTCGCAATATATAACACCAAACCAATTCATATGTTATCTATGTGCGAGCGGCAATTCATTTTCAATCGATTTAGATAATAACTGTAATAGGCGATCATTAATATCGACCTACATATCACTGACAATCACTTTCAACTGGGACAATGCATTTTAGAAATGCATATAGTCACGAATATAACCATGGAGGGGTACGCAGAGTCGTATTAATTGTTTTACATTAGTTAAACTATACAAATTACGTAATAGGTGCAAGTCTATTGCAGTTAATCTGTAGCTAAATATTTAGATATTTTTTAAAGATCGTTCAGAGGAGCTTTAAAAAATATCTTATGTAAAACAATATTTGTAGATAACATTAAAATGTTTCCAGAAGTTAGTATTAAACTCGTAAAACTTAGCATAGAAGTAGAAGGCGACCGCTTCGATAACTTTGCCGTGGGGAGCTTTTGGGAGTAAGTAGGAAGAAAAATTAATATATAAAAATATATAGTGTAATGTACACAGTTTCAGAAAAAGTAATGTCAGGACTGCCACACCCTCTTCTAACTTTTAAAATACGTAATATAACTTTCACTTTGTAAACAACGATGAATAGAGTGATATCAACGGTGTGCAGCTATTTATAGCTAAATAACCTAATTTACTAAAGTGGGTTAATGAAACCGGCCATAAACCTGGACAAAACAAACGTGGTACTTGAGCTCAATTAAACAACAACCTACACGGTGCGGGTGCCTACGACTACTGGTAACAAGAGCGGTGCTGTTTGAGGCACTGTAAACTATCTTATTCCACTCCCAAGAGATAAATTCCTAATGATTTATTATGCGCATTGTGTGTATTGCTGTAAGTTTTGCTCCCTACAAGGCGCATTTCTCGCATTTAACAATTTCGTTTGCCTATACTTGGAATTCTGTAAAAAACTCAAAATGTTGTATTTCAATACAAGAGACCTTAGTGCAAGTATTTTTTTTTTGGTGTCCTTCATGACAAGGCACATATTTGTGTAGATACAAAAATAAGCCAAGTACAAGTCGGACTCGCGCAGGAAGGGTTCCGTACCTATACATTTCAAGCTACCGTCTGTTGCTGTTATTTATATCGAGCCAAAACTCACGTAATTTGTATGTAAGGCTCCTTTAAATATTTATTTTATTCTATTTTTAGTCTGTTGCTATAGTGGCAACAGAAATACATCATCTGTGAAAATTTCAACTGTCTAGCAGACAGCGGAATCTTTCTATTAGGGGCCCGTTTTTACCCTTTGGATACGGAATCCTGGAATGAATATCTCTGAATATGCCTTCTAGTTGTGTGTGGAGACAAAACTCGCCCAGTTCCAAATTGACAAGTGATTCGAACAACGTTTGCCACTAGGACACTGGGCCAGGTGCCACACAACTGTTGCGTCAGATTGACTAACCGCTTACAAAATTGCAATAAGAAGTAAAAAGAGCAATTAACCTTACCGACTGCTTGGCGATGTGCGGTACTTGCCTAAGTAAACAACGGACACGTTAGTCACGCGGAGCGGCTCGACGCGCACGCAGCGCCGCGGCCTCAGACGAACACCTATTAGTGGATTACACGCCTCGCCTCCTAACCTCGCCCTCTTTGAGTGCTTCCGTCTGTTGGCTCAAGCTCATTCGGTTCCAGGTTCCAATTCAAGGTCATCTTTCTATTAAAAGTGGCTGTTAAATTCGTTGAAGTAGTCATAACTAACACTTTGATTTTAGTTATGACTCTTCGCACTCTCATGATATTCATATAATTTGTTTTATTACACGAAGCTTCGTATTTTTTCCGAAAACAAAAGCAGCCTGGATTATTTCTCATAATCATGACATCAGGTTTCAATGGAATGGAATGAAAAATACCTAAGAAAACCGGCAAATAAAAAAAGGTTTTTGGTATAAATACCTATCGCATAAATGATTAAGCGTTTAGTAAAACTGCTTATTAGAATACTTAAGTGGTAAAAACGTTTTAACTATCTCTACAAAAGCAATATAAATGCGTGAGAAATGGATGATTAGAAGCGATTGCCTACTTTAAGACACTTGTCATTTCCATTGCTGTGCGTGGCTTCACTCATTCGATTTCTCCTCCGTCCGAAACACTTAATAGTCATCGCAAGCTTTCAGGCGAGCTCTCACAATCACCATATTATCTTATGAAATGTAAACTTTATTGAACGTTAAGAAGGTAAATAAACTAACAGTTATCACATGTAGTAACTCCATCCATACTATGAAAACAATGACTCGACATACAATCACACAGTCGAAGTGACAAGTAAAACCGAACAAAAAACATCATCCATAATAGGCGGAAATGAACGCTTTCGTTCATTATGTCACAGCAACATCGTCAAGTGATCGATAGTGTTCTGTCGGTCACCAGTGACAATGACGGCGCGCGCCATCCGTGTCACCGTGTGTGGCTGCACTCAGCACTGGCGCAGGCGATGCGTCGGGCCGTGGGAACTGCTACATTTACTTTCACACGTTGTACCCGCAGCCTCCCGGCGCCTTTTACCTGCTTTGTTACATCTAGTTATAAACTTACGTCACCTCAACGTAATCACTTATCTCGATGCTCTCAACAATAAATGAGTTGCCTAATGAATAAAGAGCTCCATCATCTCTATCACGATAAGCATGCATTGGGAAATGATTGCTTGGCACGTTGCACGAGTTTCTGTCGGTAATAAGTGTACCCATAGTGTAGTTATACTCAAATAATACAAGCGAATCAGGACACCGGGTGTGACTTTGAAAAAGTCCTTTGGCATCATGTCGGCCCCGGACTATCTACGGCAAATAGATATTCCCTCGAGACGTGAATTAAGCCTTGAAATTTCGATGGTGGCGTTTTAGAATTTTAATTCTTCCTGCGCAATGATATTGTATTTCCTACCAATATGTCTAATAATAATATAGAGGGTTAATGTCTGTTAACTCAATGCTATGCGCTATCACTTCTTTGGAATTGTGCAACTGCGTCAATACATTGTTATAAATTGTTGAATCATTCAAACTAATAAAAAATATTATATGATTCTCGAACTGTAACATCAATCAACGCTTAATCTATTACGTGTTAAATCATTTGTATCTAATAAATACATATGCCGCAGCTATAAATAACCGACAAATCTGTGCAATTCAAGCGGCGCGTGCACTGGTGCTGATGAACGCCGGCCAAGGGCACCCGGCCAACTGCACTCGCCCAACTGTACTCAGTTAACGGTTACTTTTACTGCACACCGACTATTTAATATCAAATGTTCACGGTCTACTAGCCAATAGCACGAACACTCTCTTTTTATAGGCTGTTTGTAATTTATTCGTTGTATAAAGTGAATAGTTGCACAGTACAAATATGCAGTTCTTCAATTAACAATTTCATATCTTGCTGTATGTTAGTGATGACGTGAAAGACCGGTACTATCAACATGATTGGAAACCATGACAGGGCGTTAATAACGCGTTAAGACTGCAAAGTCAGAGGTCGCAGGCGTCGCAGCAAATGATAGGTCCGATGCGTGCCTAGTCAGTCGCCTGCCACGCAAATAGTCTCTCATTGCAGTTATATAGGTGTCACGTGGAGTTTTTAATATTTGATACTCTTTAGTACAATGTAGAAATATTTTTGATCTTTTAATTTTAAAAAGTATCACTATCTATGATGCGCCTTAAGACTGATAAATTATGTAATACATGTATTATTTATTCGGTGGAATACTTTTAAATTAAACTTACCTTCAGTGCAAAGAAGAAATAAAAATAATATGAAATTCGGTTCACAAATAAACAAAAATGACAAAAAGTCACTCTAGTTACTCTAACTAATCCTTCCTTTTAAATACAATCTTAAAACCTAAGGCCGGTAACTAATTTTATTTCTGATTCCTGCGAAGTTCCTGGGGGCACAAATAATTTCGATTTCAAAAAAAACAATTTTAACCGCTGATCTTTCTTTGATTTAAAATGAATAGATCTCATTTCAAAAGTGTAAACAAACATTTTTATCATATCCAATGAAAATAACAAACATGTGAGAGCCTATACAAACATGCAAACGTTGACATTTGGATGATGTTTTATCTGTGCGCTGCCGCAGCAACAACACAGCAGTCGTAGTGTTTGAATTCACAGATAGCATCGAGAATGTTCCAAATATTGGTTTATAAGGAAGTATTCTTAGGCGTGATCATACACTTATTGCGTCAGTGATAGCTACCAGGAAGTGAACGTTCAACTACCTTCATCTAAACAAGTTTGTAAATTTAGAAAAAAGCTAACCCTGGACATTGACTATAAAAAAAATTCAAAACTATTTCGAAAATGTTATGATATCTACTTTTACTTACGAACTTATGGACACAATAAACATTCGGAGTTAACGCAACGCGCAAGAGGCTACGATGTTAATCCATTACACTCCAAACGTGACATAACACGAGAATTTAGATCATTTGAGGGTTAGTCAGAATAATGTTGAGTGTTTCATCATCGACACCATCATACCACAATTTTATAGAGTCATCTTTAAAACACGATCTCTAATCCTTATATTACGCATTGTGAGATGATTCATTCTGCGTTCGTTTCACTTCCGGACCTTTTAAGACACTCAAAAATATTTTAGAAAAAACTTGCTGCTGCATATTACTAGTACATTCTGCTATCAATATACATTTAGTAGTAGATCTACAGTTTAAATATCGAACATTAGATCAGTGGACTATTCATTTACGAGGTGGTCACAGGGCGACCTTGATCAATCGAAAGTGCACGTATATTACGCTAGTCAGCTTTGAGAGGCAGTAGGAACATATTGCGCTACTTATTTATTCCACAATAAAATTACCGTAAACATACAAACTGTGTACTTATCGGTGCTCATTTAAACATTGATGTATTATAATTACACAAATCTATTGATCTTTAAAAACCAATTCTAGAAGACACTATACAGGAAAGATAAATTTCGATAAATGTTTCTACTACAAGTCGTTCTCAACAGTTCAAAGTATAAAGAATTAGTACGCGTCGTAATCTCTCCCTAGAGCTGGCCCAGATAAGCAGATAATCTATGTTACTATACAATTGTTATCTATTGGATTAGGTAGAAATAGCAATTTATGATTGCTATTATTTGCATTATTACACGGGTAATTTTACACTCAATGTAACCCGTTAATGTTTGTATGGTATACGATGATATGTATCTGATTATATCAATAGAAATTACTACGAATCGTACTGCGTTCAACTAAAGATATTTATAAATAGCGTAACTTTGGAGAAAATTATATTGTTTTATTGAAAAATGGCTTTGTTTTTGTTATTAGTGTGAGATTTCGAAAAATAACCCGCACATATTACAATTTGAATAGATTATAATTTTTAGTTCGAAGGGAGGACTCCAGAGGCGTGGAGTAGGAGTGTGGTCGTCCTGTTCTTCAAAAAGGGAAATAAAACCTTGTTGAAGAACTATCGGCCCATTTCCCTCTTGAGCCACGTCTATAAGCTGTTTTCAAGAGTCATCACGAACCGTCTTGCGCGAAGACTTGACGAATACCAGCCACCGGAGCAGGCTGGGTTTCGGAGCGGATATGGCACCATAGACCACATCCACACAGTGCGGCAAATAATACAGAAGACCGAAGAGTATAATCAGCCCCTGTGTCTAGCATTTGTGGACTATGAAAAGGCCTTTGACTCGATTGAGATCTGGTCTGTTCTGGAGTCCCTGCAGCGTTGCCAAGTAGATTGGCGGTAC
>PKRV01000812.1:104532-142949 GCA_003709505.1 Hyphantria cunea | reverse complement strand
AAGAACCAGGGTCATCGACGTAGCCCACAGGATTAGCAAGCTGAAGTGGCAGTGGGCTGGCCACATTTGCCGAAGAACCGATAACCGTTGGGGTAAACGAGTTCTTGAGTGGAGACCGCGTCTCGGCAAACGTAGTGTAGGACGTCCACAGGCCAGGTGGAGCGATGATTTGTGCAAGACGGCTGGCAGGAGCTGGATGCGAGAAGCCATAGATCGAACTAAGTGGCGTGAAATTGGAGAGGCCTATGTCCAGCAGTGGACTGCGATGGGCTGATGATGATGATGATGATTAATTTTTAGTGACATTTTAATGATATTTTAAGTGACAGAGACGCAAATCGTCCTGTTGGAGGTAAGGGGTGGGCGGAGAGAATCGCGCTTGAATTTATTGCGTCACCACAAATTTTGCGTATAACATTTCATATAATTTGTAGTTTTCAGACGCTTCTAATCGGTACACTGAGCGAATATGTATTTTATATTCATTTCCCATATTTCCATCAACAATTATCAGTATTAAAGCACAGAAAATATAATCACAATTGCAAGTTGACGATTTGGTTGTATACGTATGGGTTGGGAAGGCAAAATATGTTCGTGAACAAATTTTATTGCAAATCGTATCGCGTGATAGTAGTTTAATGAAAGTCATAGACGTCATCGCATATTACATCGTTGCAGGTACATCGCACGCTCAGGGTCAGCACTGTTTGTGATGATTACGGATAAAACAGTTGGACATGGAACTCGAGCTGCCGCTATTATTTTGAATTGTCTGTTTTACATAACTGAGGACAAATGAGCTGTGTGAAACGATACCTTAGGTTGGATCTGCCTTCTACAGGTAGTTCACTTACAAGTTAGTTGTGTGTTCTAGTTGTTAGACAATCTAAGTAAATGACTGCAAAGGTCTCTCTACAAAGCGTAGTTAGTAACTAGGTATCTGCGAAGAAAATTTATATCAAATTTCGTCACAATTTGTGTTCGTACGCTAGAACAGAAATATCGCACAATAGGGAATAAGCATGTTAGTTTAGTTAATAAGCATGTTAGTTTAGTTAATAAGCATGTTTGTTTTATATCTTAATCTGATCACTTACGTCTCTATAACATAGAAAAAAATATAAATAAGCTTGAAAATAGTCAAACAAATTTCAAAATTCAAATTTTAGAGCCCGGCTAAATTTGAGCTATTCAAACGCCATCATTTAGCGCGCGTTTTAATGGGGCCAATGACGTCATTGTCATTAATTCGTGTTTGTTTACTATTCAGTGTTTCAGTTACTTTATACTTATTTACAGTTTTAATTACTATAAAAATCATGTAATCATCGAAGAAGTAAATTTATCTCACAAACAATACTAACACAGTATGAATTTCGACGCCGATAATTTCGATTAAGTGAACATCGACGTCACACATTTAATATTTTACATTTAATATTTGCTGCCTCGGTGGCGCAGCGGTAGCATATGCGACTGCTGTTCTTGAGGTCTTGGGTTCGATTCCCGGGTCGGATCAAATGTTTGTATGATCTACAAATGTTTGTTTCGGAGTTTGGCTGTTTTCTATATATGATATGTATGTATTTACAAAAAAAAGTATATATGTATTTATATCAGTTGTTTAGTACTCATAATACAAGCTCTGTTTAGTTTGGGACTAGATGGCGTTGTGTGTTAGATGTCCGAAAATATTTATTTATTTATTTATTATTTACATTGTAGAGATATTAAAAAATCTAAAAAGAACATTTGAGACAGTTAAAGTTTTTATGCATATTCCCTATTGCCAGTCGACGTCACAGAGCGACAACACGGGACCCTTCACTGTTATTTAACGCTTTATTTTGACTAATCGAGTAGTAAGGGTACCGAGTGAGCAAGGAAACCGTGGCGAACTTAATATAATGCTTCACCATTGTGAACATTGATTAACGATTTAATAATAGGATGAAACACTCGTTTGGAACAAAACTTTTTAATTGAGCTTTTTTAAAAAGGCTGCTTTTATAATGACAGTTTCCCGCTTAAATATTATACAAACTATTAAATAATATTTTTTATCCAAAAGCTCTTCAACAGTATCGTTTGATGTTTAATGCTGGCAGGCTGGCTGAGTTAGGTATTTATTGAAGCATCGACAGCACTCCTTTATCTAAGGTTGATATCTCTTCATTTCTGTCGATGTCTAATCGTGTTGCACAAGCAAATAATACCCAGTAACTATTATGCTTGTTTTAAGTATAAAGAAATTCAGATTTGTCTTGTTGACTGATTCCTTTACAATTCAGAAATTTTAGTGACCTATGCAAGTTTGAGATTACCATACTTTATAGTGGTGTGGTAAATTAAGGTAAAATACCGTTATCGTAGTAAACGAAAGTAAGTTTCCTATAAAATAGATTTTAAGGTATAAAGATAACCTACAGGGATGAGATTGCGTCACTTTAAGATAATCATTAATGTAATATTTTAAATTTATATATATTATAATTAATTATACAAACCTAACACATACTCTCATTCTACAAGGTGCACACTTTGCATGTACATTGTCGAGTCTAGAATAAGAACATACTAAAATATAGTTATAAAAATGGATTATTGCCGAAATAGCTTCTACGCTAGTCAAATTACACCATATTCACAGGGAATAATAATACAATAGGTAATTACAGAACAAAGTTTAGTGTTCTGCAAACGGTTATCCTATCTCATCAGATGCACAATTTCCCGGCATGCCTGTTATTACCGGTTGTAATCATAGTAGGCACCAACGGCCCCGGTGCTGTAATGTGCACCTACGGACCAGCCAGGTGCGGAGATCGTGAAGTTTGCACTTCACATCCCGCCCCTTGCCAACCCTGGCGTGACCGGCCGACTCGGATTCGCTTTGCTTTGAATTATTATCGGCGATTAACACACCTTTGCTAATTAGACGCAAAGCAAATCGTTCATGTTCGGTAGTTTTTGATAGAAGTCGATAAAAGGAAAATGTTATTAGATCAGGTAGCCGTTGTTTAAAATTAATACGTTTTTATGTTCAATTGTGTCATAGTAACGGTGGCTGTAGGCATTAACAGTCAGAGGACTCGTCTGCTTGTAATATATCTATACATAATACATATAACTGCAATCAATGCGAAGGGTTCATAATGTTTAATGTACTACAGACACTCCTAGAGACAATGACAACGATGGAGATAAGATTATCATTATCATCAACAACAGCCTTTAACAGTCCACTACTTGACATAGGCCTCTCCCCAGAAAGAAGGTTTTGGTCTGCTGTAGTACACTGGCCAAACGTTTTGTTCACGTTTACTTCCTTAATCGCCTCTAACGACACCCAAGGGATCAATAGGGATAATGACACGTTTTCTAAGTCCATTCAAGTGTCTCCAGTTATAATAACAACCGCTGGAGAGATCTCAGAGAGCGCAACTCCCACCGCTGCCTCCTCGTCAGTTTCGCGAGGAGGTAAACATCATGAAGACAATGAGGAAGTCATTACTCAATGAGTAGTTTTGTCCACGGCCCCGTTTGCAATCTATCGTTTGTTAACGAAGCGATTAAGATGCGGCCCGCGATGTGCTTGTTTGGTGCGCTTCCGTCTACAACCTGTCTGTCGCATGACCCTTTATTAGTTTACCTGTCGCTGGCCTTTGGCTAGTTCAATTCCGTAATTTTCCTATTTACAAGAATGCATAAATTTACGAAACGACTCAAGGAAATTCGTTCTGCGCGTTGCGTTTCCTCAAATCTAATTTTAAATTGTACGAATGAATGGCAGAACCTACTGTGAAGTCGATGTATTGTACCTAGTTAATATAATACGGTAACTACTTACTACGAAAATAAAAAATAAATAGGCTCTGATATTCTTCAAATCGCGGAACATACCTATTTTAATTAATACCTATGCTAGCTCTTATTCGAATCTTTCACACAAAGAATAACTAAATATAAGTAAATCATTCGTTGGATTTAGAGCCAAACGTCGTTGATGAATATCATTTGGTTCATTTGTCATTAATGCATGAGCGCGTATGTAACACTACAATATTGTCAACATACTTTTGATATAAATAAACTACACATAAAAGAAGGTTCGTTTCTGTTCTCATAACTGAGTTCTAAGTGTAAATTATAAGTTGTGCTTAACTAAAAATTGGAAAGTTGCTTGTTAATACTTTATCACGTGTTGCTTTAAGAAAGCTTTCTTGATATTAGTGCTAAAAACCTTTGTCATGTGTACAAATATTACCGCACGAGCACCACGCCTATTGCGTGATTTATTCGGCTGCATGACTGTGTTCACGTAACTCTCCCACTGGGCTTCTCTCTATTCAACGGGTCACCTGTACTGGACCACTATAATATCGTATTCCAGAAATATAACAGTTTCATATTAGGCTTTTGTTAGTCGTAAATTAAAAGAAAGAGTCTTATATATTAAGCATTAAACTATAACCTCACACCCCTCTGTCTGATCCCTAACTACGCGAAGGCTTAATCATACTTTTGATAAACATACTTATGCATTATTGATATGATTTATTGTATATAAGTGTGTTTGTAAATAGTACACACAGACCAAATAATAATCAAGTTTCATCGAAAGTATTATAATACAAATAATACTTCTCTAAACTTAGCATTACAAAAAATATCTAAATCTTTATATTTTAAGTGCAGCAAGAATTGTCTTCCATTATTAAATTAATGTTTTTGCATGCTCAAAATCTATCAAAATAATAAGACAATTGTTAAATGTCCTGCGTTTATCTTTTTAACGTTTAATTAAAATGGAATGTTTGGTTTGATAGCCAACCAACTCAACGTTAAAGCAATGTTGACAAACTCTTCATTTTTAGGGTTCCGTACGTCAAATGAAAAAACTGGAACTTTTATAGGATCACTTTGTTGTTCGTCTGTCTGTCAAGATCCTTTTGCCCATGAACGGGTATAGGTATCAAGCTGAAATTCATATCAAATACTCAGGTCTACCGTCGCTTAGAGCTGTCATGAAATTTAACTTCTAAGCCATTCCATTCAGAATACACAGCCGCTTATGCTGAAAATTTTAGAATTTTGCAAAGGAATCAATACTTACAGGATACTTCTCGTGAACTGAGAATCTTGAAATTTGGTAAGAAGCAACGATAAAGGAAAAATTACGAAAAGCGTAAATTTTTAGTTACATCATATAAACACATACTATTGTACATTATTTAGTAGCAATAAAACCATCATTCGGTAAAGCTGTCTACTCATTTATCAAACCAACTATCAGTAATGTTAGAGAAACTACCCCTACATATACATACAAGTTTGTATGGAACCCTCAGAGTGCGAGTCCGTCTCGCACTTGACCGGTTTTTATTTTACTTTGAAACAATGGACAGTCAGGATAGGAGACGCTCCCTTCGCAGTCCTTAAATAGACATGCCCGGCTACCTGGGACCTGTTTACCGTACGCGGTTGTCGGCTGTAACAAAAACTTGCGCCTCGTCCTCAAACTTGACATGATTCTGTTTGAAGTAGTGTTTTATCTTTCACAAGCTTTTGTAAGCATCTCCTATTATGTACACTATGTAAACAAACATTTAAACTTAATTTTAACCAACTTCCAAATGTCGTATTGAAAAGTAAGTTCTATGAGTGTATTTTTTATAACAATCTTATAATTAAATATATCGGAGCTGATCTGGCAATAAAGCCAGGAACTGGACGGGCCCACATTTTATTGACTACTAATAAATATCTTCAGTTTGAGCTCATATGATTCGTTAAAGGAATCCCAAACTGATCGAATGACAATATCAGACCAGTATAATATAATAGAGTAAAGTTCAAGTCTAAAAATTATAGGCATATATTATATAAGTATATGCCTGCAATATTTGACTTATGTCCGCTGAGTATTTACTCGTTTTTAATATAAAAAAGAAAGTCGTGTTAGTTACACTATCTATAACGCAAGAACAGCTGAACCGATTTGGCTGAAAATTTGTGAGGAGAGAGTTTAGAACCAGGAGATGGACATGTAGCTTTTTATATAGGATTATTTTTTCTTCGCGCCGCTATGTTGACCGCGGGTACTACCGCGGGGTTTAGCTAGTATAAAAAAATAAATCATAGGACATTACTCAGACTTCTCACCATTATCCTTGAAGAGTTGAAGACTTATGAACCTACTTTCTAATGGCACGCTAACATTAAAAATATGAAGGTCAGATTGATCGAACACCCTTTTGGAGTTTCTGCTTGCACATACTTATGTACACATGAGTATTAAGTTATAGCACCAAACGTGAGAGGAAGGTAGCAGACTCCAATAAAGATAACGAAGATAAAACATTAGCATCATAAAGTACACTAAGCCCATAGACGAGTGGTTGTGATATAAAACTACCTTTGCTAATTTTATGTATTCACTTCTATTCATATCGTGGGTGTTGCACAAGTCGACTAATAGAGCAAATTACGCAGACAAACAACATTGGCAAAGGAACACAAACTCTATCTACACCAATCCGCCTCCCTCACGAGTCCTAAGTAGCATAGTAGACCAAAACCTACTTTCATTCTGAGGAGTATGCGTGGACTTAACTACAGTCGGTGTTATTTGATATTCGTCAAATAGAAGAGACACCTAAGAAGCGTCTTATTGTTAGGAATGGAATGGAGGAATATTTAAACAACCGGTTAGCGCCAATGGTCACCAGACGACGGGTGATTGATCCTCTCATTTAACGTAGTCAGCAACCAGATGATTTCATGACGGCTATTGGTTAACGTTTTTAAAGCTAAATTATATAATACATTTCGGTAGTAGCATTTGCTGGACCAATTTCTAATAATATATAAATGTAATAATTTCTAATGTTATTCATCAAGCAAAGTACGTCGCACGGATGTATTGTCGATCGAAAACAAAAATGATGCGACTGGCGCCACCAGCGTCAGTATTGTGGTTTATTACAACGCCGCTGCTTCTCTCTTTGGAACGTACTTGTATGAATGCAAACATCTGCATGATAACTTCACACATCTCTCAAACGGCATCACGAAATGTGAAGACATAAATCGCATCTCCAACAATCTAATGACACAACATGTTGCAGACGTAGCAACGTAATATGGCTAATAAATACCGTAAATATGTATGTTATGTAAAAACTGAGCATCCTGGTCGTTAGCGTGACTGGCGATGGCGAGATAAGAGCATGCCGTCGCATACGCGTGCCATACGTGTGCGGTGACCCACGGATGAGGCCGCGCCGGCCACGGGGGCACACGCACCAGCTAGAGGCAGAGGAGGGGAGACACGAGGTCACGCGTCCATCATACACAGGGATATAATGAGCATGATGTACAGTGACGTCACAGCACGGTCGACGGAGGCCTCTTCGTGATGCGCGCTCCCTCGATGAGGTAACTTAATCGGCCTTCATAATTTCTTAGTTTCCTGTAAGATATAAATATATTAGTTTTTGTAATACGTTGATAAGAATAGTTTAAGTTAAAAGGTAAATGACTCATCTTCGTTATTATATTAGTGTACGTTTATTATCATCTTCTTGTTGAAAAAGTATGACGCTATCAGATGCATTTCATACTAAACAGTGTCTTCTAGACTAGGAAGTAAGTACAAATGAGTTTAATTCTAGAAAGTTTGCATCAAACTCCATCAACTTTTAACTCCCGACGCAAGAAGAGGGGAGTTTTAAGTTTGACGTCGATGTCTGCCTGTCTGTCTCTGTGCATGTGTGGACTTTACAAACATACATGAAACGAACACAAAGAATACTCTGGCTCAGAATAACAATTTATGAATCACACAAAGTGTTGTCCAGTGTAGGATTTGAACCCTGTGACACAGAAATCCAGGTACGGGAGCTATCTTATATGAAGAGATAAGAAAGGTAGGCCAATACAAAGGTACGCGACACTGGCTTTTTCAACCATGAACGGCTGAAGATCATCGCAAGGCTTAAAGCGTGGTACAGATGTGACATTATACAACTAATACTTTTTATATTGGAAGCCCCCACTAAATAAGGTTTTTAGAGAACATCATCCCTAATGTGGTAAAAATGTTTGTCTTTTTTATAATCATAAAGACAAAATAAAAATTACTCACCGGATGAGTATACTATTGTACTACTCGTGCGCGATAACTTGAGACCCGCGTGGAATTCGTCACCCCTCCCCTCATACCCGCGCACCTACCCTATGACGCCCGCAGTGTGAACACATAGGGTAGGTGCGCGGGTATGAGGGGAGGGGTGACGAATTCCACGCGGGTCTCAAGTCTCTATCATGTTCATGGCTAGACATAAGGAATAGTTCGCACACTGACATGATAACGTTAATTAAGTTTCTCAATACACAGTCGTGTCCGAAGCGACATTTTATATTACACCAAGATGTTTATCAGAAACAACTTTCACTTTTAAGATGAGTGCCATTTGTAATACACATTATCTATGTATTAATGAGCGAAGCAAAAACTTTGGACCCCTTTTTACAAAAATTGCGTGGACGGAGGAGTATGAAATTTGGCACACTTTTAGTTTATACGTAGAAGAAGGGCAGAACTCTAATATCGTTCAAAAATAATGCTTATAAAATACATTAATTCAACAAATAAAACATTACACACACTACCATGCATTTGACACACGCATACACAAATTTATTTATGTCTTCTTTTGATGATATGGCAACCAGCCGGATCAGCTATTTCTGCCAATGTCAAGTATTAAAAGTCTTCAATTCTAAGTTCTCGAGTCTTCAAGTCTTCGTCGTGATAGAATTAATAATAAAAAAGTATAAAAATGTGGATGACATGAAATGGGGACCGCCTTTCGCAAAAACAAAAAACGATCAAAGATTATTATTATTATTCAACGATTATTTATGTCAAAGTCGAACTAAAAAGATGATCATTTTTTGTCTATACTGTCATACTGAATTTCAAAAGTATCCATTATGAAATCTTAGATTAAGGAGGTGTAATAAGTGCCTTTGACAAAAGAAATTCTAAACAGTTCTAACTAAAAATCTAAAAGTATTATGGTCGAATTTCGACCTCTAGGCGACCACTAGTAATAATAAATATTTACCTATACATACTACACACACATTAGAACGTGTTTACAGTCACAACTTATATTATAAAGCTGAGGAGTTTGCTTGTTTGGATGACTGCGCTTATAACAGGAACCACTATTTCAAATTATTATTACTAAATTATTAAATATAATTCGAACATTTCACACACAATGCCATCTACTTTCATACTGTGCAAAGTTCTTGTATTATGATTGACTGATAGATTACTTATGTACTTTTTTGGAAATATGTACATATTATACATAGAAAACACCCGAACTAAGAAAAAATATTTACAGATTATACAAACATTTGATCAGACACACGAATCAAAGCCTAGACCTCCAGCGTAGGAGTTGCAAACGCTAGTACTGCACTACCAAAGCATTCAATAGAAAAACGCATTCAGTATTGGATAGTCAATAAGTCGAGGAACGAGGCCACCTTTTTGAACTCTAAGCAAGTCTGTCTCATAATTAGCAGTCTCGTAAGCTACGAGACTGCTAATTACATCAGCTATCTGAGTGTGAAAGTGCCGACAAAATCGGTCCTGCCGTTCCCGAGATGACGAACGAAAAGACAGCTAAAAATTGTAAAAAAAATATTTTGGGACACGTTTAAATATATAACACATATGCATTTAGTAAAAAACGGTTATTTTAATAATACAAACAGACACTCCAATTTTATTTACTAATACTACTAAACTAAAACTAAAATTACTAATGTGATTTGTACAACTACCCAAAATTTAATTTTAAATTGCATCTCATATGAAATAAATAACTTTAAATCGTTAAGGCCGTGTTACCACAGTTCATAGTAGATCGATATTCAAATTTCCAACCTGATCGCTTCTAAGTGGAATTCAGTAAAGTAAATACGGCTTAAAGAAGATTAATTCCTGTATATATCTAAGTAAAATTTATGTTGCTGTACGCAGGAAAGGCAAATCGATAAAAATATTTATCATAGTTTTATATCAGATAATTGGAGTTATCTTGCAGCTATAGGCATAGCATTTATTTTAACAGGTTCAGAGAAGTATTTGATATTCAAAATATGTAGCTGAGCCCCACGGTGTTACTCGCGATTGTTGTTGTAACGCCGCGGGGCAAAGCTAGTCTAAAAAAAGTAACCTAAGTTACTCCTTATATCATCAGCTATCCACCATTGAAAGTCCTGTCAAAATAGGTTCAGCCTTTCCTGAGATTATTATGTACCCTACCTATACATACCTATGTATACGTAAAAGTGGTTATTTTAATATAACAAACACTCCAATTGTATTTATTTTTATACGGATTTTATTTGTGTAGAGGAACGCCTCTGTTATAGTAGGAGTTGGTTGCACAAGGGGCACTCAAAAGTTACCTGATTTCACACCCTAACCCAGAATTAGGGAGGTGCTTCTATCAATAACCTCATTCGCTCAGAAACATTAATAGAAGGATTTATATAACACTAGGTTTTCTGAAAAATCAGTCCGGTCGAGCTGGCCCGTCTGTGCCGAAGTACGCCGGTGCCGAAGTATGTACGGAGTAAATGTATCTGACGAGCACACTACCTACGCGTTGGAATCTCCGATGGACGATGATGGTTACGGAACTTGACAACAATCACCATAAACTTGGGCTTATAAATAACGTGCGTGTATGTCGGTTATCGCTATGAAGAGCCTATGTACTTCCTCGACAATCTAAGTATCCCCATACGATATTTCATTGCAACTGATTAAGCGGTTTAGCAAATAAATAAAATTGAACTGTCTGTTTATAGTTTCAAATTAACAGATTTTCAGTGAATTCATATAAAAGCGTCTTTCTGTTTGTTACAGCAAATCTCTGGAACAAACGGACCAATTATGACAGCACTTTCATTTTCGGATAGCTAACATCATTCAACAATTACCTAGATCAACAACAGTATGAAACCAACAACAAAGGCGGGTAACACCGCGTGTGTGCAGCTAATTTATAATATTACTAGCAAGTATGGAATATGGATTGATACTGCCCATAATTATTAGATGATGTCATATGTTGTGATTAAGATTACCGATTAAATGCTTCTTAGGTTTTGTGCAATGAACTGTAGTAATTAAAGGTTACATTAACACATTTGAGCCAATTATTGTTACATACCACTCGTATTAGCTCAGCTTTCAATTCAATTTACATGCTTTAACTACTTATTTGAATGTAAATGCAGCTTATAATTGTATATATCAAACTAAAAGTTTCTGAAATCTTTGTGTTTTTTGTTTCTAAATAACTTAGTATTTACTTATTCGGCTATTTTTAATGGACCTAGGACAAAGATAATATTTGCTTTTGTCGGTCCTTTTAATCATAAAGTATGCTTCGTAAGCACGTAAAGGCCAGCTATCATTTCCTGACCAAATAAGTTAACTTCTATAATTGCGTTCCAAAGGTGATTTGATCGAGAGCATTATTACTACAAATAAATAGAATACATTTGAAAGTTTAGCGCTTTGGATGAGTAAGTATCGTTTACTAATCTTTACACATATTTTTCTGCAATTTCATCAGTGTCTTTTCATTGAGTATGGGCCCAGACTTCCCTCGATAAACCAAAACGATATCCAAACTAACAGAATATTTTATTTCAAACCTCAAGGTTCTGAGTTCAACGCGTTCTATCAAACAAACAAACACTTCAGCTAAACATGTAATGTTGGTATAGAGAGATTTTGTAAAGTCCCAAGTACAAACACTAAAAACAAACAAAAACAAACTTACTTACTTTGTACTATACAAAGTAAGTAAGTTTGTTTTTGTTTGTTTTGTTTTTTTTTTTAAAAGTGGTTGTATCTGATGTAGGTTTATCTCTTATTTACGTAACTTTGTATTATGATCTTTGTCGAATACAGTACTTGGTCTTTGCACACTCCGCATCATAGTTCTACATCACCTGAAGGTTGACTGGTAGAGAATGCCTCATCGCATTAAGTCCGCCTTTGTGCCTCTTGTGCACAATGTTTGAAATAAAATAAATTGATAAATGCTCCTATGTCTGCTATACAAGTACAAATGTCCGGCAACTTAAAAATAATAAAGCTTGCTCTAGTGGCAGTCTGTGGCGGTAGCAAACCACCTGTAACGGAAAGGTTGTTATTTGTGTTTATGTGCACACGCGCGGAACTAAAGTGCACAGTTTACGAGAAACACAACATAACATATAAATAAGTTTCTTGTTAAACAGGCTATTCACGAATAAAATATATTAGCCCAGTAACAGTCTACACGTGTATCATACACAAAGAAATGGCTTTGTCAAGAAGAGGCATTTGGCGAGACCACTGTGAAGTTCATATCCTTTGTTGGTCAAGGGCTATGTGTTGTCAGTCAAAAACAAAGGACCTTAATCTTTGTGGGACCCGCACATAATCTATTGAGTAATAATAACTTGACACATCACATACGACATTCTTGTTCTCACCAGGGAGAACTTGCAATCTGGTAATCACGTCTACTTGTACCTACTGCCTTTTTTAATAGTAGGTAAATTTATTATCCATGTACCTAAAGCCTTTCCAGTAATACTACCAAAAATACAACTTAATCCGAAACCTGCTCTTTATTGAAGTTTGTTTTAAAAAGTTCATTGCTAAAAAATATAATGCTGACCACGGAAGACCCTTTAAATGAAAATGTTTTAAGGCCGTCGACCCTCATACATCCTGGTGCAGTATTGTTTTGTTGGCAAACATTGAAAGTTCTGGGACAGTGAGCAGCGAGCAGGCGTGTCGTTCACTCCAACAAATTCAGATAGGCCACGATATGGTGCCCTTTGAAATACTGTGGGAAAGTTAGACGTCGACAGGTGTGGACTGGCATGACCTGCTGATGTTCCACTGCTTGTCGCCGAGTCAGTGAGATTACTGAGAACTCAATGTGAATTGTGTGATGATCTTTAGTCATATTTAAGTATAATCTATTTATCTATTTACTAATTTAATGCACAACGTGTACCGTGCCGTAGGGTGGTGCAGAAATGAAAGATAAGTATGTTGCAATACACTATTATTAAGACTTTTATAATAATCCAGAGAGAATTAAATTCTTAGAAATAAATTGGAAAAGAGCAATGAAATATAATTAAATCTCATCAAATATATTTATCAGCAGTTTGGAATCAGACAAGCGTTATGTTGTACTTGTCATAGTAATTGTTCGTTTTGTTATCACCTAATGACAGTCTCCGCCTTGTCGGCAGATTTCAATTAGTTATCTATAAACGTAAATCATATAATCTATAGTTCCATAATTATAATCTTAATTTAAAATATGTTTCTGTATCTTATCCTCCATCTGTGATGTTTCATCAAATGTAATTTTATTACGTTTTGATTGTATACTAAGATACGAACACATTAGCTATCTGTAATGATATCAAAATTCTGAAAAGGTATTTTGTTAAACGCAATCATCTCCGGAAGAACTTATTTGATTAGTATATTTCGTCAGAGCTTCGATTTAAAAAACAATCGTCAAACTAGCTATATAATTTTTCCAAGAGAGGCGTACGATTGACCGACGTTTTTCGTTTTGTTCGTTAACCATTGCTGAATTATAGCGAATGTAACAGCAAGTTATTGCGAATGAATACTTAATCTATCCTTATATTTCATGCGAAAGTTCATGACTGTCGAAAATAAAACCACGAAGCTTTATGTTTAGGCACCTGAAAAGAGATATATGAATATTTGTTTTTAAAATTTCAACCTGTGCAGGTATGACATACAGCATAAAAGTTCAGCAGAAACAGCAGTTTGTAAAATAAGTATTCTAAATTATAAAAATACTGTCCAAAGTAACAAAATTATACCTGATATATAAATAATCTCTGTTTTACATAATGACTAAAGCAGTGCCGTCTATCAACACAGTTCAGAGACCTATTGTATAACCCCCTAAAGCACGCTAGTACGTCACAATGATATGGATAGTTGCGTGCAACACACGACAAGCGATATCAGACAACAGCGCCGGATGCACAGTTCCGGGCTAACATTGGCTGACTGTGCCCGCGGCGGGTGACGTGTTCGATGTCCGACACGCCTCAGTTGTGAGGGTCAAGTTCGAGAGCTCATTAACATTCCTGCACTACGTATGGCATTAGTTTTATAGGTACTCCTAAATTACCTGATTAACCTGTTTTGTAGCGAATGCATTGTAAATGTTATGGTTAGAACTTTTGTGATAATGTCGTTATTGAATGGTTATGTAAAACACGCCCAAACTGTATCAATCGTTTCCCTTCGGCGATTTATATTATAATGTGTAAATTGTAAATGAAGGAATAAATGATATAATTTATTCAAATCAAAAGCGATTAGACGCTTGGAAATTATCATAAAAATGTTCCATTATTATCAAAATATATATTTCTAGATTATAGATAGTCATACATTTGTTGATAAAAGGCACGGAATTCCCGATGTAAGCAAGCTCGAGTTACCTATATGGTACACTTAAGCCAGGTGTGCCTACAAATATATACTCTCAAAAATCTAATTTAAAGTTTTAAAGTTCATTAGACTTATCCCCTGTTACGTAAGATGGATCACATTGGTAGATTTCTAACTATGAGCTTAACAAGTCTAGTAGTATCATATTAGACTCAACTTGTTGAGTCTCCCATCCAAAAAGTTATTTGCGATGTCATACGACCGTGTGAAAGTTCGACCACTAGGAAATGACAGCAATTACCAATCGTCGCTTATTACTGGCACTCGTGGAGAAAATAGATCTCCTTAGCCTTCTTGCATTCAGCTGTATGTTGACCGTCTCGGCCAGCCAATAAATAGGCTTATACATACAAAGTAGCCTACATAATATTAAAGCTTTCCTTCTAAAAAGCAATTCCGGCACTCGGAATATTGCCTGTGTTGAGACTTATACATGAAACGGACATAAAGAACACTTAAACACAGAACAACGATTAGTGGCGTGTGAGGATCGAACCGACAACATTCAGTGCAATAGGAAGAGACGAAGTGATCGTTTAAACCACAAAACTATCCGAGCAGTCCGATTATGATCGATCTCAGTACCGAATATTTATACCGATCCGCTCAGCTGGTCTGTCGAAATTGAGAAACAATTAGTCACAGTAACTTTTGGATTTATAATAGTAGCCAGCTACTTCCGCTAAAGCCTCACACAATGATTATCTTCTCCAACACACAATAAGCAAAGTATTATTTCCGACAATTCAAATTTAATATACAAACAATGGCGACGGTTGTGTAATTACTTAATTAAGATACGTAATAAAGTTACCCACTTTTGCATTTTACTTTATTTAATGTACTAATTTTATTGTATATAATGTACTATTATTATCCTTATTTGCAGATACATATAAGGAGCTGAAGTGCCTTCGTCACGGAAGTAGACTGCGCCCGTTTGTCCGCTGGCGGCCACCTTGAGGAGATGCTCATTTGATCATTCGCATTACTAGTGTAATGCATTATTTAATAGTGTATCATCAAACGTTACTTAAAATAATTTAAAGTAAATAAGACGTGACGGCTACGAACATTATTCATAGTTAAGGAAGACTTGCGCTTCGGGTTCCGTAACCTTTGCAAGAACCTATTACAGTTTATACCACCTGTGTACGTGCATGTACGTACATCTGTGACGTGTACGTCTGTGAATTAGAAGTAGTTTTTGGGATGCGTTAATCCGTAAATATATTATATATCTACATAAAATATATAAAAATGATTCCTATTTCCTGTGGTCACGGCATCCCTTGTGAACTGGTACACCAATTTCGATATTTCTTTTAAAATTGAATGACCTAGTTTCGGGAAACGTTTTAGACTATAAAACATCACGCTGATAAGACAAATAGGAGCTGAGAATCAATGAAAAAATGTATTAAAAACCGTGTTTTAAAAAATAAGTATTTCTAAATCAAGTCAGAACAGCAACCTACTTATCTATACGGCTGACAACGTGTTGTAACTTTACTGTTAACTGTCAGCTGAAAGAAAATCAAAAACTTCAGCGACAATCGCCCATGGAGCGGAGAACGGCAAGGCCTTAAAGCGATAGTTAACATTCTAACCAGCTCCAATAACTTTAGTGTGTCAATATGTTACACAATATTGGTCTACATTCGGCCCACTATCGTTCTTGACGTGTGACGTACTGTCACGATCTGATTGTAGACAGGCCGATAGTGTTATCAGAACTAAGAACAAGCTCAATACGCAACAGCAAATGTTTTTCCCATTGATAGATTACGGTGGGTTTAGACTAAAAAATAAAGAGAACTAGAGCGAGAACAAAAGCGTTCCTTCTTATCTTTTAGTGTAAACGAAAATCGTTTTCAGCGTTCACACCAAAATAGCAACGAGCAAGAATGAGAAACAGGAACTAGAGTGAAGAAGAATGAAGAAGATGCAACTTTTCGTGCACTCTAATGCCGTTTACATCAAGTGAGCATTCTTAAAATATTCTATAGAATCTTTTAGAACGCGGACTCAACAATGAAAGAATGGTCAATGTCTGTTGACACTAAAAGAATTTAATACAGGGGCATTCGCTCAACTGTAGTAAATCGGCCTTTAGGTCCACTCTGATCCACCATTAATTTATGATACTTATCGATGTGCAAAAATATATTTCATCATCATCATCATCAATAACCCATAATGTCCCACTGCTGGGCTCGGGTCTCCTCTCAGGAGAGGGTTGAGGCCATACGTCCCCACGCTAACCAAGTGCGGGTTGGGGACTGGCAAGAAAGAATACGTTGTGGCTACGTAACTTGCCGTTTGATGTTTTGGAGCCGCCCGAAGGCCTCCAACTAAGCTTCACGACTGTTATCGTATGATAACAACCGGGACCGACTGCTTAACGTGACCTCCGAATCACGGAGACGCTCGTGATAACATGCCACCAGCGCTCACCCATCCAGGTACTGACCGCGCCGTCGTTGCTTACCCTCGGTGATTGTTTCTAATCACCGAGTGCAACTGGGCTATGAGCGACTCCCCGAATAATATATTTGCTGTTTACGAATTCGTTATTTTTTATTTTTCTTAAGGTGAGATGAAATTACGTGAAGACAATTTTTGGTTCCTCTTATTACCCGACTGCTAAAGAAGTAGGGTTATGTTTTTCGAGTGTATTTATTTATGTATGTATGTATATTTCTTTGGAACGCCCTAGAGCCTAAACGTCTTGTCGTATATTTATGTGAGTGGTGTCAATAGAATCGTCTTAGTCGTGAGAGTGATACTGGGTACATCAAAACAAAAAAAAAAATGAAATTAAGGATATTTGGAGCGAAGAAGTAATCTCTTAAAAAAATGTTTTCAAAATACATCGGGCGTGGTATCAAAATAAGGAATTTCTAACGGCGATTACGAATATATATAACTTATATGTTTTATATTTGATATTGACGAAGTCGGGTTTGATTTTTTATAGTTCATTACTTGTTAAACAATGATGACGCACGGAATCTCATCAATGTTTGCAATATTTATGCATTTATGTAGTGGACGAGCAGAAAGCTCACTTTATACGAGTATATCACAATTTTTATAAAGTTGAAAATTACGTAAACGTACGTAACGTAAAAAAATTATTAAACGTGAAAACTGTAACATAAAACTGTAGGTACTTGTCCGGTATATATCTTGCACAGCCGGGGAAGGAGAGTCTATATTATGAGAGTTCGTGTCACACTGGACATTTAAATAAAATAAGACATTAAAAATTATACATCTTAGCAAGCTACTATTATGTATTTGTTTACATTACAAAAGTGTTAAAATATTTTTTTCTGTAGAGATGGAAACGGCATTGAAATCCGTTGACTAGTTTAAAAGTTATAGGCGAACAGACAGCGGGAGTAAGTACTTTATACTATATATGTACTTAAAGCTGACATAATATAAGTTCTCGTTCAGGTTACGAATTGCAAATACATAATTTATATATTTTACTCTTTTACTTTAATACTCTTGGGAGCTGTACACAAGTCTAAACATGGAACTGACTTTTAAAAAGTTTACAATTCCTGCTATAGTGAGTTAGATTTCTATGAGAACGATGTGTTGTACATCATAAACAGACCGAGAGGAGATTAAATATTTCAAATTTCAACAACTAAAATACAATAATAACAATTTGAAGTTATCCACACCTTTTTTTTACTTTTGAACGATTAAATCACGCTGACGCCATATTAACGGCGTCCACCAACAGATCTTGTACACCCATGGCCTCATAAAGCACGACCTATGACATTCATGTGGGTTTTTTGAACAGTTAATTAGATAGGCGAGTTTACGACCAGCCGTACAACTCTTCTATACAATCTTAGGAGAATATAAGATCCATTAGAATTTATAAAAATCGTTCGGATTCTCCTCGTCATTTTATTGAGTCAAAGTCTGAAGCATCAATTTCCTTACCTCTTAAATCAGAGAGCGCCCTGCTTCATGGTTAGTCCACAGACAGCACATGATATCAGAATGTAATTCCTAGGAAACAGATAAAAGGCACCATTATCCTGTTACGCAGAACTGAGACCAGTATTAGTCACAGATGGATCGTGGTTTAAATTATATCGAATAACGAAATGGTTATAACAAATAGTCGACTATAATGCGGCACTGTACACTAACTAGGTGTATGATCGGCAACAGACCAATTTGCATATTTAAGTTACTGTTATAAATTAAATAAATAAATTTAAAATGGACGGATCTTTATAAAAAGAAAGCAATGTTTTTTCAGTATAATTTGATCTTTATATACCTACATATATAGTTGGTCTGTACGTATGTATGTAATGGACTCATTATTCGCTGGGTCGTTCGCAGCGCGCACCGTGGCGAAAAAAGAAACTTTACTAGGAAAATTATGAATCCATTAATTGTAAGTAAAAATAAAGTAAACATGTGTCACGAACCCGGCTGCGAAGTTAACTTAAATTAAAATGGCAAAAATAGTGATCACAAGTACTATAAATTTCAAAAAGCAAGGAGGAAAGAAAACAAAGATTTCTTCAAAGTATTTTCCTTTGAGTACTTTTCTTTGGCGAACTATCTGGCTCTAGATCTGCCCCTTTGCTGTTCTTCTCTGGTTTTAAGAAGCTTTCTTTGTGGTTGAGCCAGTAATATCAGAGAATTCGGATGGCATAAGAAAGCGATTCCCGGATCCCTCCCGCTTCAGGCGCAGAGTGGCACACCGTGTGCTTTTTGTCGGTTCGATTCCGACACACCAACCCGCCGCTAAATCCCGGTGGGGTGAAGGCCCGAGGGGGTTTCCACAGGTAAAAAAAAAAGTGATATCTGAGAAGCAATATGTTGACATCTGTCACTCTGATTGTCCACACAATCGTATTTTCCATAAATCCAATCTCCATAAATTAATCATTTCTAAACTTTCTATCGCATTGGTTAATTCTATTGTTACATTCAAACAGCTTAAATTAAATTATGTTTTGTATGGCGTCGATGCCTATAAATTTTTACGAATTACACGAGCCTCAATATGTTGCTCATTTTTTTATTCGTTTAATTGTGGACAAAGCATTACATACATTTAACAATTGCATTAAGCAAGATATACATACAATACACATTTTATAATATGATCTTCACATTTGATTTCTTTAAAATTTTGCACATGTTGAGTCAATACTAATTGTTTTCCTTTCATTGTTGTTGGAAAGCGTATATACACTAAAAGCTGCATTATTAATGACACTAAAGTCTTAAATACAAACAACAACAACCCATAATGTCCCACTGCTGGGCTCGGGTCTCCTCTCAGGAGAGGGTTAAGGCCATTCGTCCCCACGCTGGCCAAGTGCGGGTTGGGGACTGGCAAGAATACGTTGTGGCTACGTAAATCTTGCCGTTGGATGTTTTTAAGCCGCCCGAAGGCCTTCAACTAAGCTTCACGACTGTTATCGTATGATAACAACCGGGACCGACTGCTTAACGTGACCTCCGAATCACGGAGACGCTCATGGTAACATGCCACCAGCGGTCACCCATCCAGGTACTGACCGCGCCATCGTTGCTTACCCTCGATGATTGTTTCTAATCACCGAGTGCAACTGGGCTATGAGCGCCAAGTCTTAAATGATAATCTAAAATATATATGCAAAGCGTTATTCGAATAAATTTTTTATTTTTGTTTGGTGTTTACGTACTCGCGACATCTGGTGAAGGCTATGAGAAAGACCGCGTGCACTACCTGAAATTTCTTGATTATGCCATTTTAGATAGGAAATAAAAAAGGTAAAAGTTATTACACATTATTGTAAATGGAACTCTCCTGTATAGAAATCCCGATGTTTCTTTTCTGCCCCCGAAAGGGCGCGCGCACCAGATGCATTCATCTATTTTAACAGCCTAGTGTAGGACGCCCACAGGCCAGGTGCAGTGACGATGACGGCTGGAGCTGAATGCGAGAAACCCAAAATAGATCAGAGTGGCGTGCAATGGAATATGTCCAGCGGTGGATTTCAACAGGCGAATAATGATAACTAGATGTTCGTTACCAGGGCTTATCTGTGAGATTTGTCAAAACGATATGAGAGACAGCTCGTGAGTTTACAAGTAATTACTGAAGAATTACACTATGTCAAATCAGCTCCTTGATACCTAATTATATAGTTAAACTGCATGTACTTTAAATTTTTTTTAAATTACTTTCAAGAGTATTACAGAGTTTGTTACAAGTAAAGCTAAGAGTACTAGCAAGGTAAAAAAGTACTTACAACTGTTGTATGTTAATGTATGTTATATAAAAGACACGCGCAGGAAGGAAAATGTCAAAATTCCTTCAGTTCGCCCATGACATTATAACTGGTTAGTTCGTCAACCAACCAGCGGAACAGGTGGTGTTCAGAATTATACATAATTAGCATGGCATATTAAAATTGGATCAATAAAAAACGAGATACGAAAATGACGCGGAAGTTACTAATGTAAGTGAAAACGATCTTCGAAGCAGTAAGTACATATTTATGTTAAATATAATTGTGTGTTGTGTCCAAATTTTTAATAAAGTTAAGCGGTTAGCGTAAGTGATTGCCAATAGAGAGGCCTCGGGTTCCATTCTGTGTAATAATAGCGTAATAGCAGTATTGAATATGGCAATGTTTCTCGCCCATGCTTTGGAGAGCAAATTAAACGTCGGTCCCGGTTGTCATGAACACCTCTAACAATCGTTATTAGGAAGTCGGTGCTATACGTAAATTTTTTTTTAACGTACGAACTCCCCTCGTTCCTTCACTCCAATGGGGTTTGCGGTAGGGCGGTGTGTCGGAATCGAACCGACTAAAGTCACACAGTGTGCCACTCTGCGCCTGAGACAGGAAGGATTCAGGAACCGCTTTCTTACGTCATCCGGACCCAGTGCTATACATAACTAGTTAAACCTTCGAATTCAATTCACCCTCAGGGTTGATGCCTGCCGCTCCGTAGAAAAACTGATATTCAGGTTAAGCCGGTTCAACTAGTAGCTGACCTCAGTGAATCTTGGGAATAATAAAGACAAACAAATTAACATTTTTATATACCTAGATAAATATGTCACTTTCCTATCACATTGCTTAATGCTAGTTTCTTCACGAAGAAGATTGCAGTAATGGGGCTTCGATGGCGTAGAGGAGGAGGGCGGTGCGCCTGCGCTGCTTGTGCACCCACCTCTTGGTTAATTATCCGACATCAGACGCAAGCGAACAGCGCACTCGTGCACAGGAAATTACCACCGCACCGTCTTGTTTCCGAGACAGGTTGTTCTGGTTTGCGACCAGATGAAGTGCGGTTAATGGACTTAAATACAATATTATACGTGGTTTTGCTTCGCTACCTACTCGCAGAGTTTTCAGATATCAGGCATTTTTAAATTTACACAAAATAATATCTCTTTTTAGCTATTTATAAAAAAATCGATTACAATGCTACGCATTAGGAATATACATCCTGTGATGCGGTGGATTTTGAAAACATACATGAAACGAACACAAAGAACATCCAGTCTCAGAAATGTTTGCCTCATGTGAGATTTGAACTCACAACACTTGGGGCACTGGAAAGCGCCGTGACAACCGCTTAAATCATTAGATCAACGGTGGAGTCGAAAATATAAAATATGTAAAATATACAAAATATGTTTATTGTGTCAAATTGACAATATATACATACATGCGATAGTCTTCATACGATGCCATCTCGATGGAGCAGTGGTTAAATGTTTAGAGTTCAGCTATTTAAGGTTTATTAATAGATCATAAGTAGTTTTGTCTGCCCTACGCCCAATTTGGGATCGTCACAAAATCTACCTTCATCGATACCAATATTCAGATGGGGAAGAGGTGTGGGATAATTTAAAACAAATGTTCGGCTTTGTCCACTAGGATCCCATTTTTAGAATTTATCTCCTGCGGGATTCACTTGGAATTTTGTCTGCACTGATTCCACTGATTTCATTTTCCCCAAGAGATTTATTTGGAAGATTTTTAAACGCAATATCCATTTGGATCCAAAAATTGGAATAAAAATGTATAAAAATGCCAGAAGGATTCCTTTGGTGTGTGTAGACATATAATCCAAACAAATCCCCCGTAGGTTTAAGCAGGGGTTCCAAATGGACGTTGTGCTTATAAAAACTTCCAAATATAAATATACTTATACATATACGCTGGGGATCAAAATGAAATTGAAATCCAAAAACATCTTCTAGGGGATCAGTGTATATAGCGGACGGAGCCAAAAGTTTTTATATCCTAACATAATGAAATAAAAAACTAATTGACTCCTCAATGCAATGCGTCAGTCATAGTTTTTTTTGCTTCACACAATCATTACAAGATTTCCCAAACTTAAACTTACGTCATCTTTATATATTTATAAAATAGTATCTGCCAAAAAACATTCTTGGAGTAATAACCTGCTCTCGAACCACTACCAAGATATGCGAGGAAGCGGAACTTACTCCAAACAGACAGAATCGGCGACCGGCGACCGGCGACCGGCGACCGGCGACCGGCGACCGGCGACCGGCGACCGGCGACCGGCCTGCGCACACTCACATTTTAGTGTGCGTTTATTCACAATACATCGTTGACACATACCTACTTATACATAATACATACGATACATACATAGTGTGTAGGCAATCTCCGCTAAATTAAGCATTCACGGTTGCATTACGTGTAGAATCTTGTTGGCATTCACAATCGGTGTGGGCTGACATTTGTGCACTTGAGCAAGACGAGAGAATCGGACTCAGATTTGTTATTTTTGTCACATTTAGGCATTGTTCAATCTCGCAAAAAGTGTGACAAAATGAATAGATATCGTTAACAATAGCTTTATATGAAGTAAACAATCATTTATTTATTTTCAGTAAACAAAATGCGTGCGTCAATTTGCACAAGTGGCTGTTCTGTAAGATTTTATTGTTTGATTTATGAAAACAACTTATGATAGTCTATATATGTATTGACATGTTTTGTAATAAGGAATTTAATACTGTATGCGAATATAAATATATATTGTTAAAATTAGATAAAGTAATGCAATGCTTTATGCGGTTGTCTTGTATCCTGAAAGACTGTTTCTCTTTGTGGGAGCGGGATTACCTAGTTGTAATACCTAAAGAGTATGCCTTGACCCTTGACTCACAACCTTGAATTATCTTTTTTATAATAAGATGTTAATCTAGATCAATTCAACGATTTGCTTTATTTACATTTACAACAACCACAGCGTGGGTATGTTTAATACTAAACATATTTTGTACACAAACCTCATATAAGGATGTTAATCCTTTACAAATAAGTATTCACCTTTACAAACTAACAAACACGTGCAGATGACGTAGGCGGGTGCCGGGCGGTATCACAAAACGAACGGCTCTCAATAGGAAGGAGGGCTGCTCTCCTGCACAACACGCTCGGGCCGGAAACTATTTATAGTTGCATGGCCAAGACATATACAAGATTTACTTCGGAAAGGTTTATGCTTAATCAATTTAAAGGCATTCTTTAGAGTTAAGTAAAGTAACTATAGGGATTTGATGTAGCGCGTATAAAGGATGGATCAGTCAAAATTATGAACTTCGGTGCTCTCGCATACGAATTTTCGACTATCGGCTATCAGTAACTTTATAATGAGTGATTCGGTTTATTAGAGAGAGTGTAATTCAACAGCATTCTTGAGAAGTTGTAAGGCAGGCTGTGAGTGCTCGTTACCAGAATAAAATACTAACATATTAATTTTTCTGACTCCTTAAGCCTATCGAGTTCGAGTATCGAGTAGAGAGGGTTATTACCCGACTGCGAAAGAAGAAGTGTTATGTTTTTCGAGTGTATATATGTAAATACCTATATTTCTTTGGCATACCCTAAGACACGCCATAGAAATATGACAAGCCATTTAGGCTCTATAGTCTAAATGGCTCGTCGTATTTTTATGTGAGTTATGTCAATAGATTCGTCTTAGTCGTGAGAGTAACACTGGGGTGACACACAAATAACATCATAATAAAAACTTATTAAAAAAATACTTTTCTTTTCAGTTCTTTGTACCTTTTTAGTTCTTCAATAAATTTAATAAAGATGCAGATATTCGAGTATTTTATTTAATAGGTGAGCAGATCCGCAGAGCGTTATTGTACCTATGCATTTAGTCAGAGAATCACAACACAATGGAATTAGTGCTTGCCATTTGCACAGGACGCTCAGGATTTTTAATCTTGAAAAACTTTAGAAACATGTGCAAAAAAAATGTCTCACAGACTAACAAATAATGTTAAAAACAAAACTAAGGTAAAATGAAATCATTAAAAGGGATAAAAATGTAACTTAACATCTTGTCACTGTATTCGTCATACAGATTCATAATGTCATATCTTGATATATTAGATGACAGCTGTCAGATAGCATCGTGGCTACTGTTAATTAGGTTCTGAGGTAAGTACGTTATTGAATTTAAATTTTTTTGTTAAGTTGAAAATCAGGAGTCAGCATAGTCAGTATCAATAACTGAGAACATGAAGATAGCAGACTCGTGTACAATTCATTGATCCGGTGTTAGATTGTTTATTTGTGTTGCTACTGCGAGCAAACCGGGTCGCGTCCTTGAGCTCACAGACAAGGGCTTGTGGGCACTGAGTAGTATACATCTGATAACACAGGAAGCCCAGTTCGTGTTAAAGACAGAAAGACAGTGTTTTAAGTGTTTATTGAACATATCCAATGTATGAAATACATATTCTATCTAAACAATTACCGTTTTCTAATAATCAGTTCCATACATATACTTAAAATACGTAACCTATAGAAATAAAAATGAATCGCCTAATCTGTTGAGAATCGCTCGACCGATTTGGATGATTCATTATCCAACCCACAACCTCTAACCTCTACCAGAATGGTCGGTCAGAGTACCAACCAACATCAACAGTTCAGGAATACATCCACATATTACATAGCTGAGTATTGAACCCGATACCTCAAGCACAGCAATCGCATACGCCACCACCGCGACACCGCTGTTGAACCTACTTTGAGTTAGAGAGCTAACTATTCAGTATTCCCTACGTCCTGTTCCTTTCGTCACACATTTGCCATCAGTCGACATCAGCAACTCTGTTCTCACACTGTAAATCAATCGGGTTTAATGATATCTCAAACAGCGCTTGCTCGAGAACTGGACAAAATTAATTATCTATTTATAGTGTCGACGTGGGAGGCAGTTCTCAACGGGTCGTTAAATACAGGTTATTGCTAAGTACCACATATATATTTTTATGGTTTATTTCAGGAGTGGTACGTATAAACCTGCGTCAACCGTGGGAAGTTCTTGAACAAAATCCCCAAGCAAAGGTTTCGCTATTGTTGTTTCGAAAACACGTTTTAAAGGAACTTTTATTGAATCAATGTTTTATCTTAAGCGTAGGTCGAGTTAAGTACTTATCCATACTAATGTTCTTATATTGAAAAGTAACTGTTTGTCTGTCTGTAGCAAACTGTCGCACCGATTTCAATTAAATTTGGCATGGAGATGAACTTTGTTTCTAGAAAAGACATAGGATACTCTTTACTGCGGTAACCGATAGGTATACAGGCGAGCGGAGCTTTAAGCAACAGCTAGTCAGAGTCAAGTAGTCTGGCAACAACTACGTTGTGGAATGTCTTTACGCACTTCGCTCCCCGCGGGGACAGGGGGTTCACTTTGTGTGGGGCTCCTGACTGACCCCAGCCAGACTACCAACTAAACCACCACGGTGTGCCAGCCACTCTGCGCCTGAGACGGGAGAGATCCGGGAACCGCTTTCTTACGCCATCCCTCCCAGCGCTTGCCCGTTCTGAAGCGGGCACCGTCTCTAGATGTTTAGACCTCTCAATGTGGGCGACGTTCGGCTCACGCGTAACGTCGCGCCCCTCGCGGGTGGCCTGTGAAGCGGATGGGGGGGGAACCCGTCCCGCCCATCCGCGGCCACACTCAGGGCGGCATGAAACGCTGGTAGGCGCGCCTCCGACGCCCGGTTCGCCGGTGGCGGATCGGGTCCGAGTGGAGGTCGTCCTCCCGGGCCTTCTCCGCCGCCTCCTTCTGCGAGATAACTTCCTCGCTAACCTCGGTCGCGACCGCGGTAGTCTGACAACAACTAATTTAAGGTAAAGTCACGCGAACCTACTGTTTCTCTTTTTATTTAGCTTTCCTTCCAATATATTCAAAATCTTTTTATCTGGTGTCCAGCAAGTAAACCCATCCGATCCGCACACAGTGAATTCCCAAATTCCAACGCGATCTTAAAAATTCTTAAATGTGGTAACCCTATGGCGAGGCCTACTGTTTACCAAACTGGCCCATAACGGGATTCTATTTATACAGATGTTGCCAATTGTTGGCGCAATAGTGTCAAGGAGAGTTGTGTTGACTGAGGACGCATCGCTTCGACTTGTCTCTCTCTAGTTTACTAATCATAATCCGGCTCTTGCCTTTGTTGACTCACGCTAACGTACGCAACGGTTACTGGCTCTGCTGACAAATGGCTACAGATAGTGCAAGAAATGTTCAATCCGGAAAACATATTCATTATTATACGAATACTTTTATACTATGTATTACTTTTGCGCACTATTTTATTGCCTTACAAATTACAGACGAATGTTAAAGTTCCGTCGAATACCCCTTTTAATTTAATATATAGATTACAACAAAAGATTTTCATGAAATTTGGTATCAAATATGTAAATTACTGTATGTAAATAAGATTGAAGAAATTGAAGAAATTGAAGAAATCGCCGAGAGCGATAAGACCGCCAATTATTATACATACTTTGTGACAGTTCCTGTGGTACCAATTCTTTTTATGTATATACAATAACGACAAATAAATAAATAAAATTTACTACTAAGTAACTATAATTTCAATTAACCAATGCTATCAAAAAATTTAACCGACCATATACATTTAAGCCTTGATTATAATGAAGTATAAATATATAAATATTTTTTCAGACATTTTAACACACAACGCCATCTAGTCCCAAACTAAGCAGAGCTTGTACAATGGGTACTAGACAACTGATATCAATACTTATATACTTTTTTTATGTAAATACACACATATTATACATAGAAAACACCCAAACTCCGAAACAAATATTTGCAGATCATATAATAATAATAATAAATATAATAAATATTTTCGGACATTTGGTCCGACTCAGGAATCGAACCCGAGATATCTAGCACAGCAGTCGCATTCGCTACCACTGCGCCACAGAGGCAGTCAAATGAAGATAGAAGAAAGAAGAATATAATGAAGATGTTGGTCAAAACGACAAACAATCACAGATCAGGTAGTGGTTCAATCGATCACCTCGCCGTTTCCTACTGCGTTGAGTGCTGTGGGTTCAATTCTTACATGGAACTACACTTACACGACCCAGAAATTGTTGTACTAGGTTCGGTCTGCTATGTAATTTTCAATTTATACACTGTTATGTGTTATGTTATGTAGATGTTATGAAATAAATGTTTATGTGTTATAGCAGTTCTAGCTCCGTGGCGGCTAGCGTATAACTGTATAATTGACTCCACGAACGGCCAAGTGGTTTAGCAATCGCCACGCCGTTGCCCACTTCACCAAGTGTTGTGGCTTCAAATCCTACATGGGACAACACTTTGTGTGATTCACAAAATGTTGCTCCAAGTCTGGGTGTTCTTTGTGCCCGTTACATGTATGTTTACAAAGTCCCCTGCGACACATAATTTATTCCTAGTGCGGTAGTTATCTTTTTTTTTAAAAACCTGTTGACACGTGGTCTAAAGGTTTTATCTCTATGTAAAGACACGGCGCGCACTCTGCACTTAGCGCGCAGTATTATATGAGTTACAAACATAGCACGTTGACGTGTGATATTTGCTAACTTCTTACAGACATTTACGAATTATATCTTTTCACAATGTTTACTAAGAAGAATTGCTGTAAATAATATAGGTGGTAGTATGACATTCAGACAGGAGTTTAAATAATTGATATATTACGACACAAAAATTCATAGAGGCTATGTGTGGTGTTTAATATTATACCGCTATTTTAAGAATGATACTTAGTACCTCACCTACCTCCAATCAAATCGTCTGGAAACCTTTTATACAAAAACATTCACTTCAACGGAATTCTGAAATGTCTAATATATTTTCCTCTCAACCCGTGGCAGAGACAGAAATGTATAACGGGAAGCCGAAAAACCGTGCTAATTGATTTGACTTTGTCTACCTTGAAAGCTTCTTTCGTTTCTAAATCTAAATGTGAATCAATGACGTTGTTCTTCTTCTTTTGATGATATGGCAATCAGCCGGATCAGCTATTTCTGCCAATGTCAAGTATTTCGAGTCTTCAATTCTAAGTCTTCGAGTCTTCAAGTCTTCGTCGTGATGGAGTTAATGATAAAAATTATAAAAAATGTGGATGACATGAAATGGGGACCGTCTTTCGAAAAAACAAAAAACGATCCAAAAAAAAAAACTAATGTTATCACATTACATTAGGAGGTGTACTTGAAACTGTCTTGTTACTCCAAAGGTTAGCATGTGTGGCTGCCGATCAAGATATCTCGGGTTTGATTCGCTAGTAAGACCACAAAGTTTTAGGTTTTCCTTACAAAATAATCCTAATAAAGCCCAGAGAATGAAAGTTTGACGGTGTTTATATAAGTACATTTGTGCCCTACTATTTCCATGAAAGTGTGACACATAACTGTTAATTTGCCATTAAAACATTGACAGGCGCTGGATATTTATTTGAAAAAACACCGAATTGTTTTGAATTACATTCTGTGATTGCTGTGTAAAATAAAGAAATAATAATAGCTCTTGTAAAAGGTTTATATAAATTTATAGTCTATATTTACTAAATTAAGAAATATTAATGACTTATTTATTTTTTATTATAATATATAAATTTTAAAAATAGCCTGAGTAGGTTTTTTCTTCTTCCTGTACCATCAGTTATTTACCCAGGGCTGCGTCTTTCCATATAGTGCAGAGTGTGCGGTGCACTCGGGTGCGACAGTGTCGGGAGCGCAGACCGACCGGCCGCGCGCGGTCACTGAACGGTGCTCGAGTAATGATTGTAGTGGTGGCACGGGCGCTTCGCGGGCTAAAGACGCCTCAAGCCTAAGCTACAGCTTCTTTTTCTTCAGGTTAGAAGCTTCCTTAACGTTCGGTATCAATCGTATCCTAATAATTAACCCTGTACCAGTAAAATTTCCATCGAAATTGGTTCAGTCTTCAGCAGTTTAACCGAAACCTACAGACATAAATTTGATAAATAGATGTTTTGTGTGCTTTCAAATGCATTATGTGAAAAGCTGTTACATACCTAATTTGAAATAACAAACAGATACTTCAATTTTATTTATTTGTATGGATTAATTAACTCGAATAATATGATTGTGATTTCGCGAAGACATTCGTTAGAACAAAAAACTTATCATTATAAATTTAAAACAAAACGTTAGGGTAAGATACAAATTCATTGATGTTATAAATAAAAGCAATAGGTACATTTAAATAATGTTACTGTCCTGCTGAACCAGCTCGTGGTCCTCACTGCATTACTTATAAGGTTATGAGTGAAGTACTGTATCGTTTCATCAGATCTTTAGGTACATATTTCTATAAGGAACATGGCAAAATTTTGAAATCCTCCTCGTGTTAAGAACCAAACCAGAGGAATACGATTCAATTTAGGTCTGCTAGAAGGATAAAAAGCACAAGTTTGTGCATCTCATAGTTACCTACTATGATTTATTTTGACTGCCTCGGTGGCGCAGTGGTAGCGTACGCGACTGCTGTCCATGAGGTCACGGGTTCGAATCCTGGGTCGGACCAAATGTTTGCATGATCTGCAAATATTTGTTTCGGAGTTTGGGTGTTTTATATGTATAATATGTATGTATTTACAAAAAAAATGTATTTATGTATTCATATCAGTTGTCTAGTACCCATAATACAAGCTCTGCTTAGTTTGGGACTAGATGGCGTTGTATGTTAGATTTCCGTTATATTTATTTATTATTTATTTATGTGCTAAGGAATTGAGTTGAAAAAGAATACAGGTGATGCTTATTGGTAAAGTGCACGCGAGACTACTTTTTCGCTTTCAAGAAGGTACTGAGCTTTTTTTAAAATGACGTTGCCAAATTGACTCTACAAGAATCACAACCGAGCAGAACCTAAGAGTACTATACTTACTGCGAATGCAGGAAATCTAACACCACGCCACACCATGCGTCACGTTGACCCACACAAGGGCGGCCTATTGATATGTTTCTGCTGGTGATGCTGTTGTCAATATAAACCACGGTGTGACCAAGAGGGACAAAAGTTAGGTATTCATTATCGTGAAAACCGCCATACGCGCGGGTGGAGCGGCGTTCAAAAGCTAGTTATTTATAAAGCTTTCAAGAATTAATATCTTTACGATTTAAAAATTACACGCCTTCTTCAAAGGCTGTCAACGAACTTGAAACTCTTAGTTTTAAGTGCCAACACAGGTCGTCACTTCCCATTACATGAAAACAATAACAAAACATCAAGTTATTTGGGCGCAGTATATTTATTGATATCACACGGTAGTTACTTTGTACACAATTTAAATCACTTAGGACAACCTAATAGCTCTTATACATACATATATATATATATGTATATATATATTAATATCAATACACATAGAAATGCAGTTACGAAGTGGGAATATTTATAAGCCGCCATTGCACATCTTTAAATAATTAACGTTATGTTGGCCAAGAGCAGCCATACACAGCCACCTCAATGGCTCATTCAATGTCTCAGAGGTAACAAATAATTATGTATGTTACATTGTAACTTAATAGAGTATACGCAATGGCGAGGCATCTGTTGCCCCATTGGGCCGCTATTAAGCCATGTGGGCTATAGATGTCTTTTATTACTTTTATTACCTGTCTGCGAATAATAAAAAAAACAAAATACGTCGAGATAGTATATTAGTTCTAGACACACAATTCCATTAAATATATATACATCTTAAAACTATTAATGACTAGATATTGGGGCGGGTTTAACGCGGCAAGAGCAGTCGGTGTTGGCACGTGAACCTTCAGAGGGTGTAGTGTAAGTTTGTTTGCACTCGCTGTCCACAAATATTTAATGTGAAATTAACTACCACTAACTCTTCACTCACATTTAAATCAGGTCACAAGTTTTGTTATATACACTTCTAATTGATTTTTGTTGAAAATTGCAGTGCTAGTATAAACTAGTGAACTACCATCATCTAGGATCGTCCCACATGCGTATTGCATACCTTTTTACTTATTAATAGCTTATTACTGATTTTCATATTTGTGGGCTTTAATCTATATTTAACATAGCATACTGGATCTAAACTGCAAGGCTCTGGAAACAATAGAATCTTAACAATCATCTATAAACAGAATTAAGTTTATATTGACACCATTCTATTATTGTTAATTTTATATTCAAAATAGGATATACATAGTACTGCTTCATATGATAGGATCGCATGGAGCTAAGAAAGTTGCAAGATGTTTATGAAAGCCCTTCCTCACACTACACCTCACTAGGCCGGGCTTGCTTTATTGCCCCCAAATTTATAGATGCTTTATATCTAGTTACACTCTGAGGGCCAGCGCCGACAGATTGAGTGATGGTGAAAATACTTATTCAGTACCAATCTAAATTCAACCTAAAGTCTTTCCCAATACAACTGTATTTGATGCAACATACTATTGGTTTCTTCCCCCATCCTTCAGTTTTATAAATTACAACAAATACAACTTTATTCCCGCCACACGATTGCAATAACAATTATGTTAAAACTTAATGATCCACCTTTGCACATAAATTCTCACATTATTTTGTAAAACCTCCATCACCTGCACATTGATAACATTTCCACTATAAGTCACTTGTCACTGTGGGACAACATTTCGGCATGAATGGGTCGGCTCGACCGGAGTGATACCACGGCCTCACAGAAACCCGGTATAAAACAGCGCTTGCAGTGTTCGACTGAGTGAGTGAGTGAGGATACCGGAGGCCCGTACCCAACCCCATCCTCCTGCTGTCCCCCAAAGGCCGGCAACGCACATGTGACGCCTCTGGTTTGCTGATGTCCATGAGCGGCGGTAATCGCTTACCATCAGGCGATATGTCTGCTCGTTTGCCCGAGATTCTATAAAAATAAAAATAAGCTTAGTCTACATGCACATTTACCCAAACAGTCGTTGGATACTTCCAAATTATGAAACTCTTGAGATTGCATTGGGCTTACAGGCTTATAATAATTAGTACACATTCACAAGGAATACATCACATAACATGTAGATACTACATACGCAACAATCGCTTTCACATGAATTAAGTTATTGAGAAGACAAGACGTCCTTGTCCTTGGATCACATCAACACATATTGATTATATCCTTACATCGAGTACAATAATACTACTAATAATACATTTGCTAACATTGAAACATTAGAATACTAATATTTGAATGGGGTTTTAATATCAAGGAATGTCCTTCCTAGTGTCTCACTGTTTCAGCCTTTTCTGTTTTAACATTTAATCATCTATTCTCACTTGTGTCACCTCCACCTGCATCTTGTTCTCACTATGAACTCTGTTTTACTACCCTTACTACCCTCTACTCTACTCTTTACATTTTACTTAAGAATTGGTTTGTCTCTCTAAAATAATGTTGAATGTAGCATCAACAAAGAAGTGTGAAAGTGAATTACAATGTTATTTTAAGATATATGAAAGGGATTAAGATCAGTTCACTTGTCTAAGTCAATTTTTTCGTCTTTTCCTATTGCATTACAATCATTTCAACTGTATGAAGCTTTAACAACTTAATAAAAAGGATCTTCATAGGGGTCAAGGGCTGGATAGTTAAATGGCACGAGCGGTTCCAGAGGCACATCCTGGGTCCAGTAGTAGAACAACTCGCACCGGAACCCTTCCCCGCCCGAACGAAAATACTTGCGAGCGTAGGGCGCGTGGGTCGCAAACAATCGCAATCCGTCGACTTCCCAAATGGGGTGGTTCTCCATGTACCGCTCGGGGTCACGACCCGCATTGTCAGGCACGCAGCGCACCAGCTGCAGCGTCGGGTGGCGAGCCATCGATCGCAGGAGCCGCTTCGGCACGGTCAGGTCTAGGTCGAGCATCTCCAACTTCGGGAGCCCAGCCGCGAGCTTCTCCGCCCCCGCCGGGGTCAGCTTGCAGTACCACAGCTCCAGGACGCGAAGCTCGGGAGCGCTCTTCGCCACGATCGGTACGTGCTCGTCGCCGAACCAGCCGTTGCTGAGCGCGAGCTCGGTCAGGTTCTCGGGCAGAAGCTCCAGCATGTCGGCGAGCGCGCGGCGGCGCACGAGGCGCGCGCCCGTCACGTGCAGGCGCCGCAAGCGCCGCGGCCGGCACACGGCGCGCGACCCCACCGCCGACAGCAGCCAGCACGAGTACAGCTGCAGCGAGCGCAAGTTGTAGCAGTCGCCGATTGTGCAGTAGGCGGCGTCGGGCAGCCCGTTGCAGCGCAGCGTGAGCTCGCGCAGGTGCGCCACGCGCGCGCGCAGCAAGCCCAGCATCTCGCGCCGCGGGAAGTGCACGGCGCGCCCGTACATGTGCAGCGCGACCAGCCGCGACGAGTCCGCCAGGTCGCGCAGCAGCCCCGGCGCCAGGTTCTCGTTGGCCACGAGCGTGGTGAGGCGCCGCATGATGTCCGACAGACGCTCGTCGAGCACGCGCGGGCGCGTGAACACGTCGAGGTGAGCCAAGTTAGGCAGTAGACGCAGCGCCTCTATGTGCGGCTCGTGGAACGGCGCCGAGGAGTGCGCGGTGATCTCGCGGATGAAGCGCACCTTGGCGGTGATGTCGTCCATGAGCCCGAACAGGTCGACGGGGAAGGTGGTGAGCAGGACGCGGCGCGTGGCGCGTCGCAGGCGGCGCTCGTCGCCCTCCTGGCGCAGCGCCAGCGCGCGCCGCTCGGCCACGAGCTGCCAGCGCCGGCACACGCGCACGCACACGCCCAACAGCATGGGTGTCGACACGTACTGGAAGATCATGTCTAGAATTTCGTCCGGAAGAACATCCATTTTGCAGACCCATAACACCAGAATAATTGTGTTATAATGGCTTATACCTCGACGCGCCAAACGGTCTCAATCGTGAAAAAGTTCCATATGATACTGTTTTATCCCTTTCCAAATTATCTTTATTATTAGACGATTTATCCTTTTTCGTTTCTATATTTTAATACCTTCTTCTTCTTCTTTTGATGATATGGCAACCAGCCGAATCAGCTATTTCTGCCAATGTCAAGTATTTAATGTCTTCAATTCTAAGTCTTCGTCGTGATGGAATTAATGATAAAAAAATATAAAAAAATGTGGATGACATGAAATGGGGACCGTCTATCGCAAAAAACAAAAAACGATCTCTTATTTTAATACCAATAGAACATACGCACGACACATTAGACACTGTCAAATTGACAAACAAACTGACTTGAATATTTCAATTTCATTCGGTTTCAATCAATACAAATTGTTTTTAAACTTCTCTGAACACTAACATTTAGAGATCTATATTTTTAAATTATTTCACGCTGTGTTTTATATCTAGTAGTCTATAAGTCAAAGACGAAAATTATCCAGTTATAAAAAGTATATTTACCTTATTTTTTAAACAGAAAAAATATTTTATTCAAAAATAGCATTCATGTTTTCAATTTGACTTGTTTTAATTTTTTATTAAAATATTCTAGATTATGTAAGGTATGTCGATGTTTACATTTGTTTGTACACTGGTGTGATGTGACCACTGACTACTATTAGATGTTACAGGTCATCAGTCAGTGTCAGTGACAGTTAGCAGCTGTTGCATTGCAGCTGAAGTTTTCGTACAATTTATAATTGAGAAGATGCGTTCTTTAACCTTTAGTTTCTTGAAAACCTGTAACAGCAACGCTACAAGCTACATTCTAAAGCGTATGATCAGCGGCGGTTTGTTACAACCTAAGGTTCCACCTAAACCTATTGGTTAGTTTCTATAATTTTTAGCTTCAAGCATATTTCTATATATGAACAGTCCACAGTTGGACATGAGCTTCTCCTTGGAAAGCAGTAGAAAGCTTTGGCCTACGCATAATGCTGGCCATACGGCTTGGTGTAGGTTTTATGTCAAGTTTGCTTTCTCTAGCAGTGCTGTTGTCCTCGTAGTGTGCTACCTTAGTCGGCTCTTACAACACACACGAGAAAATAGTAATCATGACGCTGTAAACTTATCCATTACCACACAGATATACCGCTGTAGTACCTAAGTATACAGGTTACATATTTTCACCATTTACCTATCCTCAATGATCTCTTCACCAACATAGTGTTAACATCCTACCTATTTACTGAAGTCAATTAGCTACACCAGTGAATAGCATAGTGATCATACTTACTGTAAATATTTACTCTAAAGATCATTTAAGCAAATGACAAAGATTTGGCAAAGGATAGAAGAAACATGGATTATAGTTTTCTCATTTATTTGAAAGCTGCCAGAGTAAATACTCTAACCTGATGATAAGCATGAGTAGTATTCAAGAGTGGTAGTAACCATCCTCACTCACCTCTACTATGACCGCCAAGTGAGTCTCTTTTTCCTCTTACGGGACTCAGGATCATGGTGGTAGTGAAAGATGACAAATATTTTTATATTCAATTTCAGCCGACCCAAGCCTGATAGAAATAGCTCCAACTTGGAAAGAAGATATGGAGCCAGAGTTACGCAAAAGTGTGCTACAAGATATGCAAGTGATCCCTGAGTTTGTGACGAAGGAAGAGGAGGCCGCCATGCTAGCAGAGCTTGATCCACAACTGAAGCGAATGAGATATGAGTTTGATCACTGGGACAATGTGAGTGTTATTTATTAGTCTTCTATACAGAATAGAGATTAGGAAAACTATAGAAGTTTATACTGTGGGAGGGCATCACTTCTACACAAATAGGCCAGCTTGACGTGAGAGATACCACGAACTCACAGAAAACGTGTGAAATACCTGGGTTGTGTTTCACCAAGTCAGGGACTATACCAACCCCCTAAAGTTTAGCCAAGCACTTGTGTTGCCTCTAGTGTTGCGGGTGTCCATGGGCTGCAGAAATCGCTCACCATCAGTCGATACCTCTGTCCGTTTACCGTTTAAAAAAAAGTACATAAATTAATGATTTAATAATTAGTGAATATGATGTATAATAATGTCAGGTACAGGCAATGATGAGTGATGATTTGCGCAAGATCGTATGTTATTTATTATTTATATATATTATTATTTTTGCTTACAAACTGTAATTGTACAAAAAAAGAACTATAGCTATAAAATTGATTATGACTGTACTATTGTTATATCTAAAATCATTATATTCAATTAAATAAAGTTTGTACAAAATCCAGAAAATTTTTAAATGTAATCATCAGGCAATTCACGGTTTCCGTGAGAAGGAGATCGTCAAGTGGTCGGAGGTGAGCGAAGCCGTGTTGACTCGCATTAAGTTGGTGGCCTTCGTTCCGGGGACCGGCGCGGGGGAGCCTATGCAGCATGTTCATGTGCTGGACCTCGCTTCTGCAGGGTACATCAAGCCTCACGTCGATGCAGTCAAGGTGCGTTCGCATGTATTCATCATTAAATTTATATACCATACTTTTTATGCAAAATGAAATAAGATTAAAGAATAAAAAATTCTTAGCTGCGAAATATTTAACTGAAGAACAAATATATTTATATGTTTTAAAAATAAGTTATATCTAATTCAAAAATCGAGTGGCACAGTAGCTATCGTCGTGCGGTAGAGCCACTCTCGCATCAGGAATAAACCTGTGTTCGTCGTGGAAATTTACTCCCGGTCCTCACAGCGAGCCCGGCGGGATCGGTTCCGGGTCTTCGTGAACGGCTGTCTTCGTCGAGTTCTCGGTATTCACCGGGCCGGCGACGAGGCCGCCGATCGTACCTCTCTAAATTTATGTTAACCTTAAACGAATCCGGTGTTCAATGAAGAGATCTTTTATTATCATCCTTATTATTTCGGTGGTAGTTCTGCGGCGAGGTGATCGCGGGGCTGTGCCTGGCGTCGGCGGCGGTGATGCGGCTGCAGCGCTGCACGCGCGCGCATCTCGCGCTGCACGCGCTGCTCGCGCGCCGCGCGCTCTACGTCATGCGGTGAGCCCCCGCACGCTGACTTTTGCGATTTGTCCAAAATCTAAATCGATATCTAATTTATTGAACCCAAAAATTAATCGATCGTAACGGAATTTCAACTACACGACTCGTAGTCGTTCGCGTGTAGATAAATAGTGCCCTCCGAGGACTCATCGTTGCCCACGAAGGTATCGACCTGAACACGCAAAATATGATCTGGCTTTTATCTTTATCGATATTAAAGTGAATTACGAGTAAATTCAACAGGGTCGTAAAAAACTGATCCGTTCCGTGTGAATTGTGTAATTTATATGATTCGCTTCTCTCCCCAGAGGCTCGGCTCGCTACGAGTTCACGCACGCGGTGCTGGGCGGCGAGCTCAGCGCCTTCCGCGGCCGGCCCGTGCCGCGCCAGCGCCGCGTGGCCGTCATCTGCCGCAGCCGCCCGCCCGCGCCCGCGCCCGGCCCCGGCCCCACCGACCCCACCGGCCCCACCGACCCCAC